>JAOVVB010000028.1:12792990-12803518 GCA_028570985.1 Heterobranchus longifilis | reverse complement strand
TCTTACCCAACTCACCTTTCATATATATATATATATACACACATACACAGTACTGTGCAAAAATCTTAGGCACCATATTATATATGCTGTACCAATTTTGTTATACATGTTAATCATGTTTGCATAATTATATACAAAATCATTCAGTATTTCCATATACAAGTTAAAAATTAATAAATACAAGTGTGTATAAATAAGTGTGACAAAGTTACCAGAATAACTCATTCTCCAGCAAGCTCAGTAAAACATAACTGTTTTACTTATAGTTCTGTGCAAAGGTCTTGGGCACATACAAAAATATGGCATAAGATGCTTTTAAAAACATTTCTGCCTAAAAGAAACTTCTATAAAGAGCAATAAAGAGTAATAAAATAAACAGTCAATATTTGGAGTGAAAACTCATCGTTTAAAATCAGGAATTTTAGACACAGATTTGTGCAGCTTTATAAGAAAACAGCAGTTAGGTTTTAGTGATCTTGCTGGAGAACATTAGTTTTTCTGGTAACTTTGTCACACTCGCTCCTTTATATTTTTGTGCAAATCCCAGGAACACATTAGGTTTTTTGTTTCCATCTGAAAACTGGTCTGTCTTGTACTATATATTTTTTTCTTTCTTTACAGCCATGCATATATTCTCCTGTAATGATATTTATTAATTTTTACATTTATTATATATTATTTAAAATTAATTAATTTATTAAGTTATATATGAAAATACTGAATGCTTTTGTACATAATTATACAGACATGATACACATTGGTACAGCATATAATATGGTGCCTAAGACTTTTGCACAGTACTGTATATAAAAGGAGAACCGGCCCTTTCTTCCTAAATGTGTAATTGAGTAGGTAATGCCATAGAAAGCTCACAGCTCACATCTCTCACTTCTCCTTTTTGCATTTTTGAAACCATTCATTTAACCTAAAAAAAAACAAATCAACAACAACACAGAAGCACTTTTCCTGAAAAATACCAAAAAAGCAGGCAATATTACGAGGTTCAAATGTTTTATTTCTCATCGTCATGAGTGGCATTTCAATGGTTCCCACTGCATATGATGCAGCATGCAGAGATGAAGAGGCCCAAAACAAAGAAAAACAAAAACTTCAACAAAAATCCTAAGACTGAACTGTTTTCTTCCCTCGACCCCTCCCTAACCCCCCCACCACCACCACCATCACATTGATATCATATCCGAGGTCACACACACTGACCGATCCCCAATATAGAGCTATAGAAAGAACTGAACTGAAAGCAGAGAAGCACTAACGGTAACACATGTAAATAACAAAAGTCTGTACAAAACAATTCATCCAAATCAGCAGAAAAAAACAAACAAAGAAGAAAAAGAAAAACAACAAACAAAAAAAAACAAAAAAAAAAAACACGAGACCCGGTTTCCGCAGCACGCTGCGTCCAGAGGGCCGAAGTGAAGCTTCGTCTAATGCGACACTGACTTATTTTTTTCCCCTAATGATCGTACTTATCTGGTTATTATAAGAAGTATGGATACACGGTGTAGTGGAGTAACGTTTTGTCATTTTCCATATTTAAAACATTTACCAAAAAAAGTTTGGCAACATCCATATATATTTATATGCAACTGTCATTCATATAATATCGATTCTTACAATTCATTATGTAAACAAGAGGATTTTTTTTTTTTAATCTTTTCCCTAGAAGTCGAACCTACATGCACAGAGAAAAGAAAGACACCCGCCCGTTTCATGCAAAGCACATCACCAGACCTTCAAAGGTCCCTTTTTTTGTATTTTTTAAACAATTTTTTTTTTTGAAAATGCAAGTCGTGCAGCGCGTGGTTTAGAAAAAACAGCAGACGTACGCGCGCTAGCAAGACAGACAAAAGAGAAAGAGAGCGCATCCTGGTGATCTAAAAGAGGACTTAATCACACAAAAAAAAAAAAAAAAAATTAAGCAAGCAGAGCTAACGCTAATGCTAACACTTACTGATTTACTGCCAGTGCTCTGCAGAAACCTCGTAACTCGAACGCTCACATAGTTTTTTTTCCGGCATCGGCGGCTCTTGTCTGGTTGTTGCACTGATGCTAGAACGAAGTTAAAAAGTTTGATGAAAAGTCTCAAAATCACGCACTCGTGGACTAAACTAGCTTCTCAGTGTCGTCTTTCAGGTTAGCTAGCTAACATCAGGCAGGAGTGAAGGAATCTAAAGTGATGCCATGGAAACCACAGTACTGAGCTAGCTCTGTGGAGTCGTGACACACGACGCCGGTAGAGTAAAAAACATCTTTACGCTTGCAAATGTTTATTTAATAAAAAGCCGCCTCTGTGTCGCGGGTTTCTTTTGTTACATTCTACCCGATTTTCTCCTTAATATGATTCAGCCTGATTTCCACTCCTTCACAAACTGGCCACGCTCAGCGACGTTCGACTTGAACTCAAATGTTTAAAGTCTGAACTCGCAATTACGCAATTCATTTTAGAGCGTTGTGAATTCGAGCCAAGTGCTTCGAGTCCTGTATGGGTTTAAGTGTTATGAATTTTGATCTGAAGTAAAGACGTATTATTCGCCATGTCGACCACGTTCACCTTCCTGAGAACACAATTCCACGTCGACTGGGTACTCAATTTGTTTTCCAAGTTAGAAGCTTAGCAACGTGACTGAACTGTGTTTGATACACAAGAACAGTCACCAAGATGTTCTCGGTTAGAAAAAAACCATCTACTATACGAATCACCTGGAAGTGTGTTTCTTGTACTCACGGTGTGTGAATTGAGACTTTTTTTTTTGCACTTGGTAGAGCCTGAACTTTACTGAAAACGTGTACAAGTACAAAAGCGTCCGTCCTCCAGCACTCGACGTTATGCCTACGTCTATACGCGCGTCAGTGTGTGTACGAGTTTAACATACTTTATAGTATACAAGTACGTGGTTCGAAACATAGCCTTCTTTTAGAAAGAGAGAGAGAGAGAGAGAGAGAGAGTCAGTCCTGAGGTTCCTCATGGCTGGAAAGCGAAAAGGCGTGAACGAAACCTGGACTCGCACTCAGCTTAGCCGCGGTGTAAACGAGGCTCGGTTATGAAACGGCTAACGGCTCGACCTCACGACTCCGTCCTTAGGTTCTAATATACAAAACAAAACTAACGAAAAAAACCCCGTCACAACTTTACAGCGCTGCCCGCAGTCACGTTTCGAGGATTAAGCCCGGCTCCGATTCTGTTCTGTGCCCGAACCGTTTCTCGTCTTTCGTAACGCAGAGTCGATAGTGGACGCATCCTCTTTCTTCTTCTGTTAATGGATAAATTTAAGATATACAAAAAAAAATAAAAAGGTTAAGAAGGATGCAGATGGCACTGTTCCATCCTGTGTGTCTCACGATCTAATGGCTAGAAACCCTTTTTCAGAAAAAAAAAAAACCTTATTAAAAAATAAAAAAAAGTCACTGACAAAAATTATATATACTACAATATAATATATGTATTTATATCTCGTAAAAGTAAACTGCTCAACTGTCGTTTTTTTTTTGTGTTTATTCAAATCTAGCGTGAATATTGGAAAAGCGAGGACTATACGTGAACACCTTAGCAGTAGAAACATCGCACTCGCGCACTCACACACTCGCGTCTTATTACAAAAAACGTTACAGCTTCCTATCGCTCCAAGTGATCTCAGGTGAGGAGTGGAGGAGAAAAAAAATAAATAAAAAATAAAAGTGTGTGAAAAATGTGTTTTTATAAACTGGTTTCCATACATTCTGCTCATAATTATTTGTTTTTATTATTTCTCTTAATAATAAATCACTTTTGATTGGCACTTCATGCTCTTTTCTGCACGTCATGTTGCGTTGCGCGTCGACAAACTCTTTGTACACCTACGTGCTCTTAAAAAAAAATAAAAATAAAAAATGCATGATCAAAATAAATATAAAAAATGTCCCCCCTTCAAAAATGAAAAAGAAACAAACAGTACATCATACACACACACACACACACTTTCTCCCTTTTCTCCACCAAACTGAAATGCTTGCCCAGTGCCCGAAAAAAAAACAAAAAAACTTGTCGTCGTGCTCGATAACGCTTCCGATAATTGGCTTGAAACATGAAAAGATGAAAGGGAAAAAAAATTATAATAAAAAAGGTGTGGGTGTGGTGGAGTACATGGTCACTAAACGAGTGTAAGCGTGAAGGGGAGCGCTTGTACAGCTGGACACGGCGAGCTGATTCTCAGGTGTGGAGGAGAACGTGGAGAAGAGGAGAGATGGGAACAGAATGAGAGGAAAGCGATCGAGAGAGAGAGAGAGAGAGAGAGAGAGGGAGAGAGGGGGAGAGGGGTGTTCGGTGAAAGGGGTCGTCCGTCCGTTCACACGTCCACCACCATCTTTTTGTGGATGTCTAAACCGCCGACCACCTGGAAGACACGAGAGGACAATCAGAGTTTTACAGAGTGATGGAGCACATGTTGTGCTGAAATCTCTGCGTATGATGTCACAGACACGGTGAAGCCTCGGATTGCGAGTAACGCTTTAATGGATTTTAACTTGATAAACGAGCGAGGTCTCGATACACACGAGTACTGTAGTTACACATGCGCACTGTGGGATTGTGGGTAATCGTCTCCCATGCTCGGTCTCAGTGCGTGTACTGTTTACTCCAATATTGTGACCATGTATGTTTAGTGACTGTTCTTTAGTAACTGTACTGCAGGAACAGCCCTCGTGAAGAGGGGAGGGAAAAAAAAGGCTAAAAAGTCAGATTTAGTCAGATCAACCTGTTTAACGACAACGAAACGTCACATTTCCCAATGAAATCCTTAAAAGGAGTCAAAAGCAAAGTGTCGTTAGTGAGGTGTCCTTGTTTACAGAGACACCAAGGAGTTGTGTTTTTTTTGTTGTTTTTTTACTTAAAGAAAAAAAAAATTTTTTTTAAACGTTCGCACTGAATACTAAGCTGAGCGTGCGGACTCCTGAACCAAGCGCACTGATTGACAAATCGTTAAAAAACAAAAAGTCATACACACACACGCAAAAAAAAAAAAAGATTCTAAAAAGAGCACTGATTCAGTTAGTGTGTGTGTGTGAAAGAAAGTTGTGCTACACAATAACCCCCCCGCCCACTCTCTCGTCTAACACCAAAAGGTAAAATGCAGGTTAATATGGTTTATGTATTAATTATATTTATGAATATTTTTGGTTTATGGAATAAATCATCTACATTTCCATTATTTTTTATGGGGGGAATTCGCTCTGATATACGAGTGATTTGATATACAAGCACGTTTCCGGAACGCAATATGCTCGCAATCCGAGGTTCCTCTGTACATCCTTTATCTCCTCGAGACTCGCGCTCTCGCGCCTCATCAAAGGAGAAAAATTTCCGTTTTATTCTTGAATAAAACCAAGGACGACGTGGCTCACCGCACAGAATTCCTCGAAGGATATCCTCCCGTCTCCGTCCTTGTCGGCGTTGATGATGGTCTTGTCGACGATCTGCTGCAGCTGCGTGTCCTTCAGGTTGTTGCCCACCATCATCTTGAGCACCTGGAAGAGCTCGCCGTTGGATATGTAGCCGTCCTTGTCCATGTCGTAGATCCGGAACGCGACTGCGTGGAAAGGAAGAGCAGAAAAAAAATAAATAAAAATCAGTGCAAAGAACTGTTTATGCCATACGGACTAAAGTATGTGCACCCCTTCATCATCATCGACATGTTCTGCGGACAAAACGTGGTATCGGTGTCTCACCTGGGTGAAAAAGTGATTTTTCAGATAGGATCATGTGATTTTTCAGATAGGATCATGTAATTTTTCAGATAGGATCATGTGATTTTTCACAATACTTAATGCTTCTTATCTCACAATCCACTCTTTATGTTTTGATAAAATGCATATACATTTATATTTTAATCATATTATAAAAAGAAACCGCTAAAACGAAATACAATTTCATGCCCTTTTATGTCCGTAACTTTTTTTCTGATTCTAATCTTCTCAATGATCTTAACTGTCATTCAGATGAAACTCAATCAATTTAGATTTCAACATGAAAAGACAGAAATAGTTAAGATATTGCAATATGAATGGGACATGGTTACAGACACTACACACTTCACAATTTTTACAGGTCCTATGCTTCTAGAAGCATACACCAATTTTAGTATCAATACTCATAAAAGGATATGAATAATTATCATTTTAAATATTTATTGTTTGAAGCGAGACAGTATGACGCTAAAAAACTTCATTTTTGGGGCTCGTACAAAATTATCTCACCTAAATGACGGGGTTAGCAACTTATAGAAATTTTTAGGTAAGCAAGATTGGTCACTTCCACGTTGTATAAACTTCTGAAGTAGCTTCTTTAAAACACACTTCCTGTATGATATATTTGTATGATACAAAAAAATAAAAATAAAAATCAGCACCAATATTGTGTGTTTTGGCTGATATTACATGATGTCATCTACATGGGGTTTGCGGTATGAACATATGCATTATGGAGTTCTTTATGTTAACTTATTTAAAGCGACGATAAATCACGGGACCTTTAAAAAGAAATTTCAGACTGGAAGCATCGGGAGTGTTTTACTCACAGCGCAGTTTCTGCTCCTTGTCACCTTTGACGCTAAACTGGGACACGCCCTCGATGAACTCTACAGAAAAACAGATAGGGGGAAGAAAAGAAACAAACAAACAAAAAATGCAGGTGAGTAAGAAATCTTTTTAAATTATTAATTCTTGACTAAATCTAATTATTAATAGGTGGAGATTTTGGGGAAGGGGCGTAAATATATTATATTTATATATATATATATAAACTAAACTAAATCCTAAAAAAGAAAGATAATCTAATAAAGTAGATCATTTGTATCTAGTGAAGACATGAGACGTTTATTAAAATAAATAAATAAATAAATTATTTTAAAAAAACACCCATGATATCCCTTTATGTACCTTTAAAGTCCACCTCGCCGTTGCCATCCGTGTCGAAGATGTCGATGACTCGTTGGACCAGCGGGTTCTGCTGGAGCTCGGGCAACGACATGAACTCTTCTACGCTCAGGGATCCCGAGTTATCCAGGTCGAGCTTCTTAAACCTCTTACCGAGTCTCTTAATCTCATCAGCATCGACTGGAAAACAGGAGGAGAGTGAAAGACACATCAAAGGGAGTGTGCATCAAAGCAGAGACGCTAATAATAATAATAATAATAACAACATCAAACAACGTTCTTTTATAAGTGACAGACATGCTGTGTGGAGCATCAGAAGTCTTAAACACTGCTCACCTTTAGAGAGGAACGTGGTTACATTATGTACGAGTGATTAAAAGCATCCGTACACAAACACCTACTCGTTTTCTCGTTACACAAACACCTACAGCTGTGCCAGTATTACTGCAGTTTGATCAAAGCAATTTGTCTCTCTCTCACACACACACAACAGGTTTCTTATTCATCACAAAAGTGATTCTCAGATGAAAGTGAAGAGACAGAAAGGATAATCGAGGAAAAAACTAAACACAAAAACGGAAGAGACTTCAAGTAAAACACCAAACGCAAGAAGAACCATACAGGCGCACACTTCTTCACACTCACGCACCCACACACACACCCAGCACCAGCAGGATCTCTCGGGTCTACTGTGAAGTGATCGTACCTGCTTCCTGCCTGGTAGTAGCAGCCATCGCTACAGAAACTCAGCACATTACAGAACTAGCCTAAAGCTGAACGGAGTCCCCGCCCCCACAACAGGACTGTTAAGCTCCCACACATGTGAGATGAACGAACGAACACACACACACACACACACACACACACACACACACACACACACAGTTCTTTCAGTGTTTCCCCACAGGTCTGAAATACACTTGCGGTGGTGGCCAGAGGAACAGCCGGCATTACCTGCCAACACCAAACTGTACAACAAACAGTAAACACAAACCAGCTGTAAGACGATATTTGGATTTATTTGATATGTCGATTAATCTCATATTTCAGAGATCCACCTTACAAACCCTCGCCTTCTTCCAAGTAAAAAAATAATAAAATAAATAAAATTAAGTACTAAGCACTCTCTATTCTGTTTAGCAAAACACGAAGCTTTCAAAACCCAGAGCATTTTAGCCATTTCCCTGCTTTACTATGTTTTTATAAATAAATATACGTAGGGCTCAGGATTAAGATCAGGTGTTTTTATGGTTCAAAATTTTTGCGACATCATTCCCATATTTGCGGTAGCACTAAAATCTACACGTTTTAAAAGTAAGTATAACTTTGTTTCTAGTAGTGATGGGTCATTCATGAATAATTCGTTATTTTTGAACGAGTCTTTAACGTGACTCAGAAGAGCGAGTCGTCTCGGAGAGTGATTCGTTCATTTTCTACTGGGCGCGAAGCATCGCAAAAGAACCGTAGGTTATGTACAAGAAACAGAATTGAATAGTTACCTTTGATTCTTCTAGTCCGATTTATCCGTTCTTTTGTCACGTGACTCTCATAGACGCTATGCAGTGCAATAGATTCAAAAGAATAAACGACTCGGACTAGAAGACTCATGAGAAGAACCGCTCAGTTCTGTTTCCTGTGTAATTCACTGCACTGCATCTATGAGAATCACGTGACAAAAGAACAAACGACTCAGACTAGAAGATATGATGGTGAGCTACTTATTCTGTTTATTATAATATGTCCTTAGCTGCATTGTAATATTTTTATTACTGGAACTATAGCCACAAATTTGTGTATGTAGACGTATTGTGGGTCTTTTTATTGAAAATGTAACATTTTATTTTACTTCTGATCAAAAGAACGAAATGAACTAAATGACTTAAAAAAAAAGATTCGGTCATTTTGATGAACTAGATTTAAAGAACTGAGTCACTGAAATGATCCAAACTTCCCATCACTAGTTTCTACACGACGTGTCAGAAAACACGAATGAAAAATAATACATTGGAAAAGATGGAAACATCAATACAGGATTTCTCAGTAAGTCTCCGAAATCTCTCTCTAATTCCTGCTTTAGTTAGTAATATTTGGTGTCAAACATGTCCTTGTATCTTAGTCTCGTTCTTGGCTGTGGGACGGGTGTGTCTGAAAGCGACTGAATTCTTTTTATATCGGTTATATTGGTTATGGAGCAGTGCCCTCTGGTGTTCAAACAGTGCGACTGCATTAGATGCACTATGAATAGAGAACTTAATTATATCGTCACATTATTTCCTCACAATGGATCTTTAATACTTCACTAGTATTCAGACGCTTGTATAAACACAGCAATCACGAATAATCATTCTAAAACAACAACAGCTTTGTGCGTGTGTGTGTGTGTTTAGGACAGTAAAGCTACGTGTATATACAGTATTGTAAGTGTTTTCAAACAGAGGTTTCTTTGTGTGTGTTAAAGACATTAAACTTGGGTGTATATACTGTAAGAGTATTCATACAGAGGCCTTATTGTTTGTGTTTTCTCTTTAATTTCTTGAAAGCTACATACAAAAATAAAAGTCTACTGTGGAGTGTGTGTGCATGAGCAGGTTTGTTCGAGCGGGCATACTGTATATGCCTAATAAATAGCAGGGTGTGTGTGTGTGTGTGTTCAAGGTCTGTCTTTATAGATTTTAATGTAGCACTAGAGAATACAGATGTGAGAATATAAGACATAAATATCTAAATAGTTCCTTAATGTGTGTGTGTGTGTGTGTGTGTGTGCGTGCCATGATGTAACCAACCAGCTTCTCATTAACCAGTAATAAACTGGGAACTGACCCCAAAACCACCAGCATCTACAGTGATGAGTGAAACAGCACCCCCTACAGGACTCTGTGATGGCGAGGTCAACAAGCACACACACTCCTGAGAAAACCTCATCA
The DNA here is from genome assembly GCA_028570985.1 of Heterobranchus longifilis. Classification (NCBI taxonomy): domain Eukaryota; kingdom Metazoa; phylum Chordata; class Actinopteri; order Siluriformes; family Clariidae; genus Heterobranchus; species Heterobranchus longifilis. The sequence continues at coordinate 12,793,667 of JAOVVB010000028.1, read as the reverse complement.
ATATTAATATTTAAAAATAAATAAATAAATAAAAAAAGACATTTTTCTCTCTTACACTTTACAGTGTTCATGTTTGTCTCTTTCATCTTTAAAACCGTGAAATAATTTATTACAAAAATTCATTATTATTAAACACTGAACGGTAGGCATACTCATTTAACAACACTAAAGGTTTTTAGTGTTAAACATTAAAACATTTTTTTAAATAGATCTAAAAACATTTTCTTCTCTTAGATCTAAATAATACAATTTTGTAATTTTGTACTCATTTTAATTGTATTTTAAAATCCCTTCAATATTAAATATTTAAAGTTTTGTAAATTAAAAGAAAAATTCTCCTTTATGGTCCTAAACTTGAAAAAAATGTGCTACTTACTTAAGAAGAAAACAAAAACAAATAACAATAATTTGCATATTCCTATAAAAATAATAAATCTTATACAACTACTACTACTAATAAATTCTTACAAGAATAAGAAAAATTCAGAATAATGAAAAAAATAATATTCATTAAAAATATATACTAATACTACTAATAATTTTAAAATCTTGTAATAATAATAATAAAACTTGTACTACTACTATTAACAATAATTTAAAGGCCTCCGAGTGGCGCAGTGGTAAAGCGCTCGCCCTATCATCCGGAGATCGCTGGTTCGAACCCCGGGTGATGCTGT
>JAOVVB010000028.1:12773118-12783975 GCA_028570985.1 Heterobranchus longifilis | reverse complement strand
AAAAGTAAGTGCTTTAAACATAAAGTAAAAAAAAAAAAAAAGAGTAAAAGTAAGTGCTTTAGACACGTATGTGCTCAGCAGGTAGTCTGTGCAGCGTTTCAGTATGGGTGCAAAAGTGTCTGTGCGCATTATCTCTCCAGCTCTGCCTCCAGGATCTCCCCCCAGGTCTCCACGTCCAGAGGACACATGCTGTTCGGGGGCAGATCTTCAGCACAGAGGATGTTGCTATATTTTCCCTTTAACCATCTTCTTTTCACGCAGCTCTTCTGGTAATTACGCACCAGAGTCACCTAGAGGGGGACCAAAAAAAAAAAAAAAAAAGCGAAGAAATCAAACTAGACTGAATGGACTAAATGAAGATGCTGTTCATACTTAAAAAATCGTGGATTTCTCTCGCTACCACTTTACAGTATATAATGTACAGTACTGTGCAAAAGTCTTGAGTCCCCTCATTTCCTCATATCGAATTTAATTAAATGATGTAGATTAAATGAAAGAAATGGGAACAAATTTTTTGCTTTAAAATGGGTTGTTTATGTTGCAACCTCATTTCCCCACTCATCTGTTCCAATACTTTTGCCCTGCACAGTATGTGAGTATGAGAGCCCAACCTTCCAGGACAGTCCATCGCTCCGGTCCCCGTCCACCTCCCTGCGGCAGATGGCCAGCGCGCTCAGACAGTGGCTCCTCCACAGGTTATCGCTGCCCTCGATGATCACGTTCCAGTGCTTGCACGTGACCGAGGCGCGACACAGACTCCTCACGTCCAGCTCGCTAAAGATCTTCTCGCTCATCTCTGTAGGGAGCGTCTCCGTGAAGTTCAGCTCTGGTCCTCCGTTCCTGATGGACTTCAAGGGTACGACTCCTTCTCCAACAGCACGGGGGTTGAGGTTCCTTTTAGAGACATGCTGCATCTCGGCATTGCCATGCACACGTCTCAACTGAAGCTGCGACGGATAAGAGCTGAGTTAATGACAGTGTTTCCAGAAAGCGGATTTTAGTGAGGATATTACGAGGCAACGAGGATCAGAGTCGACTTGAGCTCAGTCCTGATTGGTAGATGCATATTCAAAAGCTTTATATAGTGGAATCTGTGGTGAAGACTGTTGCGAGTAAGCACTATATCTGTATCTGTATCCAAAAACATCCTAAATGGCATCTTTTATTCCTTTTTACTTCATTTTAAAACAAAGAAAGATGGAATACTAATACAGCTAACAATAATAATGTCATTAAATCAAAGATTTCTATTATGCACAGTATAGAATGATACAGTCTCCCTTCAATGTGATCATGAACGTGATTTATTATTTATATATTTTTTTAGACAGAGCATTGGCGCCTCAGTGGTAGCTTTTCCGCCATAAAGACCCGAGCTTTCATTTCGCATGCATTTGTATTTTCCCCTATATATTTGGGATTAGTAGGACCTAGTAAGTATAAAATCTAAGCATTGCCTTTGAACAGAAAATTGAGTTTGACATCCTCTTGTGTTTCTACTAATTAGTGTATTGCGTTTTGCTACCATTAAATGATGCTATAAAGTGTCTATTAATAAGGACAACAGGTCTAAGTTAGACAGAATGAAGTAGATATAGTATACGTGTAGCGAACCCAAAAAGTATTGTCTCCGTATGAGGACGCAGGGACCCAGGAGGACAGGAAGGCCCTGGGTTCAATTCCCACCAAATGCCCAAACCCCAGCCGGTGCCAAGTTTAGATAAAATTAGCCCACACTGCCCACCTCTCAAACTGAATTTATATATTTTAGGCTTTAAGTTTTGGCTCTTATTTATATATAAGGTAAAGAAATCCCTTGATATCATATTAAAAGAAACTGAAACTACTACTGTTCAAGGTCCTAAATACATCCTAGAACAATTGCCTTTTCAGTAAACATCTGTAAATAAAGATCTAAACGCGTTAAATAATATAAAGTGTTAATTAGATAATTGAATAATAAGATAATCAGCTGCTATTACATTTTATAACCCACCTGTATACAGACTGAACAAGAGAAAGCAGTTAAATATGAAGCTCAGTGTCATTTCAACAAAACATTGAATTGTAAAAAAAAAAATGCTAAGAGAAAAGGTGCACGGTGTAATTCATTATCAAAGGATCATAATTATACCAATCTAGCTCAAAATGATAAAGATTTACCGCCGGTTCTCCGCCAGCTCACGGTTTAAATGTCCCTTGTTTATTGACAACTATGGCGTCAGGGCGCCGCCCATCTTATCACTGCGCATGCGCGCGGGATCCGAGCGCTTCCTGACAGTACGATTTGTACGATTTTATTTATAAAAACATATAAAAATTCATTTTACACAGATGAACAAAGCATTCTCAGTAATTGCTTGGATCGTTCATTTCAACGAGTTAGTCTAATAAATAATAAAACGCATATCAGTTTTGAAAGATGCGTTGCCAAGGAGACACACCCATGCGCATGCGCAAACCAATCTTTGAAGAAATAAAATAATATAATCGAATTAAAACTGTATAAAAAAAAAATAAATACAATAAAATGCTTTTATATTTTTGATTGCAACATTGCATTGACTGTTTATTTAATTTTTGCTTAATTAATTTTAAAAAACCGCTTATGCGCATGCGTCATGCGCTACCCGGAAGTGTGTGCCAAAACGTGCAAGAAGGAAGCCACTGTTCTGCAGCTGAGTATAATAATAATAATAATAATAATATATTTTTATGTTTTCTTAAGATTGAAATAACATAGGTAAAACTGATCGAACAGGTGGGTCATTGGTTTGTTTTGTAAATGTTATTGTCTTTTAATGTCTTTTAATGTTAAATATTGTAAAATAAATGTTTTAGTCAGAATGCCAGGCTTTAAGTTGGAGCAGGTGGATGGAGATGAAGAAGGAGAGCACATTGACCTGCCTGATGGAGACTCTGTGATTGGGAGAGGACCATTTCTACACGTGAGTGTCTAGTAACTATTACTGTTTATTACTAGAGAGGCATGAAGCTGATGAGCCACACCATCAGGTTATGAGGTTAAGAGTAGTTGGGTGACAAATCTGTGAGCAGCAGAACAGCTTCATTCCAAAAAAGATGATCATCTGAAAGATGAAAGATCATCTCACCAGAGATGCCAGGCTTTGCTTTGAGAATGCTGATGGATAGAGAGGGTCAGAAAGAGTTGCATTGTTTATTTGTAGATCTGGAGATAAGTTAAGTTAAGCCTTTATTTGTCACATGTACATTACAGCACAATGAAATTTCTTCTTCGCATATCCCAGCGTAACTGGGGTCAGAGCGCAGAGTCAGCCATGATACAGCAACCCTGGAGCAGTTAGGGTTAAGGGCCGTGCTCAAGGGCCCAACAGTGGCAACCTGGTGGAGCTGGGGATCGAACCGCCGATCTTCAGTAACTCAGTGCCTTAGCCCTCTGAGCCTCCACTGCCCATAGAGAAGGTTTATGATTGCTTTATGGTGCCCAGAGATTAACTGTGGTATTGCATGAAGAAGTCAGAAGTGCAAGGTGGTGCAAGAGATATCTATAGCGGAACCCCGGCATACAAATTTACTCCGTTCCGTTCTGGAGGTGAGTTCTTAAGGTGAAATTTCGTCATGCGAAACGCATTTTCCCATAGGAAATAATGTAAATGCTGATAATCCGTTCCTGCTGCCCCAAATTATTAGAAATATTACCAATTTTCAACACTAGTCATATTCTTGCATAGAAAAACAATCAAAACATTTAAAAAAGACAAGTAAATTAGGTAAAATATGAATTAAACAAACATTAAATCTCACTAAACCTTCATTTTTGATTCCTCTTGGCACCGGCTGCTTTAAAAACCAAAAGTGAAAGTGGCTCCGTTTTCTATTTCCTACCGTCCTTGATAACATTCATGGGGACGCATGGTGCTATTTGTTTAATAAATCTTGCAGAAAATGCAAAACAATCCACAAAAAAACTCCCTTCCTCTGAAGCAAACAAGTTTTGAACGGCTCCCAGGTGTATGCGCAACTGAGCCAGTCGCTTGTATGCTGAGGCAAATTTCTTATAAAATTTCCATTCTCACCACGAAAATTTGTGAGGTTATATGTATGGTGCGGGAACACTGTACCAGGACAGCGTTACAGCGGTGAGGTGTGCCGTAGGTACGACCGACTGGTTTAAGGTGGACGTAGGTATGCATCAGGGATTGGCTCTTATCCCCTTCCTGTTTGCAGTGTTGATGGACAGGTTGACGGATAAAGTTAGACAAGTGTCCTCATGGACTATGATGTGTGCGGATGATATTATGATCAGCAGCGAAGGTAGGAAGCAGGTTCAGATGAGTCTAAAGAGGTGGATGGATGCACTGGAGAGAAGAGGACCAGCAATGTTCGACGGTGTCGAGACGTTGGTGATGACAATAGACAGGTAGCAGAGTTGGAGGTGGTGGAGAATGAACCGGATTAGGAATGAGTATATTAGACAGTACTGGTAGGACGGTTTGGGGACGAAGTTAGAGAGGACAGATTAAGATGGTTTGGACATGTGCAGATGCGGGATGAGGAGGAGGAGGAGAATGTTGGAGATGGAGCTGCCAGGCAGGAGGAGAAGAGAAAGGCCCAAGAGCAGGTTTATGGATGCGGTAAGGGAGGACATGCAGGAGGCTGGAGTGACAAAGGAAGATGTGGTAGACAGAGTTACATGGAGACTGTGGCGACCACTAACGGATGCAGCTGAAAGAAGAAGATTACCATTGAAGATCAAAGACTGACCTGGCGTACACATATTAGTGTTTATCCTGCTCTAACACCTGAACACACCTGATTAAAACTAATTAGCTCCTTAACATCCCGTCCTGAGCTGAGCTCGGTGTGGTAAAGCAGGGAAAACACTAGAATGTCCAGGATGATTTTTTTTTTGTTGAGAACACGTGCTCCATCATGTCAACATATGAAAATAACTGTCATAATTTCAGTGTTTGAACAATAACATTCACTTTCGATTGGCCAAGTAAAAAAATATTCTTTTGTGGTAATTGCAAACTCAGTCCTCTAGACGGCACTGTGTGTCTCAGGACTGGCCAGTGAACACACTCTTTGACACTTCCTTAACTTCCTTGACATTTACATCTGTCAGAATTCTACACTTTAATTTACATGCGTATACAAGTAAGAGTCAGAAATATCCGCATCTCTGACTATTGAAATAATTTTGATCAACTCTTAGAAAAGACAAATATATAATTTTTTTCATAATCTCCTGGCTTTTCAGTACACTTTGTCCATTTGTCAACAAGTTTTCGTATTCCCCCATTAAAAAAAAAAAAAAATCCTTATAATGTTCCAATACTTCTGGCCCTTGAGAATCCCAGAAAACTGTAAGCACTGATGAATTCTCCAGCTGATGGTCGACTTTTGAGCTTGCTCTCGAGGATGTTTCCGTTCCATACTCTGGCATTTACTCCCAGACTCGTAGCGAGGAATCTGTGTCTCGTCCCCAGTAACGATTCTCTTTAGGAAATTTTTACCTTCCTTAGAGTATCTAAGTCCAAATTGTGTTTGTTTGTCAGTGTTAGTTAAGGTTACTTGCACATCAAGCGTAAAGCACAGCATGTTGATTAACATCGTGTCATTTGTAACAGAAGCAGTGAATGAGAGAACGCTAAACCTGTCGCTAGTACACGCCACCAAATCCGGGAAGAATCACATAGTGTATTTGTACAGCGTCTGAGATAATCACGTTGCGACAACAAATCAAATTTCTGCTAAATTTCTCCATGCTCATTTCTCTTTCGAAATAAGTCCACCGCAACATACTGTGTATGAAGATAATCAGAAGATCATAAGCTGTAAGCTTAGGGTTACTCTTGTATCTGTGAGACGAAGCATCAGCTAATCATTCAGTTTTTTTTAATTAATTTGGCTCTGAAATGAAAAACACCTTCAACGTTGAATTATCATCAAAGTCCATATTCTGCTGTCTGCTTTTGTGACTGCCGTCACGGTAGTCACCTGTTTGCAAGCATGTGTGTATGTATGTATGTATGTATGTATATATTAATTTCAAATATATTTGCCATGAGGAGACTTGTCATACTTCCTGTCTCTCCTTCAACAGGTGAGCGATAAGCGAGTGTCCAGGAACCACGGGATTCTGCAGAACGTGGACGGACAGCTGCGGCTCAAACCCGTACGTGCTCCAGGACCCAACCTTATTTTTAGAACCTTATTCGTGACCTTTTTGTGGAGGGTTTATTATGCCATGCTGGAGTGTCCGCCTGAGAGGGTCGGACATCAAACGAAGGACAAGATTAAAAAATCTTTGATGTCCTGCTCTCGCTCTCTCTCTCTCTCTCTCTCTCTCTCGCTCTCTTTCTTTCCCTTTGTCTTTCTGTTTCTGTCTATATCAAGCTCTCTCACTCCTGTTCTCTCTCTCTCTCTCTCTCTCTCTCTCTCTCTGTCTGTCTGCCTCTCTGTCTCTCTTCCTGTTTCATGTCCATGTATGAAACCATATAGCCAAAGAGAAAAACAGTTATTAAATATAGAAAATGTATATTAAATATTACTTTAAAAATAGAAATTAGGCTTGAACTAGCTTAAACTTTTTCAATTCTCTTCTTCCTATCTCTGCATCTTTACCTTTTTCTTTCTCCATTTCTGTCTTTCCCTTTGTCTCTCTGTCTCTCTGTGCTATCAGTATATTTACAGTGAGTCAGTAATATGGTTTGTGTACTCGGCTTGTAAAAGATCACCACGTAAATATTTAACCGCTCTCATGTTCCTCATATGACATTGTGTTTCTGTGTTGTTTTCGGGTTTTACGTTTCAGAGGAACTGTTCGTCCTGCCGATGAGATCAGCTCCATAATGGCGGCACGGGACTCCGAATGCAGTTTAGCTGCGAATTTCTCTCGCATCCCTGTAGTGAATGTAATTTGTAGTTAAGACGCAACACGGTGTCGTATCAGAAAGACTCACTAGATGGCGCTGCGTCACGTGTCACCGGAGCGTTTGAGATCTCTTCTATCTCCAGGACGCAGGATGTTATATGTCCTCCCTGTGGCCTCGTAAAAGCGAATTACCCATTTAAGTGTCATCGTAAACCAGCGCCACGTCCACTAGCTATGCTTACTGGAGGATATTTCTTTAATCTTATTGTAGTCGTTCCGGTTAGAGGTTAACTGTTTACATGGACGCTGATGGGATTGGATAGGATGTGGGTTTTAATGTTTGAGGTTAGGTCAGGCGCCTCATCTTTTCCGGTAAATCCCGCCTTCCGCGTTGTGATTGGTTAGAAGAATTCAGTCTTTAACCGTGATTGGTTAGACGCTTTACTACGTTTGAAATGCCGAGCCAAGCGGAGCTCCTTCCTCAGCCAGAAACCCAGTGGATGAAAGTAAACACTGGCGAGTCGTCCTCGAGGAACTTAGAAACTCATCACGTCCCCCATGTTACCCCCCCTCGCCCAAAAAAATGGCTCCATTTGGATTTAACCAAGTAAATTGGTACAGTACGAGTAATTGTTTCATTACTTATTTCTCATTTCTTAAACAATCATGTCAGAAGCTGCTAAAATTGGATAAAGAAAAACAAGAAGCGTTATGATGAACCATCATTTTTAAAGAAAGAAATGTGGTTGGAAAAACCATCCAGAATTATCGTGATGGGAGATCACTTAAACCCTCCTATTATCTTTGGGGCCATTTCGACCCCATTCAATGTTTAAAGTCTCAAAATAAAAGATGATAAAAGGATGGATAAAAGATGTTAGTAAATTTGAAGGTAACAGGAGGGTTAAACCCTTAGCGAAATCAAATTGTATGAATAGTGAAAGTAAGATACACATAATGCGAAGAGAACCCGAGGGACTGGGACTAAACAGCTGTGTAGCCTGAAGAAAAGCACTTATCAGTCAGACTAATCAGGAAAAATAAAAGACTTCACTTTGCTAAGGAACATAAAGGTCATGTGGTCTGAGGGGTCCAGAGTGATGGGGCATCAGGGTAAGAAGCGAGGCAGATGAAGTGATTGGCCATCATGCCCAGTGCCCACGGTACAATCCTGTGAACACAGTGTCATGATCTGGGGTTGCTTCGTTTGCTACGTTATGTGGCCAAAAAATGAAGTCAGCTGACGACCTGAATGTACCGAATGACCAGGTTTTTCCTACATTGTTACCTCACGAAATCATTGGACTTTTCCACAATTTATCAAAGAGCGTTTCAGGGAGCACGAAACATCATTATCACACATGGATCGGCCGTCACAAGACCCAGACCTCGACCTCATTGAGAACCTTTGAGACGTGCTAGAGAAGGATTTACTCAGCGGTCCGGCTCTGGTCCATCATCAATACAAAACCATGTCAAAAAATTAACGCGACTCCGGACTAAAATGATTGCCTAAGCTTATTGTAACGATGCCGTGGCCGTAATCAAAGCAAAAAGCGCTCCAATGAAATATTCCATTGTGAACATTTATAAAAACAGAAAAAAAATTAAAAAATTTCAATAGCATTTTTCATGTTTTGCCAAAGCGACATGGAAAAGTTTTTATGTAGGCTAGTTTTTAGCGTCTGCCCGTTTTTAGTTTTACTTTTTTGCGTCTGCCTGCAAACAAACACAGCAATGAGTTTAGTCAATATGTCTGAAGATTTCTCTTGGTGATTTGATGGATTTTAAGTTTTTGCATGGACATGCGTCTAACTAATGCATCTGTGAAAATGTCCACGTGAAGAACAAAAAACCATAGTCGGCCTGAACAACTATTTCCCCATTGATGGTACGTGTTGAGTCGGGAAACAACCTTAAGGCGGCTTTAAGGGAAACTTTAAGGAAGAGAACTTTAAGATGGTGACCGAGATAGATTTCACTATGTGAAGGGTTTTCCACACATTCATTGTGTGTCCGAGATCTGTTCAGGCTCTTAAACCCTTACTGTGTCCCCTGCAGACGCACGTGAACCCCTGTTTCGTTCAGACGTCCCCGGATGCAGCGGCGGAGCCACTAGAGAAGGACAAATGGCACTGCCTGAAGGACGGCGAGATCTTCTCCCTGCTCCCAGGGAAATACATCTACAGAGTGCATGCTGTAGGAGAGGAAGGAACACCCAGGTAACGCTTACAGTCGAATCCACACACGCTTTAATCATCATCTCGTGCTTTCATTCTGGATCAAAAAGTCTTTTTAGCTCCTAATAAAGGACTTGTTCGTGTTCTTTGAGATTAAACAAACTGAATAAAGTTCTGCTTATCTCATCAGTCAGCATGATCTGGTATTCAGCTCATGCATTAAATGTTCTTTAAAGTGAACTTGAGGTAATAAGCCGTTTTCCATCCGCTAGCATGTTTTTTTTTTTTTTTTGTAGAATTTGCTATTCCTGTGACAGAATTTGAAATTCCCATCCACCTCCTCCTCCACCTCCTCCTCCTCCGTTTTTTTTTCCTTTTAGTGGATTTTCAAAAGCGTCATGGCCATGCTCACACTCTGAGATTCAAATCAAGAACTTTGTCAGGAAATTTGTCATCTTGTGACACTAAATCGGCAGCCGTCCCGCCCTGCAAAAACTTTGCATTTCACGGAGATCGCCCCCAGACACCAGTAACAAAAACATGTCAAACAAAAAAAAAGAAAAACCCACAAATGTCAAAAACACTATTCTAAATAGAAGCCTAAATGTTTTCTCTCCTGGTACGGCAGGTTGTATTTTACTCTGAAAGATGTAAAGTTCCCCTCAGCTCTTAGGATTGAGATTACATCTCGACAGCACATGTCAACAGGCATATTCCAGTTAGGAAGCTCAGGGTCTGAGCGCAGGATACAGCGCCCCCTGGAGCAGACAGGGTTAAATGCCTTTCTCACGGGCTCAACATGGCAAGTTTGGTGGTGCTGGGACTTGAACCCCTGACCTTCCGAACAGCAACCCTAAGCCTTCCCTGTATTTGACCTGTGTAATAAAAGACAAAAAAGCGTAACGTGTATCAGTTACAAGTTTGCAGTTTCAGTGATTTAGATAGACGATTATTTGTTATACACTTTATTCTCCAGATTTGTTTGTACAGTTGTGTGTTTTTATTATTTTCCACTTGTTGTCTGTGTGGGTTTCAACCAAAATTCCATAATTTCTAATAGTTTTTTGCACATGAATTGTAAATTTGTTTTGCTGTACGTGGTCCCAGTTGGGGGACACAAACTTGTGCACTTACATTACAGGTAGTCCCCGACTTACAAACATTTGAGTTACAAAATTTCCACAGATACGGATGGACCGCAGTTCTACTTCCGGTTCAATTACGGAAGTAGCTCACGTGTATTGTACAAAAAAATAAAAACTGCTGTGCACCAGATACCACATTTACAATTATATACAATATTCTCAGTGTGTAAGTGAATGTAGAAAATGTCTAAAGTCCGGTATATTGTATGTGTGGATTGGTCTGCGTTACTATGTTTATTCGTGCCAAAGGCGTATATTCGTGGACAGTCGTGGACATTTTAACAGATGAATTAGTTAGACGTATGTCACTTTGTCGGACTTAAGAACAAATCCGACTTACGAACGTGCTCCCGGATCTGAACTTGTTTGTAAGTCGGGGACTACATGTACCGTGCAAAAGTCTTGAGCCACTCCTCATTTATTTATATTTTGCTTGCAAAGATCGAGGCTTTCTTGTATTTTAATGTAGTCTTGGGGCTTCCTGAAAAACTTTTTTTGCTCCCATTGTGATTTACTGTATGTATAATTCAAGCATAAGAAAAGACGAACAGGTGCAGATGATGAGAGATGATCAGGCCGGTGATTATTAGTACACTGGTGATGCTGAATGCTGAGTGGTTGGAACAGGCGAGAGGGGAAATGAGGTCGCTGCTGAGGTTTTTATATAAAC
>JAOVVB010000028.1:12756634-12766876 GCA_028570985.1 Heterobranchus longifilis | reverse complement strand
CCCTTATTTTGTCTCTCATAGTTGAGGTATACCTATGATGAAAATTACAGGCCTCCCATCTTTTTAAATGGGAGAACTTGTAAAATTGGTGGCTGACTAAATACTTTTTTGCCTCACTGTATATTAGAAAACAGATAAGAATTAAAAACAGGAACTTAAAACAGTACATGTGAATGCATTAGGATATAATGGGAATGATGACGGACTGGTACAGATACGAGGCTTAACATTGCGTTAACTAAAGAGCAATATTGCATAAACTACGGTTTGAGATTGGGAATTTGTGACAATGTTTCTACAATATTCGAAAAACATAAAGAACATATTTGATTGGTTCTGTAATTGCTCATGAATTAACATCCAAGGAAACCAATCACTCACCTGTCCACAGCGATGGCCAGCAAGGCGTTGGTGGACACATAGAGAGACACCGTCCTCAGGTAGTTGATCGAAATGCAGAGGAAAATCCCATGGTCCCAGGAGAGCTGCTTCACCACGTAGTAATCCACCAGGAACGGGCAGCACACCACTGCCACCAGGAAGTCCGACACCGCCAGGTTCGCGATGAGCAGGTTGGTGATGTTTCGCAGCTTTTTGTTACGTGCCAACGTGACAATAAAGAGGCAGTTCCCGATGCCACAGACAAGCATGATGCAGACCAGAACGATGGCGATGATAATGGTGGAGACGAAAAAGGCTTTCCCCTGAGTCGTGTCCGGAATCTGGTCCACGGGAATGTCGTAGTCCATCGTGATGTCATAACCTGCCATGAGAGGGTCCTGAGGGTTCTGTGACGGCTGGCCCTGAGTCCACGTTACAGCCAACAAAGTGTAGTTTCTTTCTCCCATCGCTCTCCTTTAGTGTACTTCATGGATCAAGGAACATTAGAAACATTGCTTTGCTTTCTCCCTTTGCTTTGTTCTTTAGATTTATCTTTAGCATTTCTCTCTGGAATATAAGAGGAAGCAAGTAAATCATTTCTCACAGTAGTCTGTATGGTTCACTACACGCACACACACACACACAAACACACACACACACACACGCCAACCCTTTTAACCTAGATAGGCAGGGGCTCAGATAAAGTGTATTAGATTTCTGAGCTGAGCTTGGAACCAGATTTGTTTTTCGCAGAATCAGAAATGCATAACGCTAACTTGTGTGCTCAGTATTTCTACAATCCCCACTTTTGTCATGTTTATCAAATGATGGTTTTAATTTTAAAGGTAGGTTTAATACTTTTTTTTTTATTTCTAGTTTTTTTATGACCTCTTTTCACTTTGACGAGTCGGGAGCTAGGTCATTATGTTAGATTTAAAACTTTAAATAATTTTCCATTCTTAAACTTAGACGGCTAAGGCGCTAGGTCGTTGGTTTGGGGATCTTAAGATCCAAAAAGGGCATCCGGTGTAAAAACTGGGCCAAAAGTTGTGTGCGGATTGGATGGTCTGCTGTGGCAGCCGAAAGAAAATTTATTCTTAACCTAGAGTCATGTCCATCTTATTGAAGGTAACTCACTATTTAATAGAAATATGGTCAGTATTCAGTATCTAATATAATATTAAACCAATATACAGCATTTTATTGAAAAAGAAATGTTCTGTGTTTAACCTTAAAACTCAAGCAGCACAGATCTGTGCCACCATCAATGGATGCTTATATGGAAGTGTTGTCAGTGTGTGTTAACGGGGAGGCTTCAGATATTAAACTGTGTATTTGGATTTTCAGATATGTCACCTAGAACGAAAGTTATCATGACTTTTAAAAGGTGTAAATTTTACCACTAATGGAATTTTTATGATGTCACAAAAATGTAGAACTTTCAAAATGAGCATATTATTATTATTATTATTATTATTATTATTATTAATAATAATATAATAATAATAATTATTGTTGTTGTCATAGAAACAACCCAAAACAACAACGAAAATAGGTGATCATGTGTATCTGTGCTATTCTTTGCCTGTGTGACCCAATTTTTATTTTTTTGCTCAGTCATGTTTGTGTTGTTGGCTAAAATGAACTAAAATTCAGTTTATCATTTTGCCTATTTTGTGCCGAAATAAAAGAGATGTCACTCTACACTATATACCCCACTCCTGATCCCTATATATGTTTATAAAAAAAAAAAAACAGCAAAACAAAAAACGGCTAAAATGCTCTTTAGGGCTTTAAGGGCTACATCAATATTTAATAATAATAGTATTTAATAGTAATGAGTAGCTAATATAATATTAAACATCATTATTTATTTATTTTTTTGCTGGACATAAAGCAATATGCATTAAATCATTGCTTAAGCAGGTCATTAATTAAAAATAAATGTTCTGGCTTTTTATTGTGTGAGGGTTTATGAACCCTGGATGAAGAAAGTGAACATTGATTTGAACATCCTGATGCTTGGTTTCCAGATGATGTGAGTTTTGTGTGAAATTTGAATGAAGAATGAATTCAATTTGTGTTCTATTATGCCTCAAAAACATAAATAAAACAAAAACAAACAAAAAAAAAACCCCTTAAGAGCAGCATAATAATAATAATAATAATAATAATAATAATAATAATAATAATAAATATATTCATGATAATAATATTGTAAATAAATTAATCAGGTTTCAGAAGCTGTACTCTGTATGAAAAATAAATGCAAATGCAGGAATCATATTCATCATTAGAGATGACGTCACTGATTCGTTGGTTTTCGAATTCTTTAGGATATTTGAGATAAAACGTTACTGTGTTACTGTGTTGCCGCTTGTATTATTGTGGATGTGATACAATGTTGCAGTTGTGCTGTAATAGTGTTAGTTATTTAGATTGTGATCGGAAAAGTGTTTTTATTTTATTTTTATTGAAATAATTTTAATAGCCGCCAATGAAGACTTTAAGCTTGAGTAAAACGTCCATGAATTACGTCCCCCACACACACACACACACACACACCGCGTTATTTACAGCGTTTAGAGGTTTAAACAAATCACTAGACAAAAACTCCGACAGCATCAGTTCCTCGAGCTCAGGAACCTTTTCAGTTCCTCACAGAACGCGATCAGGATCCCGCAACCAACAAAAGAGTTAAAAACGAGTGAATTCGGTGCAAATAACCGGAAGAGAAAATAAGCAGAACGCTTTAAACATGTCGTTTGTGAACGAAAAGAAATGTTTATATGCGTCACCTTACCGCCGCGGGTCTCCGGTGCCCCGACATGATCCTGTTCCCCCCCGAAACATCAGCAGCTCTCCATCTAAAGTCCAGCTGGGCTTCCCTCTGAGTGATGATCTGCTGCTCCACACACACACACACACACACACACAGGGAGAGAGCGCGGAGTATTACTGCGATGTTATGTGTTTATCTGTTGTTTATGGTTTTACTCCATCAAACCCTGAAAAGTGAGCAGATAAGTAGATAGATAGTTGAGACTGGTAATAATAATAAGAAGAAGGATAGATAGATAGATAGATAGATAGATAGATAGATAGATAGATTATACTAATTTATGATAGATGGATAGTTGTTAGTTGATAATAATAATAATAATAATAATAATAATAATAATATTTTATAGTTGAGACTAATTTATGATAGATAGATGAGACTAGTAATTATAGATAGATAGATAGATAGATAGATAGATAGATAGATAGATAGATACCTAACAGCAGATGTGAGGATGGATATATGGATGGAAGAATGGGTGTAGATGTCTGAGAGCAGGCTGAGCTTTACTTCAGTAGCACACACAGGACTAGTTGTAAACAGAAAGAAAGCCATGAGAAGTCCCGTTTGCAGTTTGCAAAAACCATAAAAATCTTATGGCTTTTTTTTCAACAATGGCTTTCTTCTTGCCACTCTTCCACAAATTCCTGATTTGTGAAGTGCATGACAATAGATAGATAGATAGATAGATAGATAGATAGATAGATAGATAGATAGATAGATAGATAGAGGAGTCTAAGCTTTACCTAACAGCAGATGTAAGGATGGATATATGGATAGAAGAATGGGTGTAGATGTCTGAGAGCAGGCTGATCTTTACCTCAGCAGCACACCCAGGAGCAGATGTAGATGATGAATGAATGCACACAGTGGATTAATGTATGGATGGATGGATGGATGGATGGATGGAGATGTTTGACAGGAAGCTGAGCTTAACCTATGCAGCACACAGGAGCAGATGTAAGCAGAGGATGAACAGATGAATAAATGGATGAATGACAATAGATGGATGGATGGATATGTCCCAGCAGCACACACAGGAGCAGATGTAAGGATGGTATGGATAGATGGATGGATGGATGGATGGATATTGATGTCTGAGAGCAGACTAACCCTAGCTGTACACACAGGAGCAGATGTTTAACAATAGATTTATGAATGGATGGATGGATTAATAGATAGATGGATGGATGGAGCTGTCTAAGGGTAATCTAAGATTGCACACACGGATGCAGATGTAAGCAGAATATAAATGAATGGATGGATAGATGTATGGATGTATGGATGTATGGATGGAGATATCTGCGAGTAACCTGAGCTCCACCTCAGCAGCACAAAGGAGCAGATGTAGACAATGGATGGATGAATGGATAGATGAATGGATGGATTAATAGATGGATAGATGGATGGATGGAGATGTCTGCAAGTAACCTGTGCTCCCCCCCAGCAGCACACAGGAGCAGATGTACAAAGTGTGCACAAGGCGATGGTGTAACACATTAAGCTGCATGAAGCCTCTGAGGCGAGCGGAGCAGAAAATGTCTGTGTGTACAGATCTGGTGTGCTGATAAATCTCCATGCAAATAAGCACGGCTGGTTTATATGGCCCAGTCCGCTTATCCTGGCATGCACACTGTTCTCTCAAGCTGACATTTATTAAGGGATAGTGCTCATGTGCACTAATCCAGACCCACTAGTAAAAGTCAGTGTGGTTCTGACAAGACAGAAACCGAGGGAACGTTTTATTCTTTTAACGCTCATTATCTCAGCGGGTGTGCCAAAATTCCTCTTCCTTGTCAAGTTAACAACCATTTAATCGGTCAAGGAGGAAAACAGGAACCTTTTAAAGGTGTGTGTGTGTGTGTGTGTGTGTGTGTGTGTGTGTGTGTGCATTATAGAGATATTATTTATAACATTTACAGTTGATTGATTTGATTTATAAAAAATAAAGTGAGGAAATGTAAAGAAATTTTAAAAAGGAATGCTGGGTGGAAAGTGGAAAGATGAGAAACAACATTAACAACAAAAATAATTGCTTATTTCACACACTCACTCACCTCATCATTACTTGTCTTATTCCACGGATCTCTATCTTTCCTTCGGTCATTTTACCATCTGTTCTTCTCATTTACTCTCTCACTCAATCTCTATACCGCTTATCCTGTACTGGGTCTCAAGAGGCCTGGAGTCCATCCTGGGAAACTTGGAGCGTGAGGCGGGGTACATCCTGGAAAGAGTGCCACTCAACTGCAGGACACACAAGCACACACACACTTTCACACTCTCACTCACACCCTATGGACAAATTGGAAGCACCAATTAGTTCATCCTGCATGTCATTGGACGGGGAAAGGAAACTGGAGTACCTGGAGGAAACCCACAAGTGCTATCCGTTGTGCTGTTTTTTTCACTCATTCTTTATTATATGCACTCTGTAACTCCTGTGATTATTTTCTTGCTTTTGCCAGGATGCTTGGACTCATCTTCATCTCACCTCACTCGCATTTCTCTCTCTCTCTCCATATTTCCGCGTGTCCTCGTTTCAGACTGACTGAACGTAACCGTCAGAGTCCATTTATTTTGATGAAATGACACTTGCATTTATTCCTATTCACTAATCCCGTAAGCCTAAAACAACACGCCGTCTGATGGCGTTATTTATGAAGAACAAAACCTTTCTCTGACCTTGAGGGAAATAAAAACAGCAGGGCTACCACAAATAAAAGGATTTACTGTCGATGAATTAGGCAGACGCAATAAATCAGAAGACGCTGAGCAGAAAGTATGTAAGGAATAAAACACGACAGGAGTTCTGCTAGGAAAATCATTAAAAAAAAACAGCATGGCATAATGATGCAATTTTGAAATCATACTTCTTTATCTAAATTGCTTAAATTGGGGCTTGTTATTGCTCATGTTACAGCAGCATTAAAGTGTCTCTCCCTCATGAGCCTCACTTTAATTTACCTGGGGCACAATAAATACACAAACTCCTCCGTCATGAAGTCTTTCTCATATCAGCATGCTTTACCTCGAATTATTACAAAGCACTGACACTGAAGACTTCCCCCAACCCACCATGTCTTTTTGTATATGTGAAGCATCTGCCATGTGTCTTCCTTTAGAAGATGGTGCCATAGAAACAGCAACACTTTAGAACCACAGCATTAAATCAAAATCTGTGATTTGTACTACAAGCTGCACTATACAAACTGGATCCACAGGCATTTTACCGTAAAATATTCTATTTTAGACCCAAGAAATAAGGGGTCTAAAATACCAATATATCTTTAATTCTTCAAAACTACCAATATAAGTTGGAACAGAAGCAGAACCTAACACCACTTAACTTTTTTTTTATTTTTTTTTCAGTTTATTTGAAGTCTGTAGTCTATATTTACCAAAGGAGAAAATCATTTCTGTATGTGTGTCACTTTCCTGGGGAAAAGATAGGATCAGGATGCACTATGGATAAAAGACAAGCTGAGGGGGAGTCCGTGTGACGCTTTGGGCAATGTTCTAATGTAACACCTACCTCAACATTGTTGCGTAGTGGTTAGCACTGTTGCCTTGCACTTTCAGGGTCCAGGTTTGATTTCCTCCTTGGGGTCCGTGTGCATGTTCTCCCCATGTTCCTCCCACTGTCCAAAGACAAGCAGATTCGGCTAATTGGCGTTTCCAAATTAGCCATAGTGTGTAAATGCGTGTGTGAATGTTGACCGGACGTCCTACGACGGTCAGAAAAAAATGTGAATAAATACAACGATCACTATTGGTCTCCGTGATCCCTAGTTGGATTACAGAGGTTCCTAGATGGATGGATGGATGGATGGATGGATGGATAGATAGATAGACACCCTTTTAAGACAACAGTGCTCCCTAATAGAAGTGGCCTTGTTCATCAGTGAAGTTTTACACAAAACAATGAATTTTAACAAAACAATAACTCGAGCAACAAGTTCAAGCATTATTTCCAAGCACATAAGATAGCCTCTTCAGAGCCTCTTTGGGATAGTTAAGGATTTTTTAGAGTTTAACATAAAATATTTAGTACCTGTAGGATTGCAGCTTAAAGTGTTTACTTTTAGGGTGTGTGTGAGGAAAACATACAGACCACAGTGACACAAAAATGGCTTTAGTTAACAGTACTTGTTTGTTTTTTTTGTCATACCTTTAAGTTAAACATTTTGCTAATAAAGTGGAGGAAATCAATGTTGTACAGTATATTGTTTTGATTATATCGCCTCCTAGTGAGAATAAAAATATTATCGTGGTCAAACAGGCATAGCATCCAGAGTCATTTGGTGTTAAATAGCTCAGGACTACCTGCTGAGTTGGATGTTTTCCACTTGTACTGCAGTCCACAGGTGGCTCATTGCTTTTCCATTTAAATGGCAGAAGTCAGAGCCAGAGTAACAAAACTGGTTGAAACTTTAATTTATCGTTTTGACCCAGTAACGATAGGTTTGGGAATAAATGTGGATCTCTGGCTGAAACTTAGTCCAATATAAGACCATCACGATTGCGGTGTGGCGCAAGACTACAGAGCTGTAGGATTAACCTTGGGCAGTATGGAGAAGAATATTTTTTTAAGAAACTCAGAGTGTTTTGTTGATCATTTTGTAGTGACCAATTTTTTTTTTGATCAACAATGTTTTGTTGATCATTTTGTAGTGACCAATTTTGTATCTTGTATACATTGAGCGTTGGATGTAAGATGTAAACTTGATACAACGGCAAAATCTAGGTCTGATTGGGCAGTTCCATCTCTTGTCCTGTCTGGGCTTAAAATTAGATGTCAAATTTATGTAAGTAACCTAGAATACCCAGTAAGTAGGGGGTAAGTACCCAGTGAACCCAGTAAGTAAGCGTAAGTGCCCAGAGAACCTAGTAAGGACACACATAAACTCATGACATGTTGTAACCTAAATGGAGTGAAGACTTAGTGATGTGCACGTGTGCCGTTTCAGGGGACAGATGCATCCACATTAGTGTCAGACATAAGTCACTTGTAGTCATCAATGTCAACCATCATGACACGCAAATCCGCTCTGACGTGGAGAAGTGGAACCGTCCCCAGTCACCACACGCATCCCAGGCAGACCACGCTGTAGCTGTGTTGTTTTATCCATTTTGCTAACATTGCATACAGAAGTGTCTCATGCTAACACTAAAAGAGAGTGAAAACAACTTAAATGTTAGCAATTGTTTGTGTATGTTTATATAAAATCTAAATGAAAAATAAAGAAAAATGAGGCAAAATGGTGTTCTGACTTCTTTTAACCTGTTTTTAGGCTAGCCTGTATCAAATGTAATCGTGTTTGCTAATCATGTATCGTGGACTTAATAAGAAGACTCCAAATGGTTAATGATGTCTAGAAATATGTAAAAAAAATTCAAGTAGATTATTGTGCAATGTATACAACAGAATGTAAAATAAATATGAACATAACCACTAGTTTTATCTCTACAGGAGCTAGCATAGTGCTAACATGTTAGCTAGCTTCAAAATTGTCATTGATAAAATTAGATCATTTTCTCGCCTTTCATCTCAACTCTTCTATTGTGTTTTTACAAGCTGACTTGTAAAGCAACCTTCACACACACACACACACATTCATCTTCCTCCAAATAAAAGCAACTGTATTGCAGATTTTTGTGTGTGTGCTGCGTTCATTATCAATACGTGACAGGAAATATTCGTCACTTTCGAACCTTAATAAATCGGCACGAACGAGCTTTGAGGTCAGGCAGCTGCTGACACTCGAAACACCGCTCGTAAAGTCAGCGGAGGAGAAGAAAACCAGTGTCGAGATATTCTCCTGTCTTTTCATGGCTTAGAGACGGCCATAAATACACATCCAAGCACCTCATTTAGATCTTGGAGGGTATTATATCCAGTTTGTCATGTCATCTGGTGGCCACGTTCAGGATTCAGGATTCGCTTGCATACGGGAGGCGTTTTATCATCCGTGAAAATGTAATGAAAAGTTCATCTGAAATGAATCAGCGGCGACGCTAGATATCTGCAGGGGCCTTTTTCATATCCATGATGTCATCCTGATTTACTCACCAAGCAGACAATGATTTATTTCGACTGTAATATCACTAATAGTCCTTTTCATAATCTCTATCTGCATGCAGATGATATTATAATCTAGGCTTCAATAATGCAGTAATCCATTAGACGAGGTTGATAGACTGGCAGCCCAATTACATCCCACATGTGAACTCTTGACTTAACGCATTATAATCGATCTGTGACTGATAAAGCTGGGGGGTGTTAGAGTGACAGAGCAGTCTGTTCTTTCTCACTCATCTACACAAGTGATATGAGGTAAGAGAGTGACAGACTAATAATCATTAACGCTCAGTCAGGATTGTGGCGTCTTCTTCAGGAATTATGTCCTAAACAAATCTAGTTCTAAAATGGTAAAAATTCAACCTTGCAACCACTCAAGGCCCGTATTATAGACTTTAAATAAAAGTGAGGAACAAGTGCCATTGATAATATTGTTTAATCCACATGGAGGTTTGATGTCTGCCCAGGAAAGCAGGTCTCATGTCATCCAAAGCAGCCCTTAATGTCAATCAGATTACTGAAGAAGGACTCTGTGGTATCGCAGACAGTAAGAGACTGTGCTAATGAGGAATGTTTTATTTCTACCAGAGGTCCACTTTGCGCAACTGAGCCTCACATTTCCAGGGTCGAGGGGTCGATTCCCGCCTCGGGGTCTCTGTGTGTGTGTGGAGTTGCATGTTCTCTAGTGATGGGTCGTTCATGAACGATTCGTTCTTTTTGAACAAGTCTTTAACGTGACTCAGAAGAACGAGTAGTCTCAGAGAGTGATTCGTTCATTTTTTACTGGGCCCACATGGGTGATGTCACGTGACTCCCATAGACGCTATGCAGTGCAATAGAGTCAAAAGAACGAACAATTTGGACCAGAAGATATAAGAGGTGAGCTACTCATTCTGTTTATTATAATATGTCCTTAGCTGCATTGTAATATTTTCAT
>JAOVVB010000028.1:12694671-12733049 GCA_028570985.1 Heterobranchus longifilis | reverse complement strand
CTACCCTCTTTGGACACATTTGATTAACATCACAAACCCCATGCTTTACATCTTTACAAGAAATGAAAAAAATATTTCTTAAAAAATTATACTAAAAACAGGATTGAGTCAGATGATCAGTAATAAGAAACGAAAGACAAAACTTAGAGGTTGCATCAGTCATGATCATAATCATTCATTTATTATAACACACCATGCATCACAACAATATTTACCGTAATATGTAATATTTAAGAATAGCACATTTGGGGATCATTCAACAAATGTTGTGAATATTCTTATGAATGCCAATTCATATTTACAATCTAAAGAACAATTTTAATGACAGAAGCAGAAACCTGGTAAAATATTGTGCTGCATCTTTAACATATCCATTGTATTTGCAGGTGCTCATGGAACTGGAAGTCTAACCCAAGATAGCATTTAGTGTAGTCAGTGGCAGTGCAGTGTGTCTCTCCTTTGGCTCCCACAATTATCCTCAAGCTCTGACAATAAAGTGGCCAGTACAAATCACAGCAGTGGAAATGATCTGGATACTCCTAACAACCAAGGTGTGATTTGCTATGTTAAATAAGGAATTTGATTTTAGTAATTGCAGTTGGAAAAACATGACAGTCTTGTAGGTTTTAAACTTTGCCCAAAACTTAAAGAGAAATGGTCACAAAGAAGAAAAGTTCATGAACATATGGCTTTCTTTATAAAGTGTGTGTTTATTCTGGAGTCTACACACTACTAGCTTTATATGAAGTTTCCTTACTTTCAACGACTACATACCCATTTGTACTGAATTCTAGAGAGTTCCAGTTGATAACGTTGCCTGGCGTAAACGACCCACCATATGAATAATACGCAATCTGATTAGGAGAAAGAACAGAGTCCCACATGTGCACATCAGTCAGCATCCCAACAAATGACTGCGCCGCATCAAAACGTCCACCGTAATTGTCTTGCTCTTGACCCAAAATGATTTTTGGAATTCCAGTTAAAGAGTCTCCTTGCTTGAGTCCTTTTCGTGAGCTCGGGATTCCATTGACCCAGATCTGAGCGAGTCCTGTGCTAGCGTCCCAGGTAGCACACATTGACTTCCAGACATTGGATTCATCCTTCAAGCCCCAAAAATGGGCAGTGCCATCTAAGATGTGTAAGATATAATGTCCTTGCTTTTCCCTATAAAATAGAAAACCATTGGCTGTTGATGGCAGAGCAAGTGAGAAAAGGCTCTGACTCCTGGAAATGTCTGAGAAGGCACGCAGACACACGGTGACAGTGGTGAAGATCTTATTCATCTCAGGATTGAGAACTGCATGATGAGTTTTGGACTCAACAGGGAATGTGAACATTTTACCTGAAAGATCTTTACAATAAAGATATAGTTATTATTTTCTTTCCTTAAACAGAATTAACTTCAATCATAAATTATAGTAACAGGTAGACAAACCTTCTCTTTTAGCCTTAGCGAGGAGAAACAGTGCGAATAAGACCACGAGCCTCTTCATTTTTCTAAATGTCCCTCAGGTTGTGTGTGGCAGTGAGTTTGCGCTGGATTTATATCCATTTCCATTTCCATTTACTTTTACTGTTTAACCTAAATTTAACATTATACGACCGGAACTTGAACTGTTTTTCACTGCATACGTGACCTCAAGCTGTAAAAACTGTGTCATGGTGTTCCAGATAGATGGTTTATGAGTGACAATTTCTCATAAAACACTGAGTTATTGTATAAAAACAAGAACTATGTGTTAGATATCAGCCATGGGTAAAATGAGGTTAGACATACAGTAGACATGCAAGAAATCAACAGACCCAAAGCAAAAACAGGAAATAGTGGAACAAAATTATTTAAAAGCTACGCCCTAAAAAAAATATTCTGTGGCCTTGTGAATTTCACAATAAGTAGTCAAGTTAAGTTGGCTTTTACTGTCAATTCAACCATATACAGTTCAGTACACAGTGAAACTTAACAACGTTCATCCAGGATCAAGATGCTACATACAACATAAATTAACAACAGAAATGAACAAAAACTAACTAGCTAACTAAGAAACCTAATTAGCCGACTAGTTGAGACAAGACAGATTGACATTTTTAAATTAACAGAAAACTATCTAAGTCCTATACAAAAGAGACAACATTGTAAAAGAGCAACAAAGTGACAACATGACACATTTCAATACGTTACAATACATTTCAATACGTCTTTGTGATGAGGTAATGAATTGAGGTACTGGGAGGGGAAACATTAAATAGTAAATATTCCTTGTAAGTAGCAGCGAAGATAGAAGAGAGTTTTGTGCAAATAACAAGTAATAAATATTATGCAAAAGAGAAGTTACAGGTTGGTATGAACATTTGTTAGATGGATGTTGATCAGTGTCTTTGCACGTGTGTGTTCATCAGTTTAGTCCCAAAGTTTTAAGGTAGTTGAGTATATCTGAGTGATTGTGTGTGTATGTGTGTGTATGTGTATACTTATCAGTCCAGTTCCTTTTTGTTGAGGAAACAGATGGCTTGGAAAGAACATCAGGATGGTAGTTGTGGAGGCCTGGATGCTTTGGTACATTTTTCCAGATGGCAGGAGGGTGAAGAGAGAGTGTGTGATGGGTGTGTCCGATCAGCCACAATGCTTTGCGGATACAGCATGTGGTTTAGATGTCTTCAATAGAGGGAAGAGAGACCCCGATGATCTTCTTAGCTGTCCTCACTATCCGCTGTAGGGTGAGATGGCACAGTTTCCAAACCAAACAGTGATGTAGCTGCTTAGGATGCTCTCGATAGTCCCTCGAACGTAGGTGTCCTCGAACGTAGGTGTCCTCGAACGTAGGTGTCTTCGAACGTAGGTGTCCACGTCCAGATGTTCATTGTAATTTTGCTTGTGTGTTCCAACCACCAAACTGATCAGCTAAAGCAGATTGAGGTGCGATCACCTGAGTGCACCATCCACACCAAGCTTTCTGACCTGCACCCAATCTACAACAAGCGGTGATGGACGAAGGCCAGGAAGATCATGAAGGACCTCAGCCACCTCAGCATTGGACTATTCTCTCGGTTGCTGTTAAAAAATCGCTTCCGCTCCCTGAAGGCTAACACAGAGAAACTGAGGAGAAGCTTCTTCCCGCAGGCTATAAGGACTCTCAACCAGAACTCTACATAGAACTCAACTGATTGGACTTGCTATGTTTCCTTCACCCCTTCACACGTGTTCGAACACGCCAAACCAGCCACTGAACATTTGAACATTTGCACAGGACTGAATACATACACAAAAATACATTATATATTTTTGGTTGCACATTCTGGCTAATGTTTACACATTCTGGTTTATACGTTCTGGTTTATGTTTACATAAAAAAAGACTGCTTTTGCACCACTGCACTTTAAAAGATGGACAATATCACTGCGGCTCATCATTCTACTTCACACTCCATGACACTGCTGCTGCTTGCACATATTTATTTATACAGTTCTTCATTTTTTTACAGTCTTACATTTTTACATATTTTAAATATTGCTACTTTCTACTTTATTTTATTCATTTTTATTTGATGGTAACAAAGATGGTAGATTTTATATTTTATATTCTTTCTTATTAGAATTTATGCCTTCTTACTTCTTTCTTTTCTTCCAAGGTCACAGTCATGTAAGCATTTCACTGCGTATCATACTGTGTATGGTTGTGTATGTGACAAATAATTAGAAATTTGGTCTAATGTCATTGTCATAGTGCTGAAGCTGGCTGGGTCCATTTGCTTCTGCGATGATTTTTGGAGGCAGAACCCCGAAAGCTTCTTTTGTGGCTGCATTTAGTGGCTAATGTATACTTTTGTGTGTGTGTGTGTGTGTGTGTGTGTTAGTTTAATTCATTATTATTTTATTTTCAGCAGCATACAGTAACATTTATGGAGTTTGTAACTTTAAGGTAGTTTGAAATTAAATACACAGTTTTAAAGCATTTGCATCTTCCATCTTACTATACAAAATCAGCAAAAATGTGAGGTCAAAACACTGATTTACTGGACTGCTCTTTCTGTAGTTCACTCTCATGGAGTTTTTTTAAAAGGATAATTACGCTTCATCGTCTCAAAACTTGTCCAATGATGTTCGTTTTGACAAGAGGGTGAGGGCCTTGTTTATTTTTCTGGGCCCTATACAATGTGTGGTGAGTGTGTAGGAAGATCCAGCTAGGATTGTGACACATACCAGGACACAATACCTTCATTGTGCTGCTATGTAGTACAAGGTAATTGATTTTGGTAATGGTATTTACAGATGGAATACATGTTGGTAGTATTGCATTTTCTTTTTCCAAAACTAAAAGAAAGAGATGGTCTTGCAGTAAAAAAAGCAACACATGACTTCCTCTGCCAAGAGGTTAAAAGTGTAATGTCAATAAACCTTTACTGATTGTTCAAACAATCATGTGTAAAATCGACTAAAACCATTTTTTTTCAAAGAAATTATACCAACTCTTATTATTGTGAGTCATAATATTTCTAGTAATATTAATAAAGAAATTTGTATGGATCTACAATTAAGCATTTGTCCACACCCCAAGAATAAATGTACAGTAAGAAGTGGAAATAAACTTTACAAAAGGCAAAATGTCATGCAAATGGTGTGTGGAAAAAAAAATACATATAAAAAAAGAATTAGGAGAAAATAGATACTGTACTACATCTAGTGTGTGTTTACTCTAGTTTCTATATATTACCAACTTCATGTGAAGTTTCCTTACTTTCAACGACTACATACCCATTTGTACTGAATTCTAGTGAGTTCCAGTTGATAACGTTGCCTGGCGTAAACGACCCACCATATGAATAATAGGCAATCTGATCAGGAGACAGAACAGAGTCCCACATGTGCACATCAGTCAGCATCCCAACAAATGACTGCGCCGCATCAAAACCTCCTCCGTAATTGTCTTGCTCTTGACCCAAAATGATTTTTGGAATTCCGGTTAAAGAGCCTCCTGCCTTGATTCCTTTTCGTGAACTCGGGATTCCATTGACCCAGATCTGAGCGAGTCCTGTGCTAGCGTCCCAGGTAGCACACACTGAATTCCAGACATTGGATTCATCCTTCAAGCCCCAAAAATTCTGACCTTCGTTTAAAATGTTCAAACTATACACATGGTTTTCCTTGAAAATTGAAAAGGCATTGTCACATGATGGGAGAGACAGTGAGAATGGGCTCTGAAATCTGGAAATGTCGGAGAAGACACGCAGACACACGGTGACAGTGAAGAAGATCTTATTCATCTCAGGACTGAGAACCACATGATGAGTATTGGACTCCACAGGGAATGTGAACATTTTACCTGAAAGATCTTTAAAGTGAAAAAATACATTTTATTTATTTATTTATTTTAAAAGACTTTTCGCACACCCATACCTAAAGATCAGCATTAAGAAGCGACACACAAACCTTGTCTTTTGGCTGTGATGAGGAGAAACAGTGAGAATAAGACCACGAGTCGCTTCATTTCTGTAATCACGTTGTCTTGATCTGTGTCTGGGATTCATAAACCCCTTTGAATGTGTTCTGTATTTATGGGATTTTATATAATGATGGATGTTATTTATTAACCTAAATGTATCAATATTAGACTGTACTTTGTGCTCTTTTTACTACTTATGTGACTTTGAACAGTAATAAAATTGGGTAAAAAGGTCTCATGAGGCAAATTAGACACTGATCAGTGATAACATTAAATCCCCCTGCCTAATATTGAATAGGTCCCATCCTATGTCACCTAAACAGAAGGTAAAATCCATCTGAATGCCAAGGTGGACAGTGTCCAGTGCATCACACTGCCTGTGCTGGCTTGCCTTCATCCCATTGTGCATCCTGGTGGCATGATTTCCCCAGGTAAGTGATGCAAACACACCCATCCATCTACGTGTACCAATGACCAAGTCATCAGTTCACCTGTTGTCCCTCTTTAAAACACTTTTTGTAGATACTATACGCTGCATACTAAAAAGATCAAATAAAATCTGCTGTTAAATAGAAACCACAACCTGACCTTTGTCAACGTCTCTCAATTTCATACAACTGCCCATTTGTTAGTAATTGTTTCCACAACATCAACTTTAGAACTGACTATCCACTTGTTGCCTAATTTATCCCTCTTTTTTACAGGTAGCACTGGAGAAGAAGGGCTGGAAACCACCACACAATGAGAATTGGACTTTATGAGAAATGTGAACATTTGACATCCCACATCCAGGGATGGTGGTACAAATCTCATCTCTGTCCTGCGTTTGTGGAGTTCGAATGTTCTTCCTGAACTTGGTGGGTTTCCTCCGGGTACTCCAGTTTCTCCGCACAATACAAAGAAGCATTATAGGCTGATTGGTGTTTCTAAATTGCATGTAGTCTATAATTGACTATGTGTTTAAATGACTATGTGCATGTGTCTTGCTATAGGTTGATACTCCATCCAGGGTGTACCCCTCCTTGTGTCTTAAGTTCTCCAGGCCTCCCAGGACCATACTAAGGATTGGTAACATGCAAAATGAATGAATGTAGACAAAGCTAGTCTTTTTGCCATGGTAAGGATAAAGAGTGAGAGTGAGTACACCATTCTCCCTATTCGTCTAATCATATCTACTGCTTTGTATAACAATTTGTATGTTTGGCACTGAGTATGTTGTTTATTTCAGTGTAATTTAATTCCCATTTTCTGTTATTGTTTACTTTAAATGCAACATCATACAATTGGCCTTTGAACTGTTTTTTATTGCATACATGAACTTAAACTTGTTTCTGCTGCGCATGTGACCTTGTACTGTAACAATTGCATTTAAACATTTTATGACTGACAATTTCTCATGATGCACTTTGTACCAAAACAATGTTTATGTGTTCAGATATCAGCCAATTGTGAAATGAGGTTTTATATTTATTATCTTATATTAATAAAAAAACCCAAGAACAACAATCTCATAACTGAGCCTCAGAGAACTCTTTATCTTGCTAGAGTACTTTAATAATATGTAGTTAATTATGAACAGACTGTAAATGTTTATATGCCATTTAGGATTTTACATACCTGTAGAGAACAATAGTAGCGCACAAGGAAGCAGAACCTTACGGAGACGTGTTACTTCCATATAAATACATACGACTGTAGTGCGCTCTGCGCCACCTTGGCTGTGATCGTCATCCATGGACATACGGCCTTGCATAAAATGTTTGCACCATTCAAATGTTTTACTGCAGTTTTAAGAGTCTCATCACTGTACTGTGTTCAAAGTCTTCTGTAAATGTCGTTCGGTTTTGCTTCATTCACCAGAAATTTCATCACAAGACCTGGTTTGACTTATACCCCTGCAGATTAACATCACATGCATAAATAAAGTAAGTGCAAATAAACTTTCTAGAGAATAAAATGTCATGAAAATTATGGTGTAAAAAAAAACATCTTATAAGGATGGATTAAGAGACAACATATTCTGTATCAAGTGAGAAAAGGGTCAGACCAGGCGTGTCGGAGAAGGCACGCAGACACACGGTGACAGTGGTGAAGATCTTATCCTTGATCTCAGGACTGAGAACCACATGATGAGTATTGGACTTCTCAGCGAATGTGAACATTTTACCTGAAAGATCTTTGTATGAAAAAAAAACAACGTTTTTTAATTTTCCTTAAACAGATACAATAAACAGGATTGAATCAGGTGATCAGTAATATGAAGCGAGAGACAAACCTTGTCTTTCAGCTGCGTCGAGGAGAAACAGTGAGAATAAGACCACAAGTCTCTTCATTTCTCTAATCGTCAACGTCGCAGTCCGTGTCTGATTTTCATAAACACTTTGAATGAGTTCTATATTTATATGATTTTGCTTAATGTTGAATGTTATTTATTAACCTAAATGGAACATTATTAGACTGTACTTTGTACTTTTTTTTTTTTTTTTTTACTATTTATGTGACTTGAACTGTAATAAAGTTGGATAACATTTTCATGTATCATGTAGAAATTAGGGAACCATGTGGGGTGTTCTCAATAGTTGGGAGACATTTTCTATTTCCATGGTCTTTTCTGATTTTTATTTCTTTCAACTCTGTAAAACAATGCTGAAGGCATCCATAATATGCAACAATCTCCTTTGAACGGTCGATATTGAGATGTGTCTGCTATTCATGTTCTCTAAAGCCTTCATAAGGGCTGCTAACTCTAAATGAACTTCTCCTCTGCAGCAGAGGTATATTTGAAATAAATCCAAAATGTGTCCAAACTTATGACTGGTACTGTCTTTATTATGGAGTTTGTTCTTTATTTCTAAGTATTTTTCATATACAATTATTAACATTATATAATTGGCCTTTGAGTTGTTTTTCATTGCAAACATGACCTTGGGCTGTAAAAATTGCATAGTCGTGTTCCATTTAAACAGTTTATGACTAGCAGTTTCTCATAAAGCATTTTGTAACACAAGATTTATGTGCTCAGATATCAGCTCATTGTGAAATAAGGTTTTATATTTATTATGTATGGTTCCGTCTATGTGTTGTCTGGCACATTAGGCAATGGATATACAGTACAGCCGCTGTTTCTGTGGCAGTTATTTACAGGGTTGAGTTGCCAGCTTGACGCCCAATGGAATCTGAGTACTTGGGGTGAAGGATCTTGCTCAAGGGTCCAACAGTGGTGACCTTGAACTGGGGACCTTCTGGGCTGCAGTCCAACACCTTAACCACCGAACCCCTGCCACCTATATTTATTATTTTACTTTTTCCCCCTAATTTAGTCATTTCCAATTCCCACCGGTCACTAGCTTTCACATTAAGGCTACTAATACTAATACCAGTCAGGGAGGGCCGAAGACTGTCACGTATTTCCTCCAAACCATGTGACGCCAACCACATATTTTTTTAACTGCTCACTCACTCAAGCACCATTGGGGCAGCATGACACACCCACCCTACTGAAAGAGCTCGGCCAATCAACTCTCTCTAGGGCCCCTCGGCTGCAAGAGGCTACATCATCACCGGGAAATCCAACAAGCGACCTCTGGATGATAGGGTGAGCACTTTACCACTGCACCACTTGCAGGCTTATTATATTACATATTAATAAAAAAAAAAACACCAACAATAATGCCATAACTGCATTAGAGAACTATTTATCTTTCCAGAGTAATCATTTATGAACATGCTGTAAATGATTTTTTTCTGTTAAACACATGTCCTACTTGGGACAGTAAGTATTGCAAAGTACTGAAAATTTAACTGTTGAAAAAAGATGGCTTAATGGTAACCTTAAATTGTGTACCATATACTGTAGGTATGTGTAGTTTAGTGCCAACTGAAAAAACTAAACAAAACAGCATTGTTGCGCTTGAGTTCAATATATTACACCAGAATCCACGATACTGTAATAAACAGGCTTAAAAACACAAAGTATATTGCACTACACATATTCTAGCATAAGAAGTTTGTTAGAGTAAGGAAAAGCATGGCATGGTGTCCCACAAAGTGCCCCCCCCCCTTAATTATTGTCCTGTTATATTTATCCCTGTAAAGATATGGATGCAATTAGCTAATATATTTCTGGCTTTTCTGGCTTTTACTTTTATGGGACAGTCAATAAAACTTCAGTAGCACAGATAAGCAAAGTAAATAAAAACATCCTTCTCCTAAATTCAGATAAACCAGAAATATTCATGGACCTTGAAGGACCGAAGACATAACATTTCTGGAACAAAACATTATCATATGAGAAACAATCAAATCTTTCCAAATAATAACTCTGAAATGCTTTGAGAAGCTAGTGCTATAGTTAAGAATATGACAGAGTAACTCATTAACTGGAAAAAATGTGAGCAAAGTCAGGGCAGATGAACTTATGTAAAGCTTTAAAGCAATATTTTACAGCGAAAATACTTAAAAATACTTAACATTCTGTTTAAATCTCGCATGTGAAGCGAGGCTTGTTCAGGACTGACACAAAACACTTGGCACTACTAACCTTGACTTTAGGCCCAAATAATCTAAATATATGTTAGAAAGTGTCCCTGTCCTTCCATTCATGTAGTAGATGGTTTACTGTCAAATGTGGTTGATATTTAGGTGCATGAAGGCTAAGAATTATGTTTATTATTCATGCAATGTGGTGTTTTTAATCACAGAAACCAGGTAGGGATTATATTATATATTATATTAACCTCTCATTTTAATCTCATTATACAACTGAGCAGTTGAGGGTTAAGGGCCTTGCTCAAGGGCCGAACAGTAGTAGCAAAGTCCTTTATTTTTGTCCTTGCTTTATTTCTTGATTTAGTTTCTTGCACAAAAATACATACTTGGCAAAAATTAACTGTTGAAAAGTTATTTAAGAATATGTGTTGTGTTTATTATTATTATTATTATTATTATTATTATTATTATTTTTTTTTTTACAATTGTTCATAATTGTTCTGTGCACTGTATACACATACACAGTTCTTGAATAAACTCTCTTTGCATATTTGTCTTACTTAAATGATTGAGATCATCAAACAAATTTTAATATTACCTAATATTATATAGCCCAAGGAAATACAGTTTTAAAATAATAATTTCATTTATGAAGGAAAAAAAAAGCTGTCCAAACCGAGCTGGTCCCATGTTAAAAAAAATAACTGCCCGTCTTGCTAAATCATGAATGAACTGTGATTTTTGGAAAGCTGAGTTAAGTTTCACTTTCCACACCCAGGCCTGATAACTTCCAGACCTGTTGAATCAAGAAATCACTTAAGAAGAACTTGTCTGAGAAAGTGAAGCATGCTAAAAGATAAAAAAAAAGCAACATGATCTAAAGAAATTCAAGAACAGATGACAAAAAGCAATTGACATGTATCTATGTATGACATGTCTGGAAAGGGTTACCAAGTCATTTTTAAGGTTTTGGGACTCCAACGAACCACAGTGAGAGACATTAAACAGATAACAGGGGTATACCCTCCCAGGAGTGGGAAACCTACCAAAATTACTCCAAGAGCACAACAACAACTCGTCCAAGAACTCATA
Source organism: Heterobranchus longifilis (assembly GCA_028570985.1). Classification (NCBI taxonomy): domain Eukaryota; kingdom Metazoa; phylum Chordata; class Actinopteri; order Siluriformes; family Clariidae; genus Heterobranchus; species Heterobranchus longifilis. Next base: position 12,722,029 of record JAOVVB010000028.1, on the reverse strand, counting down.
AAAGAACCCAAAACAAAATCAACAGAACTGCAGGCCTTAACTGCCTCAATTAACTGCCTCAGTCTTCATGATTGATTCAACAATAAGAAAGAGAATCAATCCTGTGAGTTCCTGTCACATTGTGTGCATATGGAAATGCTCTGACTATGCAACTTCACCAAATGTTGAAGTGATCTCCATTTACGATTTTTTCCATCCACATTTCTTCCACAAAGTTCACAGTTCAGCACTATCCTTCTTGGTATTGATAATGTGTTGAAAGGCTCTTAAACCAATTCTGTAAATTTAAAATCACCTTCTGAAATGATGACTTTTTTTTTTTTAAACAGGAGGCATCAGGAATAAAATAATAATAATAAAAAAGCAATATACAGTATATGGGTAAATTTACAATTATTGCACTGGATTGAGAGGAGAATGTGTATTGTATTGAACTTCACCACTATGCTCATAATGGCAGATTCTTCAGTCTGTTAGATTTTGCATGCAGTTTTCTGTATTGCCGTGTACAAGGGAGGAGTTCAAAAAGATTATGTCCAGGGTGTGAGGGGTCTGCAGATATGCAGATAAACCACACAGCATCTTCATTTCAGCTGAACAGATGGGTCGACCAGAGCAGCCCAGGTGTTTTGTCATCTGGACAATATGAGTTTTTCACTGGTCTGGTTCACAACTGCTTCATCGCACCACATTCCACATTCCTAAAACCTGACGGCATGATTCTGGAAGGTGTATGAACAACATTCCCTTGCCTTTTCTTCAGGCAGTGGAGGATAAATGTGGTGAAGTTGATATGGGGGCTTTGAATGGCTGAATCCTTCTCTCCATAAAAAATCTTTCCCTGATGTTTAGCCAGGGGAAAGAATAGAAAAATAGAAAGAAGGATGCAGTCTAATTTATATTTTATCCCCCAAACATGATGCAAACTAAAACTTAATATTACATTTTTCATATGATTCATTGTGTTTTAATTTGATGGAAATAGTACAGAAAATAGTTTTGAATTACAATACTTGCATTCGCTAGAGATTTGTAAAGGTTTGCATTTTATGTTTGGAAAAAAGCCTTTTTCACAATTCATGTCTTTATTGAACACACTCATTCAACATTCAAAATGGTAGTGGAAAATGTGAGTGATCCCTTGGAATTAATAACTAGTTGAACCCGTCCCCTTGGCAGCAATACAGCAATAACCTTAACCAGGCGCTTCCTGTGGATCAGACCAACACATTGTTCAATTTTAGCCCATTCTTCCTGGCAGAACTGCTTTCATGTGTATGGCTCTCTTCAAGTCATTCCATAGCATCTCTACTGGGTTGAGCATCTCTGGGCTCTGACTCAGCCACTCCAAAAGTCGGATTTTGTTTTTCTGAAGTCATTGTGCTGTGAAAACAGTTTCAGCTGACGTACAGACATTCTCACATTATCCTGAAGAATTTTTTGATACACTTGAAAATTCATCTTCCCCTTAATGACTGCAAGCTGCCCATGCCCTCATGCAGCAAAGCAGGCCCAAATGATGAAGTTTCCTCCACCATACTTTGCAGGTGGCATGATGTTTTCATGATGATATGCAGTGCACTTTTTTTTTGCCAGATGTAGTGCTACGTGTTCTTTCCAAATAGTTCTTAGTTTCATCAGTGCACAAAACATTTTGCCAATACCGCTGTGGAGTTTTATTTTGCCAGTACCGCTGTGGAGTATCAATGTGTTCTTTTGCAAACTTCAGGCGTGCAGCAACATTCTTTTTAATAAGCAGCGGATTTCTTTGTGAAGAACTGGACTCATGAAGCCAGTTCCGATGATGCCCTCAAATCTTTGGCTGTCACTCTGGTTGTTGCTTTACCTCATTGATGAGTCTTCATTGTGCTCTTTGGATCATTTTGACTGGGCGCCCACATTTTTGGTAGAGTAGCCACAGTCCCAAAGTGTCAGCATTTGTAGATTATTTGCCTAACTGAAGACTAATGAATTGTATCCCTTTTCAGCTTTATGTAAATCTCCTGATCATAGATCTTCTGAAAGCTCTTTTTGACAAGGCATGGCTCACATTAGCGTATTCTTCTTGTGCAGAGGAAAAAGTTTGAGTGGTCTTTATCAGTCAAAGTAGCTCTAGTCCACACCAAAAGGTTTACATAGTTTTTCTTGCCACTGTAAGTCAGATTATGGCTTCCACTTCTATCTTCCCTTTAGGCACCAAACATACATTACTTCATAAACTGTTTTCAGCACAGTGGCATCGCACCTCCAAGATTGATGATTCCGCTTCCACCTGACCATGAACAGGATAAGCGCTATAGAGAATGAATGAAATGACAACAGTTATTTGTTAATTGCTGATTTTGACCCTTAGGAATGAGTTTACCATTCTGTAGAAACTGTACACTGAAAAAGATGGTGTATCAAGACTTCTTGATTAAACACAAAGAATTACAGAGAGTTTAGATTTTATGATTGCAGCCAAAAACTTTCAAAGACATTAAGAAAGTCTTAGAAAGTTTGTTTTCAATGAAGAAATTATTGTAAATTTCAAATTTTTACATTTTTATGGTTTATATTTATATCTGGGGTTCTTTTTAAAATCTGAAAACCTTTTTTTTTTATATATATATATTTTTAACTCTTAAAACTCAAGCGGCACAGATCTGTGAGGGCAACACAGCATAGATCAACTACGTTTTAAAAAAATATATACAGTATGTGCTAACGGGAAGGCTTCAGACATGAAACTGTGCATTTAGATGTTCGGATATGTCACTTAGAATGAAATTCATCATAATTAAATTTATCATTATGAAGGGTAAATTTTACCACTAACGGAATATGGGCATGACTTTGCAAAAATGTTGAACTCTCAAAATAAGCATATTATTATTATTATTATTGTTGTCATTAAAACTGAAAACAACCAGAAAAACACATGATCATGTGTATCTGTACTATTTCTTGTCTATGTGACCCATTTGCCTTTTCTTTTTTGCTCAGTCATGCTTGTGTAGAATTCAGTTCATCATATTGCTTAGGTTGTACTGAAAAAAAAGGATATCACTCTATACTGCACAATCCTGAGCCATATGTTTGTTAATTTAAAAAAACAAACTTTCCATTATAGAGTAAAAAAATGGCAAAACTGTAAATTCAGAAATTACACCACAGGGGATATAAAATTTTATATATACACAAATTTTTATTATAGCGTATGCATCTCACGTATAAGTGATTCAATTTTATATATGTAAGCTCCATGTTTTTATTTAAAAAAATCCGTTATTAATGCATTTTGAAGACAGCTCGCGCTTACTGATTGGTCAGGCTTATGATTGGTTACTGCAAATGATGTGTACCAGCGGCTCCGCCCCCACGTGGTCGCTTCGCGTCACGTGGTTTGCGTGCAGTCCTCACAAGAGAGAGCGGAGTGTCCTCTGTCTGTCTGACGCCGAGTTTACTGTCGGAGATCAGCAAATGTAAGTGTTTCCCTGTTTGTATCACATTTCTACTTCATACAGAATACCCAGAAAAGCCTTAAATAATCACTGGATCGGTTTGTTTGAGTCTGTTTGGCTTTGGACCACTCACTGTTAAACAAAAGATCTGCAGAGTCGTCTACTTCCGAGCTCAGGAGTTTAATTATACGGCTGTAAAGCAAATTTATAGCATAACGTGAAGTTTTTAAACATTTTGTAATTATAATATTTTTTTAGGGGGGCACTTGCTCGCTGAGGGCCTTCCAGCGATAGCTTTCATTTCCCATCCACATTCTGACAGATCCCGCCTACTTGGCAGTGATTGGCTGGCACGGCACCGGGTTCTGCCGGGTGATTGGCTTGAAGCTTAAGTCTTTTGGTAATTTGCCAATCATTGAACAGGAACCTCGAGTCATCGAAAACGATTAGGAGGGAAAACAGGATTGTTGGAGGGTCGTTGACCCGCCCAGTTTATCTCGTTATCTGCGCATACACACCCACACACGCGCACACTCGGCTTGAAATGGTTTTGTTCAGATATTCTGCTGTGTCATTGTGCCAGGTGCATACAACCCCAGGGGTTTACTTGTTTTACTTTAAATAATTAAAGAGGAGCACATTGAAGTTTACTAAAGCTGAAATACTTTGGGGGGGGTTCTTCTTGCAGGTGTTTAATTATGAATCAGAAGAAACTTGTGTAATAAAAGCTCCTTTCAGCTTTATAATCCTCTCGAAGCGCATGACCTGCACGAGACATGGCCTGTATTCGACTGGATCGATAAGTTCTGAATGGGAAGGCTGATTCTCAGTTAGACCAAGTTCTTCATCCCATTCAGCATGTCTTTTTCTGCTCGTCATTAAATCTCCAGCAGTTTCCTTGTCTACCATGTTGAGTTATTTTCTCTAGTTCTGATGCCCGGTTGAGAGGATGATCTTGCTGAATCAGTGCAATGTTGAGATGTGCATTGGTTCAGGTGATCCAGGGCGTTTTCACATTAGGACCTCGGGATCGCTTGACTTAAAGTCTGGTTCGTTTTGATCAGTGAGAACGCAACATGTTCCATGCTGGATGAAGCGGTCTCGAGAGCGATACAGTGAATTTGAGCGTGGATTAGACATGGAAGCCAGTCGTACCTGAACATGGAGGCAGACGTGATGTCATCGATGCCGTCTGTAAGTACTGTAGCACGCGCCGATCTCATCCTCTGACCTACATTGCCGTAGCTGAGACTGTTTTTTTTTTTTTCCCCGAACGCTTGAAATTTTTTCGGAAATATCAAGCGTAGTGCGAGGATTTACTTTCTCATTATCAGCTTCTTCTTCTCTTGTGTTTAATGGTACTTCGCAAAGCAACTATGTATATACTGCCACCTGTTGCATCATAGAAGGCAAGTACACAAGTGCACCCGAGTACGGAGAACAAAAGTAACGTGAACTCTGATTGTTTGGATTGCAGCTTTAAATCCAGAAGAAATTTTCTGTAGAAACAACAGGAATCATGCATATAATCTGAAACTAACAACAGAATTTTTTAAAATGAATTTTCAGTAAGGACATGCTTATTTAACGTTTTGGTTTGTAATGTTTTCCATCCTGAAGAAAGTCTTTATGAAAAGAAGAATTTACACTTATGATAAAATAAATTTTTTCGAACAGTTTTAATGTTGGTATATTAATGTCTTTTGTAACGTTTTTGTACTTTCCTCTTAGCTTTTTTTTTTTTTTAGTTTGGAAAGGACTAAAGTAAATGTTTTACATAATAGTTGTAATATTTTATCTCTCTTTCAGTGTTTATTTATATTTGTAAGAAATGGCTTTATTTTTATACATGTCATATATTACCAACCTGTAGCTGTGGGACTTTTGGCGTCCAGTCACCATGTCGTATGTTGGAGTAGAAAAGTCCAAAAAGCCTCTTGTTCCTGATTGCTCTCTCAACAGCAACAAGCCCTTGAGATGTCTGCCGGAAACGCCAAGATCGGTCATCCTGCTCCTCAGTTCAAGGCCACGGCAGTGGTGGACGGCCAGTTTAAAGACGTCCAGCTTTCTGACTACAGAGGTACACAGGAACAGTTTGGTTAAAGGATGAAAAATGTGGTCTTTGTTTCAGGTTTTGTTGCCTTCTTATCCCAAAACCAAAGCCACTAGTTTTTGACGAAGCATGTGATCATAGCCTAGCCCTGCAGCATTGGAGGAAATGTAAAAAAATATTTAATAGTCCATGTTTTATTAGATAATTCAGTGAATTTTAACTCCTCTAAAGTTGATTATTTAAAGACTGTACAGCTTTATTTAAGGGATATACATGAAGACTCCCAGAGATCTTCCCTATCACATCTTCTCTCTGATTCAAACCACTTTTCACACTTTCTTCCCCAAACACTTTTCCTCTCATTTTAAAGGGAAGTATGTGGTCTTGTTCTTCTACCCCCTGGACTTCACCTTCGTGTGCCCGACTGAGATCATCGCCTTCAGCGATCACGCCGAGGAGTTCCGTAAGATCGGCTGTGAGATCCTCGCCGCCTCCACAGACTCCCACTTCAGTCACCTGGCCTGGTGAGGAGCGCCTGCAACGCACGCACGCACACACACACTCTCGATCTGTATTGCGATTCAGATAGAGGAACTGCAACGTTTTGCCACCTCAACTACAGGTAGTCCCTGACAAATAAGTTCTGTTCTGGGAGCACGTTTGCAAGTCAGATTTGTTCTTAAGTCTGTCAAAGTGAGTCTTGTACGCCTTTGACATGAATATACAATGTAAATCAGACCAATCCATTCATGTGGCCAAAAACCATAATCGTGCCTAAGAAAATGAACCGCACACAAATGTAGCAGTGTTGTCTCTGCGCCTTTAAATCGCGAGTGGAATCCCAGATGTCATTTTGTCTCAGAGCTGTTTTCTACTGTATTGGATTGTGGACTCCTGTTTTGTTGATTTGCCAAAATTTGGATTATCCACCATCAGAACAGCTTTACAGGACAGACATTTTCTATCATCGTGCTCCCAGACTGATTCATGAAACCGGTGAGGCCGACTCATTTCTCCCGCATACACATATATATATATATATATATATACACACACACACACACACACACACACATGTACAACATACCAGACTTGAGACATTTTATACATTCACTTTCACTGAGGATACTGTATATAATTGTAAATATTGGTATCTGGTGCACTATGTGTTTTTGTACAACACATGTCAGATACTTCCATAATTGAACTGGAAGTAGAACCGCGGTCCGTTCGTAAGTCGTGGACTACCTGTACATTGTAAAAACGGATTTTGGAGTCACTGTGGGGATACGTGAATTGACCCACAAGACAATTGTGATGCATCACTAAAACATTTTTTTCCCTATCTCCAATACACATAAAATATATAAAATATAGTGTGTCCCCCAAACCAATAACATCAGTTTATAATTAAAAAGTTTGATTAGAACCTAGAGACAGTAACGTTTTTATTCCGTGGAGCTACAGCTCTAATCTGTGGTCACTTTTCTTTTCCTATCCTTGGTACATTTCCTGTGCCGTTTTAAATAACAAGAGAATTCTTGTTGCTCACCATTACTGTCACCATGGTTACCGCCATTAATTGAATGAATGGTTTCGTACCACCTCAGGAATTATTTTTTTTCCCTCCCACATTGTGCCAGGAAACTTACAAGTCTAAGGCGTCTTATACATTTACTGTTCTAACATCAAACAAAGTACGTAACGTGATGATAAAACAGGAAAAAAAGATAAAAGAGAGAAACAAAGAAAAAAAGATCATTAATTTACTGTAACGTCTTGAACTCCTTCTGATCCTGTGCGTTGGCTCGTAACTGACTGTAGCAGAGAACAAGGGCTGTTACTATTCAATGTTCTTCATAAAATCTTCTCTAAATGCTTAATTAAACTCAATCCAACCTTTCCAGCAATCATCAGATTTGTTTGTATTAAGGCGTACGATAAATATCCTAAAACAATATTGAATCAGTCTGTTAATGTGGTTGGGCCTTGATTTAACTTCTTTTTTTTTTTCCCCCCTTTTGAATATATCACTCCTACGTGTGTGTGTTTGTGCACATTGCGCCTAAGGTTTGGTGTGAAGACTTCCCAGCTCATGCCTTATCACATGTTAACCCGCCTCTCATTGATAAGCCCAGTAAGAGCAGATGCATGGGCACAGATACACAGCGAAGAGTAACGGCCGTCCGTATCTCGAACCTCCTGTAACATCCGTGCTTGGCTCGTACTGTACCTCCTTCTCCTAATCCTGGAGATGATTGACAGCATTTCCCTTTGTGACGGTACTAAAGTTCACATCACTTTTTGATGATCCGAAAGCAGTACTTGTTATCCGACTCTTTCTGTAGCGGATGCACCGAAGGTCACGGTAGGAGATGATAATGAAGTGTTTTTACTCAACTAGGAGAGGAAAGTAAATACAAGTTAATACAGCTAAATGCGAGGTTTGGGGGACAAGAAGAGATGTTAGAGCACGCTACTGGGATCTGTTACAGTTTTTTAGGTGGACAAGTAGAAAATTAAGAGGATATGAGGATTTTATTTATTTATTTATTCATTTTTTCCCCAAGAGGTAGTGCATGAAACAAAATCCTGATCCATACTTCTTACCAGCTGGTGGCGGTAAGGCACAATTTAATTGTCTGCCAACTGACCCCTTGTCAAATATCCTGGAAAAAGAAGTAAATTGTCAATCTTAAACCTGACCTCAGTCCACTGTTGAGTCCCTCAACATCCTGTCTTAATTCTGTCTGCTCAAAGAAGTGTGTGTGTGCTGGTACCTTATGAACAGACAGATCCTTCATCCTGATGACTTGCCTTACAAATGTGTGTGAGAAAGAGAGAGAGATTGTAAAATGGTAGACGAGAAGCATTTGCAGGTTAGACTGTATTACTTGATTAAAACCTGCCGTTAAAAACTTATTAAAAGTATAAACTAATGCAAGATTCCTTGACGCTTCATTTTGAATAACAGTATGATTATTTTAAGTCTTTCTGGGAAATAGACACTTCCTGTTTAACAATCATCTGAGAGTTGCGGTTCAGTATCCTGAAGATTGCACCTGTGATTGATCTCTTTTATTTATTTTTTTCCCCCTTCTTCTTTAATCTAACCTCTCGCACCTGCAAAATGAACCGTTTCTATGGTTACAGGCTGTGTGCCGAGCGTCCATAGAGATCCGGAACGCCTTTAGCACAGTCCATGTGGTAAGGTTGTGTGTTTCCCATTCCTATGTTCTGTCTCATGATAGGATCAACACCCCGAGGAAGCAGGGAGGTCTGGGCTCCATGAACATCCCTCTGCTGGCCGACCTGAACCACTCCATGTGCCGCGACTACGGCGTTCTGAAGGACGACGAGGGCATCGCGTTCAGGTCAGGACCAAAACTTTTGCAAAGAATACACATGATTACGTTGGATAATGATGATGAGCTACTTTAGTAGTGTATCTGTTGTTCTTATTATCAAGTTTCTCTAGAGCAAAAACTAGAAAAAATAGGACGTGTTGTACATAATCACTGTCGTTGAGCAAATGTTCTATTTAATTTTAAACTCGAACGCTTAACATTTTATGAATGCCGTACATCGCCCATGCCTCACTTTTGTCTTTTCCTGCACCCAGGGGGCTGTTTGTGATCGATGATAAGGGCATCCTGAGGCAGATCACCATCAACGACCTGCCAGTGGGACGCTCCGTAGACGAGACCCTCCGCCTGGTCCAGGCGTTCCAGTTTACTGACAAGCACGGAGAAGGTGAGTTCAACTTGCTGTTGCAACAAACCACTCCACACCGCGCAGTCATGTGATCTACAGGAAGCATGCATGAATCCATGCTACCTGTCATTCTTTGCTACTTAAACCAACATTCATTCATATTCATTTCTTTAAATTTTTTATTTGGGAGCATAATTTGATGGAGGGATATTTTGTCAGAATATGCTACTGTAATTTCTTTATTACTTATGGTAACGTATCAAAACCTGCTTCACGTACTGTTATTTTACATTTACCGCTTTAATATTTAGAAATCTTTTGCTAAAGTGGCACAAATCGATAGACTCTGATAGACTTCACGCCATGGTAGCATTGTTTGACAAGTTAGCATGAATCAGCAGAACACTCCATCTGATCGGCTGAAACGGCAGGGTGTTTGATATAGCGTTCTGTAAAACTTGTATCAGAGTTTAATTCTTTTTAAAATGTTAAATTTTGTTTGTTTTTTTGCAGATGACCACTTAATGAATTGGAATCTGTACATAATTTAGTGGAGAAATTCAGATTTATTTAACTCTGATCAAATAAGAGTGATTTTAACAAAATGATTTTCCAAACATGATGCTCATGCAGCTGTGATTCTTTATTTATTTCTTTAGCATTTTTATGCTATATATATATATATTTTTTTCAATTAAGCAGGAGCTCCAATCTGATTGGTTAATGTTATTTTTGTGGATGGTAACTTTTTTACATTTGGAAAGGAGCCTTTTATATGGGAAGGGGAATAAAAGTGCATTTTCAGACAAATTGTCAATGGCAAGAAGTTGTGTTTCAGTGCAGACTCGAGTAACAGGTTTTTCTGATGTTTCATTATTTTTTTTATGAAGATTTTGTAGCAATTTCTATACAAACTTGGTAAATGATCTGTTCTACCACACAGGATGCAGTGCTGGCTGCCAACATGTAAATAGTTTAGAGCACCATCTGTAGGATTTATAGAGGAACTGCAAGGTTTTCATTTTGGTGTCATTCACGGAATGCCACAGAAAAAGAATACGTAGAATCCCTGCTATTTTATTTTTTTCCTACTTTTCCTCATCTCTAGGATATAATATGAAATGGTTTTAAACACACATGAAACCTTGTCAGAATGAGAGAGTAATAATTTTGTTTTCCCCTCTGCAGTCTGCCCTGCAGGATGGAAACCCGGAAGTGACACCATCGTCCCTGATGTTCAGAAGAGTAAAGAGTTCTTCTCCAAGCAGTAAAATGTTCCTCGCACCTGCAATAACACTGACCCAGCGAGGATACTGAAGCACTTAACGCTAAGCTCTGATTAGACCATAGTGTTTTTGTTTGATTTGTTTATTTTTTTTGTTGTTCTGCTGTTAATGAGCCTTAGAGAGTGACATGTTAACACCTCATCTGTTTCAGTCTGCTGTTACGTCATCTGAATTTGTTTCGGTCACAATTCTGCTGAAATACCTGTAGTTCTCTCTTTTTCTTTCTTTTTTTTCCATTTATGATGAAAGCATGGCGAAAGAAGATTTTGTACTCCTAAAGCGTTAACGCCTGCTTCCTTGTTAACATCCTAGAATTGTCCAATAAAGGTGCTGGTTGAAAAACACTTGTTAAAGCATTTTAATTGGTTTGTGTGGTCCATCCATCTATTCATCCATCCACTTTGGAGGACGGCTTATATGTCCTGTTTTAACATAACCACGTTTATAGCAGTCGTTTAAGTTGTGCGTCGTCTTATGATGTCCTCCTATTGGAAAGTGGCTTTAAAATGAGCGTAGTAGCAACACACAGATTCAAATCCAAATCTTTGACACCTTCAGCACTTACCTGTGCATGGGTTTGGTGTCATCATGCACCATCCACAAGGTGGTTCACCCATGATTGGGCTCTGCCACTTTCCTGCAGCTGTGTTCTGACCTTTATGAATTACCCAGAAGTGGGAATCTCCCATGATTTCGGGGACCGTGTTTATTTGTGCTGTCCCCTGAGATGTCTCAAATTTCCCCTTGGGATTTTGCAAATTCCCTCTGAGCTTAAGAAAGCTGCTGTGTGCCCGTCAGTGTCACCTAAAATCATTTGCAGGTCATATCATGTCTGATCATTATCAAAAAAGTAAAAAAAAATTTGTAACAATCTGACTGTTGTGTAGTGTGTAAACCCAGCTTCATCAGGATCAGAATGGCTCTGGAATAAAATATATATATATTTTTTTATTTCTGTAGTCATACAATGAAAGGTATTCTGGCGGCACGGTGGCTTAGTGGTTAGCACTGTCGCCTTGCACCTCCAGGGTCCTTGTTTGATTCCCACCTCGGGGTCTGTGTGCATGTTCTCCCCATGCTTGATGTTGGGAATAAATACAATGATAATGACCACTGAATTGCACAGTCAGTCCCTAGTTGGATTACAGTTGCTCCTAGATGGATGGATGGAAAAAGAGGTATTAAACTTGTAATATATAGACTGACCACTAGAGGGGGGCCTTTCACTAATTTCTGATGAAGTGAGTTAGTGTTTAACTGGAGGATTCTGTCATATTTAGCAACACAGCAGGTCGAGGGTTTTCAACTCAAGACACTATCCAGCAAAGTTTGTAATTCACCAAACACCTAAACACACCCACTAAGCCTGGTAATTAAGATAGCCTTCCAGGACTGGAGATGAAGATCCCTCCTGTAAGTGAGGCACTTTTCAGCTGCAAGAAGTTTAATATTCAGCAATGAGCATCTATGTGACTGTAGTATTGTGTATTGTTTATACCCTGAAAATAAACTATGCACATTGACCTTATAAGTAGTGTAGACTTTGGGTAGAAGTTCTAATCACCAGTTTAACACTCTGTATAAGCGAGTGTGTCAAACACCTGGTCACGCAGAGAATTGGAGGGAGATGCTCGACGTGAGCAGTTCGAAAAAGTAATCTGTAATCGTTGATGCGGTGACGTTTTCTATAAGTTGTTTAACATTTATGGAAGGAGTGGAAGGACTCTCCCGTGTCGGTGCTATGTAACAGCTGTCATTTTTCCGACAGCCTTCACAACACGGTTTCTCGGTAACCTGACGAGGTGTGTTTTTTTAAAGAAACAACCTTTAAAAGAAAGAAAATCTGACAGGCTGGTGAGGGGAATGACTGTTGGTAGCAATAACGTAAGTAATAACAGGAACTGACTTGTCTCGCAGACGTTCCGCAACATGAAATGCAACTATAAATGGATAAAAGGTATGACTCCAACACACCTGAGGTACTGAACTGAGTTTTCAGGAGTGCAGCTGTGCACCTCTGGTGCAAGCAAATTGGCCATAACTAGCTCTTGTGTCACGGAGAGTACGGTAAACAGAAATTAACGCTGATCCCTGACTCGGATAAAGTGCCCTCATGCCGCTATCTGGGGTTAGCTAGACTGGGCTTGGCTCGCTAATGCTACCTCTGAACAGAAGTGGACTTGTTGTTCGCTCTTACGTCATGGCGTGCATTGTAAATGGGTCACGTAGTGAAAAAGCAAAACTCAACTCTCACATTTGAGTTGCACGGTTGATCACCAGATTTAGAGAAATCAGGATATTATAGGTTTATATCCATAATGGAACAATTTTACTTGGACTACGGGAGAAAACCAGACAGCATAAAGAATACCCATACAGGCCTGAGGACAATTTGCAAAATTTGCTAAAACAGAGGTGACAGTGCTGCCCACTTTGCTAGTTGTGGAAAAACCTGAATTGCCAAAAGCAAAACAGTGCTTTCTGGTGGCTCTGATAAATAGTCAAGCAAGGTTTTGTACCCTAAGCACTGTTGATGTAAAAAAGGGTGTGTTAGTAACTGACTGTCAACTAACTCTACAGTATGTACTAAAGTGTTGGTAAGTATAGGTGGCAGCATGGTGACTTATTGGTTAGCACTGTCGCCATGCACCTCCAGGGTCTCAGGTTCGAAATCCGCCTGTTGCTTGGTGGATTTCCTCCCACAGTCCAAAGACATGCAGGTTAGGCTAATTGACATCCCTCCTAGTGCGTGAATGTTGTCCTACCATGGTTGTAAAAAAGGAAATGAATACAATGTTAATTACCATTGGCTACCATGGACCTTAGTTAGACTACAGAGGTTCCTAGATGGATGATTATGTGCTTTAATTGTGAATTATTTGTGTCCTGATGATATGATGATTGTTTTTAGAGTTAAACAGGTCTTCGACTGGACTGTAAAACTGTTTCGTACCCTTAGCCCTGTTCATGTAAAAAAAAAAAAGGGTGAGTGTTAGTGTGTAAGTTGCAGTAATTATACAGTAGGTGACAGCATGGTGGCTTAGGGGTCAGCACTGTTGCCTTGCACCTCCATGATCTGGGTTCGATTCCTGCCTCTGTGTGTATGGAGTTTGCATGTTCTCCCTGATGCTTTGTAGGAGTCCTCTGGGTACAAAAGACATGCAGATTAAGTTAAGTGGCATCCCTGTAGTGTGGGAATAAATACCATGGTCCCTACAGAGGTTCCTTGATGGATGAATGGGTATGCTCCTTAATAGTGAATTATTTGTGTCCTGATGATATGATAGTGAGTTTTTAGAGTTAAACAGGTGGACTGAATGTTTTTTTTTTACCCTTAGCGCTGTTGAGGTAAAAAAAAAAGAAAAAAAGTTGAGTGTTAGTATCTAACTGTAAACTGACTGTACAGTAGGTATAGGCATGGGTGTGTGTTAGTGCACAGGGACTAAGTGCATTAAAGCTTCAAAACTACTTCAACTTCTGTACCTGATACACTCATATCACCACCACACACACACATTGAATCTGCTCCTGATTCATTGATATATTGTGAATATAATGCATTGCGCATATAATGTAAATGTAAATGTAATGTAAGTGACATAGTTAGGGTTTTGAAAACCTGCTGTCCAAATTCATGAAACAAAAATATTATTTATAATATAAAAATTGAAAAACACGTGACTCATTTGCCTAATTGGGACTGAAGTGAAGCTATTAGGAGTGAAGGCTGGGGCAACAACAAGCCAGAGTCTATTAATAGGAGAAAAAAAAACAATCTACTTCTTACTGTAGCGACCTCAATCTCTCTCTTTGCTCTTTCATGTCATTTGTGCTTGCGATAGCTCTAATTTTGTGCAAACTACCCGGAAAATGTCCGCGGCTTCTTATTTTTATCTCAGGTTTGCTTTTCGCCGAAACTGTTTTGGGAACTCGAGAGTCGGGGAAATTCCCGCGTTGCAAATTTTTTTTTCAACCATTCACACGCGCGGCTCATTCACTCAACTTCAAAGTCTGGCACAAAAAAAAAAGAACGAGAGAAGAAAAAAAAAAAACACTCTGATTAAACCGGTAGTGTGGGCGGGGTTTCCTGGCAGTTCTACTCTCGATGACGTACATGTTAAATATTTGCCCATTTTTGGATTCCGCGATGACGTAAGCGCGTTCTGTGCGTACCCTGCCGCACTTCTGAGCGCGCGCGTAACGTATGGAAGTGTTAAAATAAAGAAAGCATCATTACGCATCATTCCCCATAGCGGTACACCGTGCATTTTAACCACACACACAGGATGGAGTTTTTTTAAAACAGTGTTTTACTTAAATACAAAAAAAAAGCATTTACATTTACATGATTTGTCCGGAATAAATCAGACGTAAACAGTGAAAATAACTTATCTGGATGTATTCATAGGATATCACTCGCACAAAGATGATGAAGTGTTGCTGACAGTCCCTGACAGTCCTTTCATTTTTCTTTTCTCGTGTGCATTTTTATCTGGTACCTTAAGAGCAACATGTTTATAAAGGAAATGCCAAAAAACAAAGCACACACACACACACACACACACACACACACACAAACACACATACAGCAACACGTTTAAAAGTTTTCTACAAGAAACATACGCTCGAGCTCGTTCAGTGCTGCAATGCAATCATCAATACGTTTTCCAGTGTTTCCCCCTTTTTTATACATAATAGTAAAAATAAAAAAAATACATCGTGTCCATGAGTCTGTCCAGCTTCTCAGTACGACTTGATCTTTGGCGTGAGCATCAGCTGGCACCCGCTGCTCACATGCGTCATGACTTTCTGTTTGAGCTGCGCGACCTGTTCCCGCAGCACGGACGCGGTGTTGGACAGCCCGGCGTTGTCCGTCTTCAGCACCTTCACCTTGTCCTCCAGCCGCGAGATGCGCTCCAGCTTCCGCCGCCTGCACTTGGTGGCCGCGAGCCGGTTGCGCAGGCGCTTGCGCTCCGCCTTGACGCGCTCCTGGTCCTCGAGGTCGACGGGCGACGTCGGCGGCGAGCCGTCCGCGCAGGCGGAGTGCACGTCGGGGACGATCTGCGGCTCCTCTTTGAGCGCAGAGAGCCTGGGCACGTGCAGCGCGTTCTGGAACGCGTGGTGATGCTGGTGATGCTGAGGCTGCTGGTGGTGGTGGTGGTGGTGGTACTGATGATGGTGAGGCAGGTAGCTGATGGTGGCGCTGGGGTAGGTGGCGCCAGGTGCAGCGGGCTGCTGGAGGCTAGTGTTTGGGCTGCAGCTGTTCAGTGTGGCGTACACGGGCGTCTCGGACTGCAGGGCCGGGGGAACTCCTCCGGCGCCGAGGGACACGTTCGGCGGTGCCACCTGGTTCATCTTGTGCAGCTCGTCCAGGGCTTTGACGAATCCGTCCGCGAAGCCTTCCTGCTCCTCAGTGGTGGAGCGACTGTACAGGTGGTACTGACCCGGGGTCGGGCTCGTGATCACGCCTCCGCCGCTCTGCGCGATCAGGCGCTCCAGCTCCGGAGAGGCGAGTTTGAGTGTACCGGCGGCGTCTGCGCTCCCGGCCGGGTAGAAGTCGTTCTTGAAGCTGCGGTAAGGCTCGACAAAGCCGGCGCTCATGCTCTGCTTTAGGAGCTTGAAGTCGCGCAGGGCCACGGCGTCTGGAGTGCCATAAGCAGAGAGAAACGAGTCGTCATGATAAAACGGTTGCTCCATTTTGGTGGATATGTGACACATTTAGAGAGCAGAGCTTCAGTCTAGTTTTAATATAGTCATATATTTCTAGGCTAGATAAAGATACACTTTACAGCGCACAATGTCCAAACATCTCGTGTGAGTGTTCCGTAAATATTAACAAGCTATTAAAAAACAAAACAAAAAAAACAAACAAACTTCCAGGTAAAAAAAAAACGTTTTGTTTACTGTACCAAGTTGTCAGACGCTTTTCCTTTTTATTTTCCTTTAACAGCCGTCTCAAAATGATGTCCAAAATCTCTTTCCTTCCCAAACACTTCAAAATCACCGCGCTTTCTTTTCTTTCTTTCTGTCTGTCTGTCTGCGCTGTCTCCGTCCGCAGCACGCGTATCTAAACTTTACGCGCGTCCGCCGCTTCGTTTTATACCCGCGTCCTCGAAAACGCGCCGCCTACTGGCCGAAACAGGACACGCCCCGCCTGGGTGACGTTGTTTCCAGGAACTACCGAGACTTGAAAACAAGGTTGGAGGCGCGCGCTCGCGTAGTCTCGTTTCCATAGACGCAACTCGGCCGACTGTTAGAAAAAAAAAAACAACTAAACTAAACAAGAAAACAAGCAGCTTTTAGCAAAGTTTCCTTCAACGGATGGGAAAGAAGGGAAAGGAAGAAAGAAAAGCAACAGCAATAACATCAGCTCGGTGTTATGGTCAGGCTGAGGATGTGCTAAATAAAGCTGAGATTCAGGAGCTGGGGAAGCACCACTTCTTCTTTTATAGCTCACAACAACAGTATTGTTTATGTGTTTATATGTTTATGTGTTTGTGTTGTTATATAAATGTCTATGTCTGTTGTCAAGGTTGGAATGTGTTTAAAAAAATATATTTATATAGTTTTGTTCTAGAACCTCATCCATTTATGTAAGATTGTCAGATTGGCATCAGAATGATAAATCTAATTTTTATATTTTCTCAAAAAAAACCAAAAACGTTTTTAAAAATGAGCACTTGACTGACAGATTACATCTTCCCAATCTTTTTCTTCTTCTTCATATTAACTTTCTATACTGCTTATCCTGTATGGGGTCACTGGAAGCCTGGATCCTATCCCAATAGACTTCGGGCATAATTAAGGCATGGTGCCAATCCAACACACATGCAATGCTGTATCTGTAATCTACAGGCAATGCTGTATCTGTAATCTGGAAATGCCAATTAGCCTATTTGGCATGCCTGAGGGAGGAAACTGGAGTACCAGGAGGAAACCTATTAATCACAGAGTGTGTGCAAACTTCATGCACACAGATTCAAACCCTTGACCAGGGAGGAGCGAGGCCACTGCACTAACCACTACACCACAGTGACGTCTCTTATTAGCGCGATATGAATACATCCATAAACATTACATAATCCAACACTCTTATACACGTATGTAGTCATGTAGTTATTTGTGTGTTTGACTGGTCACTTGATTTGAGTGTGTTTTAATCCAAACCTTAATAACTCATTAACCACTAGGCCTGTTAATAAAAGCTGAAAATTGGCTGAAATAAGGGTTCAAATTTGTTTTTATTCCCTTCTTTAACTAAAGGTCCAAACATCTAAAGATCCAGAATGGTGTATCTGTATATGAGGTACTTTTTTCCCTATGATATTATACTAAACTAGTTTGGTTCAGGTTAGAGCTACACAAAATAAAGCACTGTTCAAAAGAAATGAACTGGCATTTCAGAAGGTCTTTTTAAAAAAGCTTTTTATTTCAAACCACTGAAGAGAAAAGCTCTTATATAAATACATGTATGCAAAATTAAAGTGCATGCTGCTGTAACTATACAGATAATAAAGTGATGGACTAATTCCTATTTGTCCCCCTATGGCCTTTACCTCGGTTTCTCTGTTGAGAAGAAGGACCATCTGAGCCGGCTTATGAAATCTCCTTCACTGTGTAGGATGGAGAGAAAAGAACGAGGAGGTGTGGAGGACAACGGAGGCATGCGGCCTCAAGTTCAAGTTTGTTTAGTTCTGAGCACATTTTTTACAAAAGTGTTGAGCTGAAAAAATAAAAAATAAAACAAAATAAAAGATCCAATACTGTGTAAATATAATATACTGTATGCGGTGCAATTAAACACAGCATAAACAAAGAAGTAGGAATCATACAGTAGGGATAAGAAAAACTATAGAGTTATAAATAAACTATGAATAAATAAAATGATAAGATGAAACTTGAGTAAAGCTGGAAGGAAATTAACAAGAAAAGTAACTTTTTAATATAAAATGTAAAAAAGATCTAATAAATAAAAAGACAAGCAAAAGGCTAGAGGAAAAAGGTGTATTTTAAGCTGCCTTTTAAATTTTCTATACAAATAAATGGTACAGATTTTCAAAGTTTCCTTGTTTATTATATATTACACATACATGATACAGGAATATGTTGGCTTAGTGGTTAGCACTGATGCCTCATACCACCAGGGTTGGGTGTTCGGTTCCCACATCCAGACTGTGTACATGGAGTTTCTCCCTGTGCTTGGTTGGTTTCTTCCAGATACTCCGGTTTCCCCCCACAGTCCAAAGACATGTACATGGCACCCCATCCAGGGTGTCCCCACCTCCCCTTGACCCTATACATAATGCAGGAATCCTCAAGATACTGCAATATATTGTTTAGTGTTAAATATTAAGTGCAGTGTGTCAGGCGGACAGGATGGACTTCCGATAATGTCATTCAAAAAGGAGGGATCAAGAAACAAACACAACCTGGGTGTGTTTTTGGCGGAGGGTGGAATGACACACCGTTCCAACATGACACCTGTTTTGAACGAGGGAAAGACACGGGTGTCTGTTAAATATGTTAATATGTGCTGAATCAGTATATGCAGGGCACACTGCCAAAGCACCCCCCCCTCACGCACACGCACACACAGGCACACATAACCTCACTCCCGCTCAGGGATTGGAGGAAACCTCAGCTGTAATGCCCATTGCCAGTAATCTGGTAATACGCATGTCCATGCATGACATGCGTATTACCAGGTTACTGCCAATTTTTAAATACTGAATAACGCATGTACTCCACAGTTCCCTACGCAGCGTGGGAGGAGTTTGTTTGACAAGTGTTCAGTTTGCAGAAATCTGTTTATCTATCTAGGGTTCAATCTTGGGTCTGTGTGTTTGGAGTTTGCATGTTCTCCCCGTGCTTGGTGGGTTTCCCCCCAAATACATGCAGATTATGTTAATTGGCATTCACAAATTGTCCATAGTGTATGTCCTGCAATAAACTGACACCATGTCCAGGATGTACCCTGCCTCATACCCAAAGTATCCTGGAATATGCTTTATGGACTCCTTCCATGACTTTTAAATAAACATCAGCTTACAGGAAATTTCACAATTTCAACATTATCTTTTGTTAAACAGCCATGCATTTTTTTTTGTTTTTTGGTTTTCAGTTATTTAGCGCAGCTATTATACAAGACCCAGTTACTACAGAAATGTTAACATATCAGAACAAGCAACTTGATCTAGCGTCCTGATCCTGACCCATCGAGAACCCGACAGAGCTGACTCAATAGTACAAATGTAAAAGTTTGAAGGAAAGTGTTTTGATAGTTCTTATATTAACATCAGCACAGTACTTTAAGGTATTTCATATGATGACTAATTTCTGTGTGCATTTTTTTTTCCTGTTTAATGTTGATGTGGTGCCATGTGCTAGATCATGAATGGGCGAGTCATAGTGAAAGCACGAAACAGAGAGAGAGAGACAGAGAGACAGGAAACGTAACTGTGTATGTGTGCGGTGGCGTTAGAGAAAACAGTGGCTTCCGTGACTCTTCTTTGATATCTCATTCACTCATCTTCAATACCGCTTTATCCCGTATTCAGGGCCGAGGGGGACCTGGAGTCTATCCCAGGAGGCTTAGGGCATGAGGCGGGGTACACCCTGGACAGGGTGCCAATCCATCGAAGGGAACACACACATACACTTACTCATACACTCACTCACACACTACAGGCAATTTGGGAACATCAATTAGCCTAACTTGCATATCTTTGGACTGTGGGAGGAAACCCACCAAGCACGGGGAGAACATGCAAACTCCATGCACACAGAGAAAGGAATCGAGCCTTGCCAGGAATCAAACCCAGACCTTTGAGGTGCAAGGCGACAGTGCTAACCACTACACCACCGTGCCGCCTTCTTCTTTGATATCTCAAAATCAAAATAGCAGCATATGAAATTGGTTTTCTCGTACCTATAAATAGACCCGCGGAGGCCTTATGAACAAGACTCACTTCCACGAACTCTGTTTACTGATATCGGACAAATAAGTTCATTTATTTCAATATACATTTAGGGAATTTTATACTGTATAATTGAACACTGTTACTCAGAACATGGTCCATGCGATCGATACAGACTACAAATTGTAAATGGGATAATTATTTGGCTGACGCAATTTTCGCATTTTTGCCTTTTCACACCAATTCACTGGATTTGAGTGTAGACTTACTGCTTTAATTCAAGCGGTTTAACAAAACTGTTAAATTAACCGTTCAGAAGCTACAACCATGTTTTTACACAGTCCCTTCATTTTCACAGGCTCAAAAGTAATGGAACAACCTAATATAGTTATACATATTAGGATTATTTATAATACTTGGATGCAAATTTTTTAGAGTAAGTGACTGGTTGATGTCTGGAACAAATGCCAAATTTCCTCCCTTGAGCTGCTTTGCCTTTGGTTTACTACTGCTGCCTTCAGGTGCTTCTTGCTTGTGGGCCTCCAGTTTCATCCATCAGTTTTTTTAGCATTTGACTGAATTTGAGCTAAAATTTACACATTAGCGCTCTATGTACTTTACAGCCATATACGCCCATGTCATGACAACATATTTGATGATGATGTGGCGTGTAATCTCTTCCACATTCACAATTTCTAGGACATGTTTATGTTGGTTTAATCCTTTTCCAGAGCTGGGCATGCTTATTTTTAGATGTTTTCTAGCAAAGTCTAATCTGATCTTTCTGTTCTCCAGTGGTTTGCATCTTGAGGTCAAACTTCTGTGTTTACGTCCATGAAGGCATCTCTTGATTGTAGACTTTGACAAAACGACATCCTCCAGAGAGCTCTTGACTTGGAAAGATGTTATGAACTGTTTTTTTTCTTCACAGAAGAAAAGAATCCTGTGATCATCCACTTTAAAAGGTCATTTGTGGTTTTCCTGGCCTTTTGGTGTCACTGAGCTCACCAGTGCATTCGTTCCACTCTAAACATTTCTGTTATCTCTCCATCTGATAGGTCTCTCTTTTAGGCTACTTTTACAGGAAAAACATTTAAACGTTAAAAATCTGACTTAAAACAGTATATCTTACATGAAAACTATCATGTTAGCTAATGTTAGCTAGCTGTCTAGAGTTTACAACTGTAAGCATCTATAGGTATTATGTAAAGATTCTTAATGAAATCTGATCAGGTTATATTAAAATATTAGCTAGCTGGCTAGCATAAGCATAGAAGTGATCAACATGTGTTCAGATTCACCTCAGATGTCCTGCTTGATTGGCTCATGTTAGTTAGCTAGCATTAAATAATATGCTGGTTATACAGGATTTAAACTTATAAATTTAAACTTATTAAATATAGTTGCAAAGCAATGATGATCGGGCCCAAGCATTTGTGCTATCGCCACCCAGGCACACCAGAAAGACACTGGGCACAGTGGGCACATGTATGTTTAGGGGAAATACCAATACAATTATGACATGATATATACAGTAAGTATATAATGATATTGGTATTTCCCCTATACATACATGTGGGGAAATACCATTAACATAAAAAAAAAAACATTTAAGATATCAAAAATCTCTTCTTAATTTTGCATCCCCAGTGTCTTTAGATCTAATTGTCTGGTTTAGTTGAAATCATATAAATTCCCTATAGGAAGTATATTAAATTAAATTGGGTGCGTTTTGTAAATAACCCAAAAAAAAAAAAAAACCCAGTAGAGGGTTTTGTTTAGGGAAATTTGTTCAGCTCAATGAGATGTAAATGTGTAATGGAGTTTACATGTATACGTTCAAGTGTGTGTATGAGCAGTGCCACTCAGGCAGTGGCGGCAGATTACAACATTTACATGACTTTTTGAGCATGTTAAGAAAAAAAAATCCCTTAACGAACAAGAGGGTCCTTTGCACACTATGATTTCATAGTGCTTGGGCCATAACAAGTAAAAAAAAAAAAAAAAAAAGTCCCGACAGAATGTCTGTCAGATTAGGCCATATTAGCAAGGTAGCTAACAAAATCTGTGGGAAAGGCATGCAGATCATGATGTCATCAACTTTCAAAGTGACTTTCAGAGTACAGCAGATGGTCTCTAGAGAGATGGTTAGCGAGTCTGATGAGTTAGTCTTCTGATGAGTTAGGCTAGTTGTGTTTAAGGCTTATTTGGTGATTATGCTAAGTAGCAATAACGAAGAGTTACAACAGAAATAACAGAACGTAAAAAAAAAAATCCCTCTGTCGATTACTCATTGTTGTCCGTGAAGTAAAAGAGCAAAGATTGACTAAGGGCTAATTTTAATCCGTATGGATTGTCCTTTAGCATCTTATATGTATGATTTAGATTTTGCTCCATCAACAGCATTAGAGGGAGGACATTTCTGGCAGTTCTAATAAACGATTGTCCATCTAGTTGGTTTTAGATAAGCGCAAGAAAGAGAAAAAGAAAGAAAAAGACAAGGTGTGAAAAAGAGGCGATAATAGTTTGAGGTCTGTGTATTTCGCAGTAGTCCGTCCACATCAAAGGGCATTTACACAGAAATGAGTGTTCCCTGTACGCGTGGGACGAGACAAGTGTGGCGCTCGGATGCGTGTCCTGAGATCATTTATTTTAACCGCTTTATCTTAAATTTCTCAAGAAGTTCACAGATTGTACAGGAGGCAGGCAGATAATTCAGAGCGACAAGTTGTGTTTTAGGCTAGACTAGGGGAAAAAGGAATAATGTGGGTGTGTGAGTGTGTGTGTGAGAGAGAGAGAGAGAGAGAGAGAGATGAGGAGATAGTAGTAGTACGTCACAATCATTCACGCCAGTGAACACAGAGCCGGCAGGAGGGCCACGGGGACAAACGCTTAAACGAGTTCTCTAAACATTTGCACACACACACACACACACACACACACACACATAGAGAGAGAGAGAGAGGTGAGGTATGTAAAGCAGAGAGAAAGCCATTTTAAGAAAAATAATAATAATGGAACTATAATGGTTTTAAACAGCTGCACATAAGGGATAGTTAAGTGCAAAAGTTTACACACCCTGATGATAGTTTATAGAAGACACTCTCAATCACCTATACCACTTTATCCTGTATACAGGGTCGTGGGGGGCCTGGAGAGAGGAGGAGACTTAGCATGAGGCGGCGTACACCCTGGATGTGGTGCCAATCCATTGCAGGGCACACACACACATTCACACACTACGGGCAACTAGAAAACGCAGATTAGCCTAATTCTGATTTTTGCAATTTTTGTTTAAAATCAGACATTTTCCTTTTAAAACCCATGAAGGTGTAAACTTTTGCACTGTAACTGATATGCATAAAAGTACTAAAGGAATACAAAGAGGATTAAAATGCATTTTATGTGCTGAGCTAAAGGCACTGTTTAAGGTGAATGAGTTTATGAGAGAGAGAGAGAGAGAGAGAGAGAGAGAAAAGGGAAGTTTGCATTCTTTGCAAGAAGAGTGAGAGAAAATCAGAGTGAGAACACATTGACTCTCTTTGGATTGGGCCTCACTGTAACGCAAACAGAGCCCTAAAATACAGCTTATAATTAATATTCATTTTATTTTGCGCCCAAGCGTTAAAGTCAGCATGCTACATTCTACTACACTGTACATCGCAATTTGAAAAAGTTAACATACAGTGAAAAATAACAAGGGGTGTTCAAGTCAAACCGGGACTTGTAATGAATTGAATGAAGGTGAATGAAGGTGTAAAACCCGAGGACGTTTAAAGAGGACTTCATACTACAGTAAAGTGATGAATTAGGTTGAAGATCCCGGATGAAGAATGAAGATCCCGGATGAGGTGGCTGATCCTTGAAACGACGGTTAACTTGTTACCAAATTGAGAACTGTACACACGGTCATTCACAAGCATCACTTGCACATTACAGGAACTCGACTGGGAGCTATCCCCATATAGTCCTGATATCACTCAAAGGAGTTCCTGAAAGGGCCAGCGATTCACATGTAAATCAGACCGGCAGTCCAATCATGGCTCTGATGTACTGAGAAAACGTTCTACCTTGATGGTATCAATGCCTTAGTGAAACACTGAGATAAGTGCATTAGTGTTGCAGGGATTTATCTAGAGAAATAAAGTGAATTTTTACTTTTAGAACTGTGTTCTGTTATGCTGTACAATCAAGTCCTGGTTTGACCCGAACAACCCTTATAGTTATCAAATACTGTATAAAGTATACAGAATATCGGTATTTGTAGTTAAACTTCTAGGAAAGTGCTTGGAATTACATATGCCATCGCACAGTTGTTCTGCTCACTAAGAACAATAAGAATTATCAGCGCTTTCGTTCAAGGCTACGGTCTCCCCAGTCACTGTGACCGTGTTACATCAGTTAATTTTTTACTGTGGTGTTAGCAAAAATGGATGCCCCACTTGTGATCTGCACGAAAGATCATTGCAGTGATTTAGTTTTTTTGATCGTCTGAGGGTGTATCTGGTGCAGAAACATCTCACAGAAGAGCACAAACCTAAGATTTTGAATATCTGCAAACAAAATTTGGGCCGATGCTTCAAGGAAGTTCTTCAAGAAAATCATTAATGAGTAAACGGCAGAGTATCGGAAGGAAAGGTCCTTAATCGCAGACCGAGGAAAAGTTCAAAAGTCAACCACCAACTGGAAAATTCATCAACGCTTAGAGATTTTCTGGGATTCTCAAGGGCCAGAAATATTGGAACATTATCAGGCAAAAAAGGTCCAACAAATCAACAGTGTTCGTTACAGTGAGACGCTTATTAAAGAGTTGTGTGAGGACTGCTACCCGAGGGCGTCGTGATCCTGCATGACGATGCATGTCCGCACACCTCTGCCCACACTCTCGACACTCTGCAAATGCTTTGTTTTGAGGTGTTAAAGCATCCTCCCTATAGTCCTCGCTCCCTATATATATTCGCTCCGTCAAACTTTCACCTATTTGGTCCCCTGAAACATTCCGGATGCAGTAAACCAAGCTTGTCGTGGAAAATACTGGAGTATTCCATTACAGAGGAGTGGAGCCGATTTTTTATCCAACTTTTACAAGATTGTTTATTCCGTGATGAAAAATAACCTCTGAGTCCATCTGGAGTCGTACATTACATTACCGTAATGTGTGGGTGAAGGACAAAAACAAGATGCCGCCCCGAGCAAGCTGGCATACACAGTGATTCTGACAGCCAAACACACACGCATATACACACACACACACATATACACACACACACACACGCACACACACACATACAAAGTGACAGCCTGACACGCCTCCACTCCCTCCTAGCAAGCTGCTTGTCAAACACTTAACTTTGGTCCACGTGGCCAAATGGACCGAATGAAATCTTTGTGGTATGTCTTGGGCAAGGTTAGCGTTAGCATGCTAGTCAGTGACCCGTTAGAGCCCTTTAGGTGCAGTGAGTCAGGTAACAGTGACTCTCTCTCTCTCTCTCTCTCCCATGGCAAGGAGAGCAGGCGCAAAAGTGTTGACAGTAAGTTCAGGAAGTGAAAAAAGCTTGTTAATCTGTCAATCTGTTAGTGTCTAGTTTATGACCTCCAAGCCATTTTTGCAGTAATGATCAGTGTATTCGCTCACGCTCATTCCATGATAACAGATGGTTACTTTTTTTTTCTTACTCTCGCTCAAACGCACATCCACATCATACTGTATGCGCGATCCCATGATGCCGCAAGTCAGAGATTTGTCTCGAATCAGGCTAATCGTGCTAATGATGAATGCTTGACTAATTGCTACTGTGATTTTTTTTTGGGGTGGGGGGGCTTTGCTGATGCTAGCAAAGCTGTTTTAGGGCTGTTGGGAATTTTTGCCTTCAAGCGCTCCAAGACCTTTAGCATGAGACGGACTGATGACACTGGGTGAAATGAGAGTGGCAGGAAAAGGCTGGAGGTCCCCGAGGTCACACAGACACACACACTCAGACACATGCGCACACACTCTGCAAAGATGCTGCTCACTTTGCTCACTTGACAGCCAGCCAGTCTGTTCCACTGTACAGAACTGATGTAAGAGCTACTGACTGCTCCAGTTTTATACTGATGTAACAAAAACATTTTTTGTGGGTAACCAGTTAATCCTAAAGGGGTTTAATGGAAACCATTAAGTTTCATGGATTCCCATACAGAGCCTATCAGAGATATTTCTACTATTAATTAATATAAATCATATTAATTTCATTTTAAATTATGGGTCCATTGGTTTTATCAAAATCTGAAAGAATAGTGCTGAACTGTTATAGTTAAGTTGCATTGTAAAAAAAAAGTCTGGGTAAGAAGGTCCCTCTTTTCCAGCTATAACAGCTTCCATTCTTCCTGGAAGGCCATCCACAAGATTTTGGAGTGTTTCTGTGGAAATTTGTGCCCATTTATTCTTTAGAGCGTTTATGAGGTCAGGCACTGACGTTGGACGAGAAGGCCTGGCTCGCAATCTCCATTCCAGGTCATCCCAAAGGTGCTCGATGGGGTTGAGGTCAATCAGGGCTCTGTGTTAGGGCCAGTCAAGTTCTTCCACACCAAACTCATCAAACTGTGTCTTTATAGTCCTTGCTTTGTGCACTGGGGCGGAGTCATGTTTGAATAGAAAAGGGCCTTCTCTAAAGTGTTGCCACAAATTATAAGTATAGCATTATCCAAGATGTCTTCGTATACTGAAGCATTAAGATTAGGTCCTTCACTGGGGATAAGGGGCCTGATTGATTGAAACACCTAAATTCAATAGTTAACCAGTTTGCCCAAATACATTTGTCCATATAGTGTATACTGTACTTATAATGATTATAATATATTCATTAATATTGACCTTTGACCTTAGTACAGTGAAACCTCGGATTGCGAGTAACGCGGTTTGCGAGTGTTCCGCAAGACGAGCAAAGATTTTTAATAAATTTT
>JAOVVB010000028.1:12590076-12603523 GCA_028570985.1 Heterobranchus longifilis | reverse complement strand
CACCACACACATATGCATCACTCCGCCAGGTGTCCTTGAGATAGATTGCTGCCTCACAAAATCGAAATTAATTAACATTACCAGAGATGTATGTATGCATACACGCCAAACACCTCTAAAGCCGTGTCTCGTTGTTCATTAAAAGATTAATTATGCACCGTTTAATTATTTTCAACCTTATCTATACATACTGAAAGTATAAAAGATCTTGATGAAAAAAGATCAAAAACAGTATGTTTTTCTTTGTTTATTTGTGTGTCATGGTCACAGAAAATAAATAGCTGTTATAATAAAGAAAGGAAAAAAATATCAATGTTGGCTTCCTACGGGAAGCTTCTTTAACCTTGAAACTACGGCCATACATGTAATTTGCATGTTATTATATGTAATAACACGTGTTATAACTGTCACATGAGCTCCATGCTTTTTCTTCTTTTTCTGCTCCTTCTTGTATTTTATTTTATTTTTAAAATAAAATAAAATAACTTCAAAACCCCAAATTACATCTTTCACGTCATCATTCCTCCAGCACTCATATAGGTGGCTTGTTGTATTAAATAGGAACAGTATTTTGCGGTATTTATTTGTCAGCCTTCTTTTTTTCCCCTCCTTTCTTTATTTATTTGTCAGCCTTCTTTTTTTCCCCTCCCTTTCTTTCGGTATTTCCTTTTTTTTTTCAACCGCAGAAGTGTTTCGACTAGTTTTGGCATTTGGTTTTAATCAAATGTTTAATCAAATGTTCCCTTTCCAAAGACCTTCGAGGACAGATCGACACACCCTCGCAGGCAATAAGTCAGGATTTGAATCTGTAACTGAACTGGCCTTCGGCAAGCATTTTTTCATCATGACAAGACTTATTTTTTTTCTCCCCTTAATATAGCGAGCAGCTCATCTTCTATTCAGCCAAGCGCACCTGGAAGGAACATCGTCAGGAAAGTGTAATAATTGCTCTTTGATATGAAGATGAAGAAGCACGGCTGAATCGAGCGAACAAGTTTGGGTTTGGCATAAACACCGAGCTGTGGAGCGCTCGAATACGATCTTGCTAAAGAGGAAAAGGTCATTGTGTCACTCTGTAGATGTGAACTTACTGTTCTGTTTATGTAATTATACTCATTTTTCATTTATTAATTTAATGCTGTAGGATGCATCTGAGGTTAAATTTAATTTTTGTTATCAATCTTTTTTTTGTTGGTTTGTTTTGTGTTTTTATTTTAATCTAACAGAAAGTTTTTTTCTGTAGGAAGTACAACATGGCAAAATAATGGGACCTTTATTTTCTAATTATTATTATTATTATTATTATTATTATTATTATTATTATTATGTATCAACCTGTGCATTTTATACTCACTTTGAATAAAACGTCCCAGTGAGCATCATGCAAACAACATGACAAAACTTCTCACTGGGTTTCATTTTTTTATAAATTTGTAAAAAATGTTTTTCCTTTTTTTTCATGCACGTTAGCGTTGGGCAAATATTCTTTGCTCTTTTCTCAGACAGACAGATGACACGTGGACTCGACTCAGCTTGACTTCCAGAACATTCTGTGAGTTGAACCGATCTGGCAGACGCTCCCCAAGCTGATAGGTCGATGTGGTTGTCTCGGTGCCACGGTTGTCGTGGCGACCGTGTCCTGCGGTGATGGCGGGTAGCCGCGTGAACTCGTTTCTGGCTGTAAAAACTTCGAGAGAGAGGGAAAGTTTTCAGTTTGGGGTGAGCAGCCGTCGGCCATGACGCCGATCACTGAGACTGAGAGTCTCTCGCTCTCACTCACACACTGTGTGTATGTATGTATGTATAGATGTGCAGCGAGAGTGGGACACCCTGAATAGACGTCGAGACACATCCGTGCTTCCTCTTGCATGCACACAGGGCTGACCCAAGCCTGCACGAGCCACAATATAAAAAAAAAAAAAAAAGAAATGAACATTTCAAATTGAAATGCTGAGGTGCAAAGTGCGGGGCAGCTCTGGCACAGCCTGAGCGCTTTTAGAGCCAAAAAACTAAAGTCAAACCCCCAAAATGGCCTGCAATAATTAGCTGCGCCGCGACCGTTCCACTCTTCCAGCTCCTGTGAACCACTTGCGCTCTTCCTCTCTTGCTCTGTGTTGTTCCCTTTGAGACTTCGGTGCGAGAAATCACATTTTTCCAACAATTTTCCCCAAGGTGCTCCTGGCAGACGCACACAGGAAGGCCGCTCTATCCTTTCATAAAGGCTTCGCTCTCATTTTCCCACCATTCTCGCTATTTCTATCTATTTTCCCTCTTCCTTTGAAGTGCTAGCCGTCGCTGGAGTCTGTATGCTACCGTCCAAAGGTAAACAATGAAGCAACCCATAACGACGACAACAAAACTATAAGATTGTTTCATTGCTAGAGAAGCCACATGTATATGTGAAGCGTATACGTGTGTGTGTGTGTGTGTGTGTGTGTCCGTGTGAATGAAGCATTGTCCGGGAGAGAGATGTTCCAGTTACGACGACTCTCACCATATGTTCATCCACATACGTCCACATTTTCTCTCTCTCTGTCCGTCCCGTCAGGAACTATAGCTTAATCCCCTCTCATTTGATTCCATTATGGTCGACCAATTAAATGTTTGAAACAAAAGGCTGCCATTTACTGGCAGGAGAAAGGAAACCTGTCGCAATTAGCACATTTACATACATTTCTATTGACTCCAATTAGGTCACCAGGTCCCAAAGCCCTCTTTGAATCGTCCTCTCTCTCTCTCTCTTTCTCTCTCTCTCTCTTTCTCTCTCTCTCTTTCTCTCTCTCGCTCTGTCGAGCCTCTAAAATGTTAATTAAGGAAGGGGAACTCTGGATTCTGGCTACGGGTTGGCCATATGGACCCCGCATATGCTCCACATACATATACACGCACCATATATAATTAATAGTGTGGTTCTCTCAATGAGCCGAACTGGCATCTGGTACCAAGATTTTTATTTATTTATTTTTTTTCCATTCGTACATTTTTGCTAAAAATCCACAACAACACCACTGCAGTCACTCTGAGACAGCGCAGAGGCTGATTTAACTCTGTCGGGCAGTTTTTTTAATAACCCGTGATTTTAAACAGTGTCCAGTGGTTTTATTCAAGCGAGCATTGAACCTCGTTTTTGGAGAAAGGACGACCTTTTGGGTTTCAGCATTTCGTCAATTTTTCAGCATTTTCTCGACATCATTATTGGACTTATTCTCCAGTCACTGGTTCAATAATTTATGTTGATTCTGTTTGGCCCAGATAGCACTTCTACACTGAAATTATAGATCTGACTCCAGCCCGGAGGCCGAGCATCACAATTAGGACGCGAGACAAAAAAACTGATCATAAATCAGCACTTTTATCCCAAGACCTTTGATGAATAAAACCGCTGGCCCACGTTTTTTTGGCAAAAACCTGCCTTTTATTCTCTCGGTTTTGGAGCCGAAGCTAACATCCATGGCCATAGCGGCCCTCGTGCCAGGCGCTAAGACCTGGACACCAAACAACCCTGGCCAAAATTAATTCCTGTCCCCGCTATAAGACATAATAAGGACAATGAGGATGCTCTGAAACTCTGTGTACCATAACGCACTAATAGAGCACATTATAAAGGGCAGGTTTGCAGGGTACGATGTTAGCATGGTTCTGCTAAGCCTCTATAAAAACGCATGAGAGAGAAACAGGAGCGCTAACCTCTCATTGGGAGGGATATGAATAGCCTTTGTTTTTCACCACTACTCTGCGCCAGTGGCTGGAACTTATTATGAGGTTGTGTGTGTGTGTGTGTGTGTGTTTTAATATGTAGGCCTATACATGCATAAAACCCATATTTGTGGTTAGTTTTATGTGAATGTGTGTGTGTGTGTGTGTGTGTGTGTACACGTGTACATCTGCGCCTATGTACGAGTGCATTGTTCTTTTTTTTTATTTTCAAATGCATCTTCATGTATGAAAGTGTGTTTGTGTGTCTCATCTGCTTACTCGTCCCATAAGGGGCATCAGTGCATGTGTGGTGTGTGTGTGGTTCAGTGTGTGCCAGGTAGGTGGTGGTGGTGGTGGTGGATAGCTGGTTGGTGGATGGTTTTTGGCTCGGCTGGACCGGTACCAGGTGCGGTTTCTGTGTCCATGAAAGCTGTGAAATGCAATAGGATTTCGCAGGATTTTCTGGCTATGCAGTTCGCCGCCTTTTTTTCCCCTCCAAAGACAAAGATTTGGCCTCAGCCTTGCCTTTCCCTCTCTCCCTCTTTCTCTCCCTCTCTCTCTCTCTCTTGCCTTGCTAATGCTTCTCGCAGCATACAAATGAACTAGCGTGAACGGAAAGGTGTCCTTTAAACAAAAAAAGCATCTCTAAACTGAACCCGGGCTATAGGACAGGACAAGAGAAATAAACGTGAAATGTTAATTACGTACCTTTTATTTGCAATGATTTGAATCGCATTTGTTTGTAAACATAATTTTTTTAGAACAAACCTAATTTACATCACTTACGCCACGTCAACCTGAGACATTTCAGTGTATCAGTGTCTGATGTTGGTTAATAACTTTTTGACTGAAGCATTTGTGCTAATTTACGTAGCTAACCAGAAATGGAATGCAGGAAAAGACATATCTTCATTTAATTATTATACCTATTGTACTACTTTATTGCTTCCCAGCAATCTGTTTCAGCTGCTTCGAAACCTAAATGTCTAAATTAAAAACTGCTAATGTAAATGCAACTGGCATGGAAAGCTAGATAACTAAAGTTACATGTAAGTGCATTAATATAGACTAAGGGGAAACGACTAATATCCTCTTCTAACCGTGCACCACGTTGTATTGTTGGCCAACGTTTCGGCTAAGGTTTCATGTTCTTGTTCTGACTATTCATGTCTGTCTAATGCCTTTATCTTTCAGTGTGTTCGACCATGAGGGGATTGTTTACTAGGGGCGTAAACCTCAGGCTTCCATACAATACATTTTATATTTCACACAATACAATTTGAATTAAATTAAAATGAATTACAAGGCAACAATCAATATTTGACGGAACAAAATCAGAACCTGCTACAATACAATACGAAACAGTTTATTAAAATATTGGAGAAGTCCTCTGATTGATATGCAACCAAATTAGAATTTGTTTCTGAAGACATTGTGTAACATCAAGGGACGATGTAACACATTAACGGGAAAGTGCTATCCATCCACTTTTACATACCTGAGCTTACAGATGACAGATGCCCATGACTCACAGATAAGAGATAATTTTTCAATATGAATTGATTTATCTATTAATTTTAATTGATGCATGATTCAAATCATTGGACCTCGACCATACATAGTAATCATTAAAGCTATGTGACAGGTGTTTTAATCTTCATTTTTGTTTACGTTTTTATTACCGTTTCTTGATTCTGAAACAATTGCTTGTAATGAAAATGAAAGAAAGTTAGATCATGGTCAGCTTCACTTATGCATGTAGTGCAGCAGGTGGTGGAATTCAGAATTCCTGACTACATATTATATGTACTGTAATGTAATGTCTAGACATTGATGCAACTGTAAACCTGTCAAAGTGAATAGTGGATTCTAACATCAGGTAAATAACCACACTCTCACAATGATGTAGATTAAATCAATCTGCAAAGCCTTACGAAACATCAAAATGAGTGATTCTTACTGTAGGTCTGGAAATCAAATATCCTAACTGTAAAAACATCATTCAAATATAAGTAAACAGTGCAGTATTTTACATCAGGGTTTGTCCCATTATTGTAATTTTCTTTCTAGGATCCTCCTTAGACATAGACCTGAGTATGCATTAGGTGAATATTGCAGTGTCATTTTGTACCAGGATGACTTTTATTTTTCTGTAGCACAGTTTGGCATCACTCCACCCAAAGTCTCTGCCTCATAAAATTTTAAAATTGCATTATATAATTTCTAACGTACATATGTTTCTAATGTAATAATCAAAATTCTGTAATTTTCTAATATTCCTTATATAAAAATCAAACATTTGAAGCAAGAATTTTGGTATATACCTACAACAACAAAAAAGAAAAGGAAAATAAAGTGACTACGGAGGCAAACTTCAAACACATCCCGTGCCTTGGCTGATCGGCTACAATTACACCGAACATTTGTGTAGATTTGATTCTTCAATCAGCGTGGTGCAGAAAGGCTGTTATACATGGCGTTAAAAGGGATTTTTAGAGGCTTTATGTCTTAAGACTCGGCCTGTGTGTGGTCATTTGTGAGCGTCTGAGAGCGTTAGATAAGAGCAGCTGTGAATCGTGAAATGAAGTGCCTCTCTGTTTGACTTGCAGGCCACGGAGTCGTATCTGGTGCATGAAGAGGCGAACCGAGGAGCCGCGCTGCCCGAGTGCTTCCTGGTCCCGGATACTTACAGGGTCCGAGTTGTCCCTCGTTCTCTGCTCTTTTTTTTTTTTTTTCATTTTTTCTCTCCGGGTCTCTTTCAGCAGCATGCCCATGAACACCATTACCGTGTCTCCATTCTAAACTATTTCAAAACAGTGATATGATCATTTTCACTACAGAATTTGTAGTGAAATTTGTGACAAATTTGTGACAAGTAGCGTCAGTACTTCTACATCACTGACCCACCAGTCGACAAATCTTTATAAACTTAAACCGAGTGATGACACGGGAAGGCTGTTCTCCTGCTATGGTATTAGATATTTTTATTTTCCCTCCTAGCGATTTTGTCGATCACTGTTGTGAGTACATAAATAAATTACAGGCTATATCTATCATTTTGCCTTATTTTTTTTACAGAAGATTTTCTTTCATTCATTCAGTAGATTTTCAGTAGATTTTTGTTTCAGTATTAAACATTATCCTTGGAATTTTTATTTTGTTTCATGAGGCACTGCTTTATTCCTGTTGTACTGTGTGCATGTGTGTGTATGTGTCTGTGTATAGGAGTTTCAAGGTCAGCTTTACAAAAAGGCAATAATAGTGGTAGGACTCTTTCAGAAATTCCAATTCAGCCACAATAACATAATTTAATACAATTATGTATAGTGATGGATCACAGTTCATAACTTCTAAAAATATACTTGCATACACTTTTAAACCATAATAGTAGTGTCATTGCTCAAGATAAATGAAAAGAAGAGAAAGAAGGAGAAGGCCCACTTAATTTCCATTACAGGACACGTTTTTTTTTTTTTACTGTCCAAGGGGTATTTTTCATATTATTTACATATTTAAAGACAGATCCCACACTTTACCTTTATTTGCCTGATGTAAATCTACTGGAATGTTTTTAAAACATTTTGACTGCATGACCGTACGGTGAGTTGATGTAAAAGAGGTCGTGTGAATTAATACACACTGATATAAATCAGTTATATAAGTAAATCAATGTTCCAAATAAATATAAAAATGAAACAGAGTAGAGTGAATTTGAAACTATTTCAGATTGGGTTTAATTGTGAATCGCTCTTGTATAATGATGTGATGGATTTTCCCATGACTCACCCAGAAACCATTAACGATCAGCAATGAGAAAACGGTGCTGTGGCTGAATCGAGATTACTTTTTAAATAATAATTTTTATAATAGAGATCATTAGAATAGAAATGAGATTAGAATAGAAATGGGAAAACAACATGAAAGATCAAATGAAATTATATGTTAATATGCTTTTGGTAATTAAAGTAGTTTAATTAATGCCAAAATTGCAGAAATCTGACAGCGTTAGAACATAATGTTTATTTAAAGGTTCCATATTATGCTATTTCTTTAACAAATCTCAGACTTTCTTGAACACAGGTTTCAGTGTGTGTGTGTGTGTGTGTGTGTGTGTGTGTGTGTGTGTGTGTGTGTGTGTGTTAATGATTCAGCTAAAATACCCCTCAGATAATCAATTTTTAAATACCTAAAACTCGATTTGTTTCACCCCTCCTCCAAAAGTGCTGTTTCAGTGTTTATGGAAATGAGCTACTGCTAAACCACACCCCCTTCAGGGAACTGCAGAGCTGAGCAACAAGCCAGGGGAGGGGTTTCCCTTGTATGTTGTCATATTAGGAGGAAAATTTAATTAGCTTGTTTAAGTCCAGGGCCACAAAAAATCAATAATAATAATAATAATTTTAAAACATTTGAGAATAAATGTTTTTTTCCTGTTTTTTTTTTTTTGTACACACACTGGAGATCTGAATGTCTTAAAATGACCAAAAAGCATACATTTTGCAAAATAGGTAACCTTTAATATCAGGTTATTATTGAAATGTTATTTATAATAATAATAATAATAATAATAATAATAATAATAGCAACAGCAAGAAAAACAACAACAGCAACAACAACATCAATAATAATAATAATAATAATAATAATAATAATAATAATAATGGCCAAAATCATGATATGATTGTTGTTGTTGTTGTTGTTGTTTTTGCTGTATTGCTCACCTCTTCACTTCTGAGACCAACTGATTAGCACTAAAACCCTGAGAATGTCCCAAATTCGAAATTTGTTCGAAGCAGTTCCCTCTGCTAAAGTGCAGCGTGTCAGAGCCTTTAGGGAACAGCTTATTGTTCTCCGGTTATTCAAATGCCAGCCAGATAATAACGGCGCTCGTGGAATTACAGGGTATTGGACTTTGATTTCGATTGCATGAATGGGGCGTTTGATTAGTCCTCTGTCTAGCCAAGAATTAACTTCCAGTCTCACACAAGCATACGATTCATTCGCAGGTGGATCGACGTAAAGCTTCTTTTCAATATACAGGATGAAATGACTAAATCTGATTTATAACATAATCTGAAGATCAGCTCGGTTAATGAGACAATACGCTTATATCATATGGCATGCTTTTGTGTGTTTGGACGTGCTGTTTAAGCTCTATAGAGCGAAGATATCTGCGTAAAACGTCATTAACATCGTTTAAGTACAAGCCATATGGGAGGGATTGAGCCTCATTGTGTGTGTGTGTGTGTGTGTGTGTGTGTGTGTGTGCGCGTGTGCGTATGCAAGTGTGTGCATGTTAGAAGGGAAAACCACATGCTCTAACTATATTGCATTTTTTGTGTGTTTTAATGGGAGCATTACCGACTGAAACCGCTAACCTCAACTTCTTGTTTCTGGACCCCTGCTTAGCTGGAGACTCAGAGAGAGAGAGAGAGAGAGAGAGAGAGAGAGAGGCTTGCGTGTGTGTAGGAATAAAAAAATCGCTCGTAAAAAATTAAATGATTTCTTTTTATTTTACCTCACACTCTAAGTGTTTTTAATGACTTACTTGTGTGTGAGTGTAGACTTTGTGCTAGTCTATGCAGCAGTTATTTGGGTTGTTGCCCTTGGGCGTGGTAAGACAAACCGGGTATCCAAGCAGTCTCACCCTTCTATGCCCTCTCTCTCTCTCTCTCTCTGTCTCTCTTTCTCGCTTTCTTTCTTGCTTTTCTTGTACTCTCTCCTTGTCTCTAGCTGTCTATTATCCCCTATGTGATTTGTTCCTCTACTGGCCATGTTCTCGCTCCCATTTCTTTCAGTCATCTCATTCTCCTGGAGAACATTTAGCTTGTTTTACTGGTTGCCTAGCCTCAGAGCAACTTCAAATTATTCGTGATGTTGAAATCTGTCATCACGCGTGTTGTTTTCAGTAGCTTTACTTCAAATTTGAAGATCTCTTTTAGTAATGTCAAGGTTAGAAGGGTTGAGTTGTTTCCTAAAAAACTCATGGTGAGGAACGCGTAGCCACAACAACGTGTGAATCAGAGACGTTAACGTGATTCATTGTTAAATTAACGTGTCGAATTATGGTCTCAGCTTTATAGAGCTACCTAACCTTGGTTTAACGTACTGACCTTCGGTTTACTCCATGCATGACAATAAATGTTAATCACCAACATTCACTGACTGTAAAGTATTTCAAGGCTTGAAAAATTGTCATGTGGACGTGATTATTTATTGTTTATTTATTCATCCTCTATACCGCTTTATCCTGTGTATAGGGTAATGGAGAGCCTGGAGCCAATCCCAGGAGACAGGATGCCAATCCATCACAGGGAGCGCGCGCACACACACACACACACACACACACACACACACACACACACACACTACGGGCAATTTGGGAACGCCAGTTAACCTAATCTGCATGTCTTTGGACTGTGAGAGGGAATCAGAGTACCCGGAGGAAACCCACCAAGAACGGGGAGAACATGCAAACTTCACACACACAGACCCGCGGAGGTGTAACTACGCCATTGTGTCACCAAACGTGATAAACGTATGAAAATAGCAGCAGATCATCCGACAATCAATCCTACATCCTACAGTCTATCCTGTACAATAAATGCAAAGCATTTAGCAAAAGGCCTTCAGACCAGAGATTAGCTACAATTAGCCGATTAGCTATCTGACTGCCATGACTGGTTAAACAAAAACAAAAGGTTTAAAGACAATTTGGCATATAACTGTGTTTAGTCTACATTCTTAATTTAGAACACCCCAGAGTTTGTGGCGCTTTTCATCGAACAATCATAATATTAAAAAAGAAAACACTTACAGCTGAAGTGACCCAAATTGAATAACCTTGATTATCTTGTTATAATCACACCTATATAGAAGTGGGATATGTTAAGCAGCAAGTGAACAGTCAGTTCTTGAAGCCAATTTGTTGGAAGGGAAAAAATGGGCAAGTATAACAATCTGAGAAAACAAATTGTGATGTCTAGATGACTGGGCATCTCTAAAACATCAGGTCTTGTGAGGGGTTCCCAGTATGCAGCATGCGTACCTAACAAAAGTTGTTCAAGGAAGGGCAACTGCTGTTGTTCAGTTCTGTTGCTACTGTAGCACAAAAAAAATAAATACTGGCTCAAAATGTGATATCTAGCTTGCTAAGTGGTTGGTGTTTGGAGAATTGTTGAATGGTTTTACAGGATATAAACTGCTATATAGGTATATGGTTGGTATATTGTTTGCATTGTCACCTTGCACCTCAAGGACCTGGGTTCGATTCCCGTGTTGGGTCTGTGTGCATGGAGTTTGCATGTTCACCTCGTGCTAGGTGGGTTCCTCCGGGTACCCCAGTTTCCTTCCACAGTCCAAAGACATGCAGATTAGGCTAATTGGCGTTTCCAAGTCCTACCACGGTTGTACAAAATGGGAATAAATACAATGGTCACCATTGGTCTCCACGATCCCCAGTTGGACTATAGAGGTTCCTAGATGGATAGATGAATATAGATAATATAGCGTAACTCCCTAAAGAAGCCCTAAGAATTCCAGTTTAATAAAACGCAAATAGGGTTTGGCGGCACAGTGGCATACTGGTTATCCCAGTATGGCCTCGCACCTCCATGGTCAAGGGTTCGATTTTTGCCTCAAACTCTTCATGGAGTTTGGATGCTCTCCCTGTGGTTGGTGGGCTTGCTCTAGAAACTTTGGTTTCCTCTCACAATCCTAAAACATGCAGATTAGGCTAATTGGCGCTCTCCAGTTCCCCTGCGATTGATTTGCCCCCTGTCCAGGGTGTATCCTACCTCATGCCGTTAATCTCCTGGAATAGGCTCCAGACCCCTGGTCCCTGTACAAGAAGATGAATGAATGAATGAATGAACGAATGAATAGGGTGTGATTTAGGAAACACCCACAATGGGCTGATTGCCAAACATTTGGTTCCATTGCTTGTTTAAAGTGTTATACTGGAAACAGTACATGAAGTGTAGATAGGGAAGTGACAGATCATAAAATAGCCAATCACATTCTACTATGCAAACGGAGGCCATATAGCAGTTTACCAAGGGAAAGAATGAAAGCATGGACGGCTATTAAAACTCAATGCAACTTCCAGCAATGTTCACAGATTTAGATATGGTCCAATTTATTTAAACCAATTCATTAACTTTAACACGCACCTTACAAGTGGGAAAGTTCAAATTTGCTTTTTGCTTACAATATCTGCTCAAAGAACTGGTTTTTTTTAAAAAATACATCTTATTTTTTATGTTCACCTATATTTTAAGTGACTTTCTGACTGAAAAACAACCCTCATGCTCATCAGAGAGCCAGTTAAATTTTTCCAGCCATGAATAATAGCATGGTAAGCCTATAGAATGTTAAACGTAGCCTTTAATGGTAAGCTGATCAAAAAACATTGGTTTAGTGGTCCAAAGGATGTGGGAACTGTACATGGCCTGCTAGGTGAGTCAGAGTAAGAGAAAATAAAAATAAATCTGTTGATTTATTTATTTATTTATTTATGGTGTATTAGGCACACAGAGTAGCTTAGTTATAGAGTATGAGGCTCCTGCCAAAATATTATCTTTTTTTTTTCTTTTTTACACAAGACTATAAGTTGATTATTAGTAGCCAAGCCAAAGGATTTTGTCTCGCCAACTAGGTTATTAGGACACCTAATTGCAAAGGTCACAAGATAGAGGAACGGTGTGGTTTCTTTAGTCTGATTCACATGGGGAATAAAAGGGGGAAAAGAACCATGAGGGTAAAAGAAGTAGGTTCTGTAAAGAAATCATTTCTTCATCATCGAAGAGGAATAAATACTTAATTAGAAGGAAAATTCCATATCGGAATGTCTTTAAACCACATTTTGTACATTTAAAACAAGCTAATATAATTTTTACAAAGCAAACAAACAAAAAAAAAAACCCCTCTGTACAGAATCTTCTTTCCAACCATCTATCCATCCTGAAAGTTTTACGATAGTATCAGATAACTGAACAGATTGTAATGGTGCCTCTGCTGCCTGTGAAGTGAATTGCAATTGTATTTAAATTAGCTTGGCAAGACTTCGTTTTCACCGAATTGCATTCGCATAAATATAAAGCCTAGAAATGTTTCAGGGACAGAGCTCATTTCTGGGTTTCCAGCCAAGAACAATGTAAATGTCTTAGAGTGTTCACTCTTCACTAACTGAATGTACGAAAAGACACCACCACAAAGAACAGTGTGTTCACTATAAAAACCAATGGGTAGCCTTTTCTCTGGGAGTGTAGTGTTTGTTCCTCACTTCTACTAAACATAAGTGTAAAGAAAATGTAAAGAAAATGAAATAAAATGCAGCTGTAAATAGCATAATCTTTGATTGTAGGTTGTCTAGTCAACAGTTGCTAGATTTTAATTCCTTTTCTTGTAGGAAAACCCTATTGCATGCTACTGTGGACATTCTCAAAAAAAAAAAAAAAAAGGTACCAAACTTTACTTTTTCTTGTCTTTGAGAGCCATGAAGCAGTTTTGAATCATATGACAATAGTACCTTTGAGAGTATGATAAATTATAACAATACAATTATAATGTCAGCAAATGAATATTATATTACTAATTAATAATAATGTTGTTAATACAATTATAATAACAATCATATTCTTTCCTGAGATATTACAGTTATCTAATTGTATTAGATATTGAATTATTTATAATAATAAATTATTAATTATAATAAATAATTTTTATATAAATAATTTTATGTATCTAGAAT
>JAOVVB010000028.1:12569499-12589976 GCA_028570985.1 Heterobranchus longifilis | reverse complement strand
TAAAGTCTGGGCGTGAGCTGAGGTACTTTAGAAAAACCTGCTTTTGAAATGTGATTGGAGTTAGAGAGGAAAAGACGTACAGACAGAGAGAAGTAGAAGAGGACATGGTGTGTGTGTGTGTGTGTGTGTGTGCGCGCGCGCGCGCGCGCGTGTGTGTTTTTCTTCTTGTTGTTCGTGTTCCTCCTTGCCAAAAGTTTGAGCTTTCACTTTCTGCCTCCTAGGCGGGGTTTGTTGGAGGAGTGGGGAGGCGGAGGAGGAGGAGGAGGAAGAGGAGGGGGGGGCGGGGCAGGAGCGCGAGTTATTGCTATGCGACCCGACACTGCGAACTTCCATTCAGCTCTGTAAACGCTCCTCCAATGTTTAATTCCGAAGTAGCTATGTATTCTCCGTACTGCCTGACACAGGTAATGCAACTATAACAATCATTATAATAATAACCATCATTATCATCATCATAATCATATATATGCATTATGATCAGTTTTGATGTTTTGCGCATGTGCACTGTGATTTTGAAATGCATTGTTGCAACTTTTGCTTTTGATATTTTTTAAAAATGTTTCCGCTGTGCGCGCGCGTGTGTTGTGTGTGTGTGTGTGATCAGAGGAGGGGGTGTTTGCTCTTCCTTTTTTACTCTTGTGTGTGTGTGTTTTTTTTTTTTTACTCTTCCGCGCTCTTGCCCTCCCCTGCGCGCGCTCTCCCGGTTCTCGAACCCCCCTCGTGCGTGGCATCTTTCCAGCGCGCGGATCTGTTTTGTCTCAGTGCACATGGGTTCTCGGAGAAAATGGCGCGTACACACTCAATCTACAGCTACACACACTCACGCACACACAACAACAACCCATGCATACTGCACTGTATGCGTGTTATGAAATATTATGTGCAAAATGCTAGGACATCCCGGACGGCGTGATCGTTTTCCCCTCTCGCTCACGCGCGCGCGTCCGTTCCGTCGTGTTATGCCGTATTCGGGACGCTTCGTATTAACACCGTGTTTTGCATTTTGCGTTTCCCCTGTCTGTTTTAAACTGGTTTTTAGTTTTTATCAGTTTTGCCTAAAGGTTTGGATCCAAACTAAGATGACAGAATGAACAGCTGTCAGTATGCACATGGCTCTTTTCTTTCTTCTCTTTTTTTTAAACACAGCTGATAAGACAAACTGCAGAATAGTCCAAAACGACTTCAGCTCAACTGAACTCTTTATTTTAAAGGCTGGCAGTGCACCTGCATTATTCTAACAGCATGCAACCTGCAACACACTGCTTCTGCTGCTGCTGCTCTTGTTGATGTTATTGACATTTTATCGGGTTGGGATCAGGATGAATATCTCACCTGTTTATTTGCATTCATCATTCTTCTTCTTATTATTATTATTATATATGTGTGATTTAGAGACACCCCGTGTAAAATGTTGCATCTGAACACCTAAGTCAATGCAAACCTAAGGGGGAAAAAGTCCAAATGTCCTGAGGATATTAGCTTTCGTGCAACAGTTAAATAGGTTGTTTTTACACTTAATTCAATTCTTTGGAATTAATAAATGAACAGCATTCAAAACGTTTTTTTTTTTCTTGTCTTGCTTTGAAAAGTGCAGCATGCTGCTCAGTCGTATCTTGGATCTAACTCTTGCACAGCCTGTATGATATCCACATGGGTATTATTCAGCTGAGAATTTAATAATAATAATAATTCCATTTCATTTCATGTTCTTAACATCAACATTTGGCTGTTTTATTTTAATTTATTAATTCATTATTTTCGTGCATAGCCTGTCCCTCATGTCTTTTGATTTAATATCTGAAAATGATGTGTAGAAGAGTATGTAAATTTATATAATAAACGAGTGCACAGAGCTCATGAATTCAAATTAAATGTGAGCATGAAATTAAATGTATCGTTTATTATTATTATTATTAGTGCTGTTTAAAAATAAAAAAACAAGCTTGTGTATGAATGTATGAGAGGAGAATATTTATTTATTTATTTATTTCAATGTATTTATTTATTAAACCCCGACCCGAATTTTCTTTCTTTTTTTTAGTGTTTGGCTCAAAACTTTAGCTGTTGGCCAGACTTCGCATAAAGCTTGATTCTGACTAAAGCCTCAGCCTCGACATTAGGCTATATTTAGAACAGACATTTTTATTCGCAAACCAGATTATATTTATTTTAAAAATATTTCCTATATGCAATTTCCTCCTTTTTATTATTTATTTATTTGTTAATATTATTATTCTTATTGCTTTATTTCATAGAGTTTGCTCTTGGCCTCGGGTTCCTGGCAAGTGTCGTG
This sequence comes from Heterobranchus longifilis, assembly GCA_028570985.1. Taxonomy (NCBI): domain Eukaryota; kingdom Metazoa; phylum Chordata; class Actinopteri; order Siluriformes; family Clariidae; genus Heterobranchus; species Heterobranchus longifilis. The sequence goes on along the minus strand of JAOVVB010000028.1, from coordinate 12,587,683 downwards.
ATTTTCCTGCAGGCCCAGGAGCGGAGGCTGCAGGTCACGAAGTCGCTCCATGAAAATATGATTATTAATCATTTATATGAATAGTAGACTGCGGGATTTTTTCGGAGGCCAGTTTTGCTTTTCTAGTAATTTTTTGTTAAGTAAAAAAGAAAACAACCTGTGTGTCAACCTGTGAGAGCAGTTTTAGTGATATATGGTATGATATTAATATATTTTTAAGATAAAAAAAAAAAATCATTAGAGGCTGTAGTTTTCCCTGCTGTGCATGTGTGCATGCAGTGAATCCCCTGCATTCACAGAGCAGATCCTGAAGAAGCAGAGGTTTGTCTGCAGGCTCTAACAGACGTACGGTTCAGCCGAAATGTTTGCTCGTGTCTGCTGAAATGTTTTTCCGCTCTGGCCCGGCAGGTTCTCGGGAAACCAGCTGATGGATTATACACACCTCACGTCGCCCAAGGTGCTTGGGTAATCAGTGTAATTAGCCTTCTGCTCAGCACATTGCACGTTCTGTAAATACTCAAACAGAATAAGCGGCAGCACGTGTGAAGTGCACGAGCCCGGAGAGCCAGATCCAGGATCCAGTGTTGTTTCAGGCGCGCGCGGGAAAGTGATCCTGTCGCGAGTGATTTAGCGAAATAAACCGCGACAGAAAGATGAACGTCCTTAGGCTCGGATAAATAATTATATATACCGTATACAGTATAGCTGTCAGGGGTCAGCTTTTGCACATCTGTCTTCCTATTTAATTAACGTTAATTAGCGCGCGCGCGCGACACGCACAGCAAAGCGCGCGCTTGATATATTACAAGTAAATCTTTTAGCTCCTTTAGAGCAGATTCTTGCATGCAGGAGCGTGTACTTAGTATATTGTATGTAAAACTTTCTGCCCCTTGCATGCATGAGCGTGCACGTAGTACATTATATGTAAATCTTCCTCCCTCTTGCATGCAGGAGCGTGCACTTAGTATATTATAAGTGAATCTTTCTCCCCCGTGCATGCCGGAGCGTGCACTTAATAAAACTCACTTGTTAGTATGCAAGTGCACAGCACCGAAGTTTGGGATTTGGATCACAGCCAGGGTCTCGGACGGAGTTCGGACTTTTTTCCCCCCTCCTTTATAATGAATGCCGTCTTTGTGCTCGGTGGCCGCGGCGCGGATCGCAGGTTTTTGGCTCAGCTCACTCCAGGCCACGTTTACGCGCATCGAGAGATCTGAGCGGTTTGCATGCAGCACAGCCCTGCTGAGTCCCGCAGCCTCCGTGCAGGCTGAGAGTGCTGTCCTGGCCAGACACCTGACCCCTACATGAGCGAGTCTGTGGGTGATCTAACGCCATCTAAGAGTGTGCTGCATGCTTTCTCCTGCTTGCTCGAGTTATTAACGTTAGCTGTGTACTAAAGCACTGCTGCCAACTCTTTTCAAAGGTAGCTACTGTAAGGCACGCGCAAAAAGTCGCTAGGTGACGCCATGATTTGCATAATCGTCGATTCGTCATGATTATTTGCATATCAAATTACGTTAAATGGGAATTTCCTAGAGACGCTCTAGAGAAGAACAGAACGGAATAAGTCCTTTGCCTGAGAAGAAAATAAAAGATTATAGTTTGTTTTATGCAGAAAGAAGAATTCTGTGGTTATGGCATCAAAAGTATGATATAATAGCTCGTTTTTATTTTTGTAAATATCAAAGTGGCACAAACTGTATCAGTGGGAAGAATGGTGTTCAGTGATCGGTCAGTGAGAAGAATGGTGGTTAGTGTTTAGTTGTTGGGATTAATAGTGTTTAGTGATTGGTCAATGTCCGAATGTCCAACCATGGTCGTAATATGAGAATAAACACAATGATAATCACCATTGCCCTTCACTGTCTCTTGTTGGACTACAGCAGTCCCTGGATGGATGGATGGATGGATGGATGGATTGGTCATTGGGAGGATGGGTGATCAAGTGATTGGTTGTGAGAAAAACATGGTGAGAAGCATGGTGATTAGTGTCTGTTCAATGGGAAAATGTAGATCAGCGATTAATCCATAGGAACAAAAGTGATCAGTGACTGTTTGATAGGAACAATAATGATCAGTGATTGTATCCACTGATTGTTTCCACTGAACAATGTTGACCCTGGGAATGCTGGTCAGTGGGAACGGTGGTTATCTGCTACTGGTCAATAAAAACAATAGTAATGAGTGATTGTTTTCATTGACGGATGTTGATCAGTGATTGGTTGATAAAACAGTTGTGATGAGTTATACATCAATGGCAATTATTTTGATCAGTGATTGGAGGATATGAACAATAGTGATCAGTTATTGGTCAATGGGAACAATAGTAATCAGTGATTGTTTCCATCGACCAATGTTGAACAGTGATTATTCGATTAAAACAGTTATGATGAATTATACATTGATGGGAATAATGTTGATCAGTGATTGGTCAATGGGAGCAGATATGATGCAACAGTGGTGATCAGTGATCAGTAAGATGATCCTAAAATTTGCTAAAGCTGATGACTGAATTGGCAACACTGAGACAGAAATTACAAACACTAACCCTCCCCAACTAACCCTAATCTAATGTTATATTTTAAGTTAGATTAGTTCTGTCGATTTAAATTGTTACAGATGTCCATGTTACACAGTTTCATAAAGGATACTTATAAGTGTATTTTTTTCTTTAATTGAATCACTAACATAAAATACTTTGTATGAAATTAGATTAGTAAAAATATGTTTTATAAAAAAAAATATGTCTAGTAAAAATCTAGACAATATTGCTGGCTGCTAAAAGCAATCTGATCTCATGCAACATTAAAAAAATGCATCAGAAAAAAAATCTGTGTTATTATATGTGGATTATATTTTATTTAATATGAATACCTTTGTATATTTTATATAACAAGTTTAAAACATTACAGTCTCATTTAAAAAAGTTATATGAGGTGTGTTCAAGTCAAACCAGGACTTTTTATTGCGCAGAAAGAAAGAACACATTATTCCTTCATATAATCCTCTGCTACACTAATGCACTTATCCCAGCGTTTCACTAGTGCTTGAATACCATCAAGGCAGAAAATCTTCATAGGATGACAGAGCCATGTTTTAACTGCTGCTTCACTTTTAAAATGCTTTAAAATGCAAACCTTTGCATTAAGTGACCAGGCTTATTCGATGTTTGTTAAATTTTGTTGAATTTAAATTAGAATTTTTGAAGTTGCAGATGAAAAGCAAAAAATGCTAGTGTTAGGGTGTGTATATACAGTATGTGTGTGTCATGCTGGGCTTCAAGATTCAGTAGGTCAGCATTTCACATTTGTCTGATCTCCTCTTCTCCTAAACCACCACTATAATTAAGTCTTCTAAACCATTTTCTGAAACAAACATGAAGAATTCGCAACATTCTCACACGAGCAGTCTATTAAGTAGTGACAATAGAATTAGGGCAAGAACTTGTTGCATAATTATTGGAATTAAAATTAAGAGTATTTCTAACTAAAATGGAAAATATAAAAAAAATGTTTAAGAACAAGTGAGATTTCATTTACATCTTTACATTATCATTACTTTTAAGAATTCAAAACTGAAAACAGAATTTAATATATGCATGTAATAATCAGGTAAAAAATGTATCTTATTTATATTTGCAAAAAACATGTTGAAATATAAAAGAAAAAGAAGCTTTATATGAACTTTTAATTTTAAAGTTATGCTTAATAATATTGTATAGAACTGACTGATTCTTCTCCAGTTATTCGCAGAAGTAATTTGATCTTGTACCTCATTACGACGCTCCAAGATTTCATTTCATTTTGATTTTGTCTCGATTTTCCTCTCTGATCATGCCCTGACTTTCTAATGCACAGAGCACATGCAAAAAACGCAAAGTTCATGGAATTACAGTAATGCAGTGGAAGCCCGGTCTAGGACAAATGCCCTGCCAAAACCAACCTTTCGAATGCTTTATTTGTTTAAATTACGGCCGTGCTCTCGAACGGTTCAGATGTTTCCGTGTGATGATTTCATTTCTCGTTCATCATCAGATAAGCCTCCGTTGGCTCGTTCAGCCTCGAGCAGCCGATGACCCATGACTGATTTACTTATGCTACGGGTTTCCTAAAGGCACATGGGAGTTGGGGAAAAACGGAAAACCTTGAAATGCGAGTCACGAACAAAGAACTGTAAAGTGTTGTTTTAAGTAAGCGAGCTTCGTTCTCTAATCCTCGATTGTCTTAAAGCGAACCAAGAACTTTGAGGAAAAATGGTAAGTCTTATCACCGTATTTATCATCATAAAATTTTACAAATGGTTGTTTTTTTGAAACAGTGAAATTGATGCGCTTATTGAATTGAGCGCCCTTGAATGTAACCGATCAGAACAGCGCTCTTTTGTTTTATGAAGTTGTTTGAGATACAAATTGAAAGAATGAGCTGGACCAAGAATCAGTGTCGATAATCAGACAGTATTGAAAACACTCACTGAGTAACAAAAGCAATATACAAGGGGTGTTCAAGTCAGTCCGAGACTATTAAAAATAAAAGAAAATGAAAAGTTATGAGAGTAAAACTAGCTTTATTTCAATTAATTTTATATAATCCCCTGGCACACTAATGCACTTATCCCAGTGTTTCACTACTGCTTGGATACCATCAAGTTAGAAAGTTTTTTTAGTCTGCCCATGTCTGAAACGCTGGCCTCCCAGGAACTCCTTTAATAACCCAAACATGTTGAAATAGCTTGGAGCGAGGTCAGGTCTGTACGGGAGATGTGGCGATAACTCCCAGCCGAGATCCTGTAATGTGCAAGTGTTGGTGAATGATTGTGTGTGCAGTTCAGATCAGGTGTTCCACTCACACCGGCTACAGTGGGTGCCGATCCACCTCGCCATTCACGGACGAGCGTTCTTCTTTAAAAGTTTGCGTTATTCAAATGTTTTCCAGCAGCTAAGACTCACATCACAATACTGTGCTTGAAGTCTTCACCTTCATTCAACAAAAATTTCATCACAAGTCCCGGTTTGGCTTGAACACCACTCATTTTTTAAAAATGGTAGCAGATTGGTGGAGAAGCAAGGCTCAGGACATGTACGTCTGTAACAGTTGGCAAGGCTTCTTAATCAGTCAGAGGTCCAGGTGTGTTTATATATACTGAGGAGTCAGGAAGTGAACTGACAAGCATTGTCAGAACATTATTAATGCCCTGGGCTGGGAATAAAACAGTGCTAAACTGGGAGGTATTAGCTTTGTTTACTTGTTAGGTTCATTCACAAAAATTAAAGAAAGGGAATTTGCAGCACATTTTTCAGTCTAAATAATTGCCTCACTATAAAACCAGAATACTCTATCTGTGTGTGTGTGTGTGTGTGAGTTTTTTTTTTTTTTTGGACTAAAATCCACTCCACGGTGCCACGACTATTCATGGGAATCGAGACGAATCCATGATTGATGGTTCTTGCTGCAGAAGGGGTGAACAGGGACGTATTCGAATGAATAAGCGTTTTTGATGCGTTGAAAGACTCAAATCTAAACCGAAGCCATGTTTCATAACCCGAGCTGAGGAGGAAAGGCAGAAAGCCGTGAACTGATGAGGTGAGATCGCTGAGTTTCTTAAAGGTGTCTGGGGAAATGAAGAGTTGAGCCTCAGGAAGTTCTTAGCCCTGCGGGTCTATATGTCAGAGAACGACATGGGCTTCGTCTCCCATCTCAAATCTCACCTCAGGAATGAAATCCCCGCTAGAGATTTGTCTTTCACCTTCTCCTTTGTTTTCCCTCCTGTACTGTACACTAATATTACATGTACTGTACACTAATATTACATGTACTGTATGCTGTGTGTAATACAGCACAAATATAGTAAAAGAAAAGAAAAAACATACTTGGGGTAGGCCGTTCTGGGAAAATTACCACGAGGTGCATATACATACATAGGCCATATAATGTTTAACTTATAAAGGAAATAATAGCCCAATCGGAATAAAACTAAACACCAGTCTGACCTGATTCTGCACGATCTGAAAAAATGTTCAATGGAAGTGATCTGTTCAATAGGTTCAAAATTATCCTTGTAAACACTTACAACTGATCTTATTGGTTCTCTCCTGTTGGAATAAATATATTCCAGTGATTTGCTCGCTATTTCATATGGAGTAAAGCATCTCACCAATCATGGATAAGACTTAACTCTTGTAACCAGTCATAACGCAGAAGGCAGGACTTATCTGGAAAAGATAAAAAGAAAAAAATACTTTTATTTTTCCAGCAGATTGAAGGCTTCACAGAGGGCAGAACTACTTTATGCATGTCAAAAAAAAAAAAAAAAAAAAAAAAAAAAAATATATATATATATATATACATACATAGTACAGTATATTCTGATTAAATACCTTGAGCATCTAAACACACTTCTTATCAGATGAGGTGGAATCTCTAAGAGATACTGTCCGTGTAAACGTAGCTACTGAAAGCTCGATGTGATTTTTACCTCCTCAAAGTGAATTATTTTCCGATAACAGCACATCGTGTTAAACATAAGTGACACAGCAATTTAGCAATTATAATAAATTTCAGCTTATTAAAGAAATACGCGGCAAAAATCAATTTATAGTTACATTTCCTGTTGTTTTGTCTCTCGACAAAAAAAAAAAAAGACTTTTGTCTTTTGTCGTACGGCTCTCTGTGTTAGCTGTTACTACAGAAAAAAAAAAACCCTGTGGGAACCACAGTACATCAGTACTAATGCTGCTCCTATATAAAACAAATCAGCCAATCAGGATGGAGAATTTAAGAGCGCTGTGGTATTTTGGAAATAAATTGATAACACATTGCAACGTATTCTGTTACCATACGAAACTGTTATTACCTCCAGCCATGATTGTGCGTTCACCTCAAACCAGAGGTTTTAGTCATGGTAGCAGTTCTATGTATGAGCAAATAGCCCCCTAATGCAGACACACACACACGTGCGCGCACACACGCATTACATAACCACACAACCTCTAATCACTTCAGTGTGTGGAGCCATGTCATAATAGATCCTTTCATAACAGTTACTTCATATTTTGTCCTGAACTGTTTTTTTTCCTCCTGTAACCGGAGTTGGTTTCGGGACTTTGTTGCCGCAGTTCCACACAATCCTCCAGCGTCTCATAATTTAATGTTTTTTTTTGATTTGTCAGTTCCTCACACGTTACATGGAAAAGTCCCATTCTGGACCGCGCACGACGCTTGGGTGCGTTTCGTCTGTCGGGCCTGTGGGATCTTTCACTATGCGCCTCTGTCCACATCTTCTGGTCATGGGCAATGAACAGAAAACTAAGCAGAGGAATGTTAAATAAATTGGCTTGTTAACTGACATGACTTGTGACAGTATGATGCAATGGGCTCCGATTGGCACAAGTGTGTGTGTGTGTGTGTGTGTGTGTGTACAAACTCACACTATCAGTACTGTTGAATTGATAGAACACATCCAAGGTCATTTATTTCTGTCTATGCATGTGTGTATGTGTGTGTGTGTGTGTGTGTGTGTGTGTGTGTGTGTTGGATATGCGGACAGCTTGTTGTAATTCATCCATACCAGAAAGACTAATATAGATCAGTCATCCCTGTGATGTGTGTCTAAAAAGGCTGGCAATAAAAACAGCCTAAATAGAATACACATTCCCAATTTGATCATTAGAAACCTAATCATTTTTATTTGTCTTGCCTTTTCTTTTGTACTTAGTGTGGAAAGTTTTGTACAGGTGGCACTATATGTGGTCTTTGTGCATGGTTCTCCAGACTGGATCGTTCTCCTGACCTTTAGTCCAAAGTGCGCAGCTCGGTCTGTAGATAAGCGTTTGCTGGCGTCTCTCCATCTGTCGGGGAAATATCGCCACGCCGTTGCGTAATGTACAATACGGTTACCTGACGTGAACTCCGAGGCCGAACCGTGCCAGCTGCCAGAGAGCACTGTTTACAGTCTATAATATATTGTACACACTGAGAGCTGGGATGTCGACCCTTATGCCTATACCACATTCCTGCACTGGAGCGCTGACTGATGTGTGTATACATACTGTATATATGTGTGTGTGCAATATATCCTAGCATCCTTTGTATTACAGTTAGAGATTTGGTTAACAGATATCCTGGATTTTACATCAAAGTTTAAAAAGCTTTTACAGGCAAGACAAATTGTCCCAGTGTAGCAGCCCAGTCCAGTAGCAGCCCGGTAATCTTGGTGTGTCAGGGTTGTGCTATGATTGGACATGAAGCACTGAAGACTAACACCAGGCTCTGACATTGCACTATAAAAAGCTGCTATTAGTGAATGAGCTTTCATAAGCCTAGTTATACTGGGTTACAGTAGAAAAGTGGTATGAAAGAATAAAATAGAATGATAAATTAGATTAATAAAGCAGGATAAAAAGAAGTAAGACAAAAAAAACAAAAAACGGAATAATAGTGTAGAATGATGTAACGTTTCAGAATGGAGTAAAAGAATAAGGAAGAGTAGAGTGAAAAAAATAAGAGATTGATAGAATAGCGTAGAATGAAACAATAAACAATAGAGTAAATTATTTAAAAATAAATTAGAATAATAATAGAAATGAGTTAATTAATAGAAAAGAATAACAAAATAGTGAAAAAGATAAATAGATTCAAGTTGAACTATAGAATTCAAATATAGAAATAGAATCCAAATAAAGAATATATAGAAATATATAGAAATATATAGAAACAGAATCCAACAAAGTCTAAGAATTGATTATTAAATGAGAACGGACTAACAGAGTGAATTAGAGTGTAGTACAATGAACAAATAGAATTGAAGGATAGAATACAACGGAATAATAGATAGATAGATAGATAGATAGATACCTTATTGATCTCAAAGAAAATTTCAGATATCCAACAGCAATGGAGATGGTAACACAAAGACAGGTTGTAGATGTGATTATACACAGTATTTTTTACATATAGTCAGTATGTGTCACAGGGTAATGTGAAGCATATTTGAATAAAGAATATACCTGACAAGTAATAATACTTAAAATAAAAAAGCACTAGTATAAAATAACAGAATATAATAAGGTGCAGGCGGCTTGACATTTAGTTATCACTGGAGACGTGCACCTCGAGGGTTGGGTTTCATCTCTGGTCTTTTGTGCATGGAGTGTGTGTTTCCTCTGACAGTCCAAAGTCATGTGCTCTGGGTGGATGGATAGTAAAGTGCAATGAAAGTGAGTAATAGAATAAAGTAGAGATGAAGGATTGAATCAGATAGATTGAACAGACTTGAATAATTGAGTAGAAGTAGGGGTAAAGTGGTTAAAGCATTGGACTACTGATTGGAAGGTCCAAGCTTCAAACTCCACACCACCAAGTTGCCACTGTTGAGCCCTTGAGCAAGGCACTGGACCCTCAACTGCTCAGATGTAATTTTTGTAAAAGATGTACATTTTATAATGAAATAAAAATGTAAGTTCCTCTGGATAAAGGAGTCTACCAAATTCCGTAAAGCAGAAAAGAATGTTGATTGACAGACTGCACTGGTAAATTTTATTTATTTTATTTTATTTTTAGGGGATAAGGTAAGGGTTGACGTTGTTGTTCTGCTGATCCCTGTGCGCCATGTACAGGTGTTTATAGGTGTACAGATTAAAATAAATGTTGGATAAGGCTTTTTCTCAAACTCCCGGATATCTCTGGAGAACGGCGCGGTGATAATTAAAATCGTGACATCTCCCTACACGGCGCATGTCAGGAGGTCGCCGGCGCATATGTCGCTTGCTGTTGTACAAGTCTGTAAATGTCATAATAATAGCTTGCATTCAAAGCTCTAATCCGAGCCCAAGGCCAAGTTCCAACTGTGCTCTTTCTGAGACTGTGAGTTTGATGTAGGATCGGTTCTAATCAGGTCCAGGTGTGCCTTGGATTATCTGATAATGATACTTAATCCCATAGGACCTCCGCGATGATTATCTTTCAAATAAACCATAATAGCAGATGAAAATCCACACATGTAGGCAATTCCGGATCAGTGTTTAAAGTTATTGCGCATTACCGAAGACGGACTGAGATGCCGAATAATCTGCATGCTAAACAGAGTGTAATCTGTAATCATTCATTCGCATCTCACTTTCTCCGGCTTGGAACGCATCATGTTTGCGGAATGTTGTAGACAAACTACACTCCGATGGCGCACATTACATACCGCGTCCTACCCCCTTATCCACCACCCACTTCAGCCCCCCCAACCACCCCATCCCCACTTCCAAAACTCCCTTAGGCGGTGCAGCCGGAGGGACGGACACGAGGGAGGGGATGGTGGCTTTTAAACGAGTGGAGAGAGGGATGGTGGTTTTGTAAATGAGCGTAGGGGTGGACGGCAGTTTATAAAGGAGTAGAAGGAGGGATGGTGGTTTCTAACCGAGTAGAGGGAGGGAGAGCGGTTTTTTAAACGAGTTGCGGAGAGGGAGAAGGTGGTTTCGGGTGGGGTGGAGAAGGGATCACTGTTTATTTCCTTATAGGCTGCCGCCGTAGACGCTTAACGAGAAGAATGAGTGGCACCGAGCCAGGCACCAAGCAAAGGGAAATGTGCGCATAAGAGGGAAAGAGTGTGTGTGTGTGTGTATGTGTGTGTGTGTGTATGTGTTTGTGTGCCTGTGTATGTGTGTGTGTTTGTAGGCAAGAAAGAAAGTTTGTGTGTCTTTAACGCACTTAACATTAATCTTGCTGATGTAGGCATTCCTGTGGTTCGCCTTCACTCTCTCTTGTTTTCGCTCTCGTTCACGTTTCTAAGCGATCACTGCCACAGGTTGCAGCACAGCGCAGAAATAAAACGAGGAATGTAAACGATTAAGAGCGCAGTTGTGCTGCCGCTGCAAGAACGTGCGAAGAACGGGAAAATACAGCGACTGCAGCATAATACGGTGATGGTTAAAGCCTAGAAAATGTTTTTTCTAGGTAAATAATTTATATGGGACAGAGAAGGAGCAATGTAGCTAATGACTGGTGAGGCTAGCGAAAGAGTAAGTTAGCATAATCATAATATTTACGAACAATACACAGGCAGGAAATATTGTAATATAATATAAGTTGCTGTGTACTAGCTGAATGTGTACTGGTTCTGACACGGTGAGAAAACACTACATAAAAAAAGCAAACTCAAACAACAAACTGTAGCTAGCGTACAAACTAGCTATTTACCTGCTATTTGCGCAAGGACTGTTTTTATATCTTCGCTGCTAATTACGAGAAATGTTAACCGTTCCCATCTCACTACGTCAACTCATTACCTCATCACCACAGGATTGGACTGTTTGTCATGTTGTCGCTCTTGTATAGTACTTAGTGTTTTGTAACTGTATAGTGTTAATCTGTTTTGTCTCAGCTAGTCAGCTAATGAGGTGGCTTAGTTAGCTGGTTAGTTTTTGTTTATTTATGTTGGTAATTTTTCTTGTATGTCTTGGGTTACTGTTTCGTTTCACTGTGTACTAAACTGGTAATGGTTCAAACGACAATAAAAGCCTAGTTAACTTAACTCAATTTGACTTGACAAGTGAAAATGCTAATTTGTTTGTGTAGTTAGCTGATTGCAGCTAAAGCTAAATGATCAATGTTTTCCGTAAAAACAAAAATCTAAATATGATGTGACATGAATAAATGGCAATCATCAGGAATAAACTTGATTTCAATCAGAAAATTTACCTCAGGATGTTCTGAGATACAGTTTTAAAGCTAATCTTCCATACCACCCATCCATCTAGGAACATCCATCCAACTAGGGTACATGGTCAACATGGCTAATGATGATTACCATTGTATTTATTCCGACCGTGGTAGGACCTCTGGTCAACATTAACTTGCGCATTCACACACTATGGGCAATTTGGAAACGCCAGTTTAGCCTAGACTGCCTGTCTTTGGACAGTGGGAGGAAACCGGAGTACCTGGAGGAAACCCTCCAAGTGTGGGGAGAACATGCGAACTTCATGCACACAGACCCTGAGGTTGTAATCGAACCCAGATCCTGGAGGTGCAAGGCGACAGCGCTAACCACTAAGCCACCACACCACCATAATCTTTAATTACCTAGCCAGAAAACCTTCTAAGATAGTTTGTTTCACTTTAAATGGTTACCTGCAGCTAAACACAGTCGACGTGTCAAAGATTCGAACAATTCAATGACTTTTGCTTCATCTATACAGCTAATAGCTAAAATGCAGAGCTACATAAATATGTAGACTCTAGCTAGCTAGCATAAATATGTTAGGTCTTGTATAGGAACAGAGAAAAAAATGCACAGAGACAGTAGAAATGGAATAAAAATGTCAGAAATATCAACAGATATATGGGTAAACTGCTAAGAAAAGCCTTTATACGAGTTAAATGACACTTTTATTACACTTAGCCTTAAAAGCAAGCCGGGCCCCTGTGGAACTAGCCGTATTAGGAAGCATCAACTTGACATGATAATCTGTGGACTCAGTGAGCAGTCAGCGATATTTTAAATTGCACAAGAGAACTGTTCTTATGGAATTTTCTCATAAACACTTGGGACACACTCGGTTTCTGTCTGAATGCATCATTTTACACATGAACTCAAATCTGCAGTTCTGTAGTGACTCTAGCAGACAGCGAGGTCTGAAGAGCCATATAGAACTGCACGGATGTGATTATAGCTCGGTGGCAGCGCGCCAGATGTCGTGCTTCATTCCCCAGCTATGTGTGTTTAGGTACATGTGTGTGTGTGTCCAGCCGCACTCCTGCGTTATGTGTGTTTAGACTGCCTTTCACGGAGGTGGTGAAATCCAGACACTAACCTGAAGGCGCTGTGCCGTTAGCATGTGGAACTCTGCCAGTTTCTCTGTGAAGCCGCTACTACGGAAAACCCAGAGGACCAAAATTAAAAAGGACGTGTGAAGTGAAACGACGTGGCTGGGACTTCTTATTGGCGTTGTTGGATGCGTTCTAATGACAGAACTTCCAAAACTAGGCCAGTTGGGACAGGGTCAAGGCTAGTTAGGGCCTGCATGGCGCTGTCTAATTTTCTTGGTTGTTATCCTCAAAAGAAACCGGTTTTTAAATTAAGGAAGTGAAGGAATCAAAGGAATCTGGTGAAGTCATCAAGTAGGACTTGCCCCTCAATGATAAAACCAATCACTGGTATCTGACATCATCAGTATGACTCATACTTTTCCCACTCTGGTTGAAAATCCCCCAAAGAGGATCGGAAAGATCAGGTTTTAAACAGGAAAGCTTTAGTGTTTCGATTGAAACATTCATCACGTATGGGTGGAGTTAACCCTTTAGGTGGCTTTTGGACTGGTTTCTCAACTACTGGTGCATGCTTCTTAAAATGACAGACTTGAGCATTTCCAAAACTTTTCCAAATAGTCCTGAGTAAGCCTGGTGATTCAATTCAATTAGATTATTAGATTTTTGTGCGTTGTGATTTTCAATTTAATTCGATTCAATGGCAATAACGCTGATTTCTCTCAAGCAGCTATTTTAAAAACTACTACTACTAAGTATTCATAGCGGTTTGCACTGTGGCCTTGCACTTCCAGGGTTCGTTTCCCACCTCCAGTCTGTGTGCATGGATTTTGCATGTTCTCCCTGTGCTTGGTGGGTTTCCTCCATGTAATCCAGTTTCCTCCTACAGTCCAAAGACATGCAGATTAGGCTAATCAGCGTTTCCAAAGTGTCCGTAGTGTGTGTGCCCTGTGTTGGATTGGGATTGGACTGCACCTTAGGGTATTTTTTTTTTTTATTTGCTCTAAATAGCTTAAAAAGTGTGAATCGATTCTGAATCAGGACCTGACAAATCGATTTAAATAAATGGATCGATCAACAAAATATGTTTTTTTTGTTTTGTTCTTGTGCAACAAGGTTACAGGTAAATAAAGCCACCATGAAAAGCATCATGGAGAAGGAAAAAAATACATAAAACATTACTGAATATTAGTAAGCCAACTACACACCAATAACAAGTTGGCTTTTTCAGGATGTTTACCAGGAAGTGATGTGATGTCCTCTTTAACTCTGGCTAAACACACTCAAACAATACACACCACCGGCATAAATTCTCTAGAAGTTCATCCTGCAAGCGCTACAGTCAAGGCAAACAACCTCCACATCACCAGAGTTAAATCAATCTTCATCAAAACGGAGCATTCATCTCAGCTAGCCTTGTCTTATCTAGCAACATCTCTTCTGCCTGTCACTGAATATTACTGCAATAGGTAGCCCAAATTGAAGCAAATGTAATCTTGGCAGTCTAGCAAATGCATCCTAATGAAGATCAAACAGAAGCTGCTCACACCCCATGCTGCTTCTGAAAGTAATACTTGCAATAATTGTGCCACTTGTTTTTATGCCTGTAAACGATTCTGAGGCTTGTGGCCAGATAGGTGTGTAATAAGTATCATACACACTGTGAGCCATGGGCAGAGGCTTATGTCTGTGTATCCTGCATGTGCTAAACCGTGCCAAACAAGAACACACCGGCGTATTGTGTTTCCCTTGGTGTATTAGTACATGTAACTGATATAAATGAATAGGTCGAAGGCGGTACGATGATTAAAAAAAAAAAAAAAAAGGGGAAGAAGGAGATGAAGAAAGAAACCTAGGACTTGACTTTGGCTTGTTGACTTGGGACTTGATATATAATACATGAGACTCGCTGCATGCTTCAGGCTAAAAGACTTGGACTTGCTTATACTTGCATAAACCAAGACAGCTTTGCAATGAATTTCGGCACGATTCGTGACTCATTCTAGTACTTCATTTAAATGTATGATGAGTGAGGTTCTGCTCAAACACATTCACTGTTCAATCTTCTCTGCAGTTTTCATCCAGGCTTTCCTCTTCAGGTCAGGGTCATGGTGGATTCGGAGTGTATCCCCTGGGGCTGGAAAACACCCAGGTTCATCTCAGGGCACTACGCACATACAGTACACACCTAATTCACACCTACGTGCAATTTAAAGTAGTCAGTCTACACCACAGCCTGTTTTTAGGAGGAAACCAGAGAACCTGAAGAAACCCATGTGAACATGGGGGTCTGTGTGGGTTTTCTCCTTGTTTTCATCATATTCCATAAAGCATGCCAATAGATGGATTGGTGTCTTCGAATTGCCCCTAGGTGTAAGTATGTGTGTGTGTGAGTGGGTGGTGTTCTGAAATGAACTGGCCTTGCTGTACATTTGCTGTTCCTGGGCCAGTGTATGGAACTTACCATAACTCTCTGAGCGTGATGAAGACAAATGAATGAAGGAATAAATCTGTATTTGGTTTTCTGTTCCACAAGCTGATGACGCTGGGATGAACAAACTGCTGTTTTTGAATGTAAGAGTGTTTAATGGACTTGTCATTGCTGCTTCCCTGAAGAGTTAGTGCTGAAGAATTTTGGCAAAGCCAGAGGAATTATCTGGAATTAGACTCCATGCCCAGGCAACATGGATTGATCCAAGAATAAGTAGCTGAGGGAGAAGAACGTGGCGTAGGACATGGAGACTTCGGTGTTCGACGTTAGAAGACTAGGACTTGCTAGCTAACGGGAAGCCACTTAAATATATCACCTTTTCCCCTCAAGGGCTTTTCCTTTCTATCTCCTGTGATCAGATCCCTTATTCGCTTTTCAGAATTACTTCGCTGGTTTATCCACCCATGCTAATATCTATCCACCAGCGCTCCATAGTTAGCGTTAGCAACTCACTAGTCGTTTGGCTGGACCCTTTTTTCGTTATTGTGTCTGGAAGCATACACCCGGGCACGTAACCATGATCCGCACATATTGGATTTCTTAGCGGGAAGTGAAGGAATGCTAACCATATTATCCTGCTTAGGGGTGTTACGGGTTGCCAAGTCCTATCAGCGAGAAAATGAAGAGGATTTAACTTCACCGTCCCCTCACCACTCTCCTCTTAAATCAAGTCCTTATAGTGCATTGCGTCTTGCATGATTGCGCGATTCCTAATTTGCACTCGAACCACTTTTAGTTTGTTAGGAATATTTTTTAAATCTAAAAAATTAATCTGGGACTTTTTAGCAGCCAGGTGTGTGTATGAAAATATAATACGTGAGTGTGTGTGTGTGTGGGTGGGTGTGTTTACATTCAGGATAGAGTAATTTCCTCTATTTGAAAAGCTCTCTTTCCACGTTCCCTCTGGAATGCATCTGTCACCAAGAACCATTAGTAGATTTTTCGCACTTAGGCGCGTGTTCAAGCATATGCGCCATTAGCAGATATTTTGGGTTTCAACCAAGCAGTAATAGAGGATCCGCTTATCCCAACACTCAGACCTGTGATTAGACGCTTTAATCAGTACAGTTACAGCGGACGCCGTCAGATTACTGACACAAATCGACTTTAAAACAGATTTTTCAAGTGTTTGTCAGTGCACAGTGTTGACTGTGTTGTGCCGGAGAGAGAGTGATGATCTCACACATCCAGAAAGAGTCTGGCAGTGACTTCACGTTTAGAGCCATGCATCTGGCAGAGACTTTAATGCAGAGTGACTTACAGGAGAAGCCGAGGCCAGCCTCAGCGCAGAGAGAGAGAGAGAGAGAGAGAGAGTGCAGCAGCTCAAACTTACTAACCTGAAACACTGCTGAGAGACAGAGAGAAAGAGAGCTGAAGTATTACACTCACATAGCTCTCTCTCTCTCTCACTCTCACTCACTCATTCTCTCTCACACTCCCTTCCTCCCTCTCCTTTATATATGGATTTAAGTACAGAGAACTTTCATTCATTCATTCTTCCTTTCTTTCTTTAAAGCTTTTGAGCTTAGGAGACTTTATGTACTGTTAGAACATCACTCCAACAACATTTTTTTCTTACCTTCCTTTCTTCTTTTTTAACCATTGCTTACTTTTTTATTTTTTTCTTATTTACATCTGATCCTTTTTACCAATTTTTATTTATTTTTTTGTTATTTTCATTGCTACTGACTGACTGATTGATATACTGATGCTGTGAGTGACTTATTGACTGACTCAGTGACATTCTGACTGATGTATTGACGTACTGACTGATGTACTGACTGATGTACTGACAGACCCACTGGTGCACTGATTGACGTAATGACTAATGTACTAAGTGACGTACTGACAGATGCACTGACTAATGTACAGAGTGATGTACTGACTGACTGACATACTAACTAATGTGCTGACTGATGTACTGACCCATTTGACTGACTTATGTGCTGAGTGACAGATTAACTGACCCACTGACTGATGTACTGACTGAGATACTGACTGACTGATATACTGAGTGATATACAGAGTGAAGTACTAACTAACTGACGTACTGACTGACTAATACACTGACTGACTGATGTACTGACTGACATACTGACTGAGTAGGCTACTGACTGCCTAACATCCTGACTGAGTGGCATACTGACTAATGGACTGACTGATGTACTGACTGACTGATGTACTGACTCATCTGTCTGACTGACGTAGATGAATTGTGTCTCTTTAACTAAAAGCCCAGTCCCCTGGCCACTTCCAGCTCCTGAGCTCCAGATTCTGATGATTTAGAACATTGCACCTCATGCTATAGCCAGCATTATACACTGGTTAGGTAGAAACCAAAGAAGTGACCTCCGACCCTAACTAATGCAACACCACATATACTTTTTTTGGATTGTGCAAAGTCACATGAAACATTTCAGTAAAAGGAGAAACAGTGTGTGAAAATCGCAGACAGCTGTTTAAAGCTTTGATATGTCATGACAGAGAATGACAGTGCATGTGTGTGCACGTGTGTGTGTGTGTGTATGTGTTTTCCAGGTGTTTCTTACCCTCTTCTGCTAGCACTCTAGTTGAATTTGTCAGAGCCGCGCTTTTGTGACCGAGGCGATTTCATTTCCGACACACAGCTTTCGGCCTTTTGTCTTTCATAAATTGATGGGAGCGTTCTTCCCTACTGGGCTGGCTGTCTTTCTATTTCCCTCTCTCACTCACACACACACGTTCTCTCTTTTCATTCGTATTCTCTGACATTAAGCCAAGTAAGCTTGTGACGTGGCACCATCTTGAAGCAGCAGAGAGCTATGGATTACAGGCCATTCTGACTCGTGTGCATGAGTGAGTGTGTGTGTGTGTGTGTGTGTGTGTGCGAGCATGTGTGCAGAAAAGTACAAATAAAACTGTTTTTTTTTTTCATACTTTAGAATTTTAAAGGTGAGATGTTTTC
>JAOVVB010000028.1:12542755-12568808 GCA_028570985.1 Heterobranchus longifilis | reverse complement strand
CAAATAAAACTGTTTTTTTTTTTCATACTTAAGAATTTTAAAGTGGAGATGTTTTCACTTTTGTTTTATCCTTTTATATAATCTGGAAAAAATATAGAACTTTAAAAAGGAAAAAAAATAAAGCATGTGCTTTGCAAAACTGTGTTATGGTGATGAGAAAACTCATTTGTAACCCAAGCTTCTGGGCCAGGAATGCTTGTTTATGTTTTGACGGACCTCCTGTCAGTCATTCTATTCAGGGTGCTGAAGTTGCTGTGGGCGGAGCTTCTCGAACACAGGCGGAAATCAATCAAACGTCAAACTAATCACATCTAATGCACCATTAAATAAGCATTACCATATGACATTTTACATAGCATCAATTCACATTAGTGGATGAGACAAATCTGCACAGGACTGAGCAGATGATGATTTTGGGCCTCGTTCAAGGGTCTAACAGCAGCTCGCTGATTCAGAAATACAGACTCGTATCCTTCAGGTCGCTAGCAGAGAATCTGAACCACATGAGTGTAAAATATGTGAAATTACAGACATGCTAGCCAGTACGAATAAAAAGAATGTTGTTTGTTTTATAATCGTAGTAACAAGTAGCGAATGTGAAAGTACACGATGAAGAAGAAATTAAGTGTGTGTGTCTGTGAGAAAAAGAGAACGAGAGAGATGCTCTTTTTAGTATGTAATCTTTAATCAATTTGACTAATTTGCATGATTTTGTTAAACCTCTGTGCTTTTTTTAAGCTACAAGGAATCTTAATAATATAAAAAAAAATTGTTAAATGAATGTTTTAAACTATGCATCAAATGATTAAATGTTTCAAATTTTAATTTTACAAAGTTGTAGGTAAATACTTTTAAAGGTCAAACCAACTTACAAATGCTAGCCATATTTGTAACTTTACAAATCTGTGCATTTGTAAATTTGTATATCCCATCCCAAATTTTTTATTGAAAACTTATTGGAAATGCGACCGTAAATTGAATCGCATTCTTCTAGTGCAATTTATCATTCATTGTAGTGAAATCTTTCTATTCCATTCTATTTTTCCAGTTTAGGTCACGGACAGCTGTAAAAACATTCCACTGCATATCATATGGATATGGTTGTGGATGTGACAAATAAAATTTGAATTTGAATTTGATTCACAAACATTTCAGCAACTCCAAAAAAAACCTTCTTTACATGAAAACTTCGTAAAGACACCTAGAGCAAAAACATTACAAAAAGGTGACTAAACAATGCAAGAAAAAGTCGACTGAAGGTAGCTAATCTATAAGTTCTACCTACTGTAGAAGAATTAGCCTTTTTCGGCACATGACAATGTATAGACGTTTTTCCTCTTTTACCTTGGATACATAAATCATCTTTATTTAACTTCAAAAACAATCAAAATTCCAATAGCTACTAAGTTCTCACGCAATTCTCCTCACTACTACTACAACAACAGCAAATTACATTCAAATTAGGCATAAAAAACCTGTCATAACACAGAAGTTAGACAGCACCGAGCTAAATTTTGCAGTAATGCAGCTCAGCCACTGCGGCAGGACAGCTAGAGAGCAGAGACCCTCAATACAACCCCTCCCCCTGTCAAAGGGTGCTAATACTTTATCCTTCAAGAACAGCTTGTCTTATTTGTTGTAATTCAAGGAGTTGTTTTGGAGTGATTTAGTATTTTTCTGAAGTTTCTGAAGCAACTGAGTTTCACAGAAGTTTGATTAAACCTACCGGGTCATGAGGAATGTGCGTAAATTTACATGGCGCTCTAGTAAAATCTGAATATTTTTTATACGTTTTGCATATATTCATGTAAATCAATAAAAATTTTGATATTAAAATGGTGTTCAAGTGTAGCTTGTTTAATAAAACATCTCATTGGGCTATGTTTTACAGATTTTACAGTATTAAGTAATTTAATGTCACTAGTTTTTCACTTAAATTCTTCACTTAAATCTGGCACCTTCAAAAGAGCCAAAGAAACACCAGAGTACGCGCAAGAACACTAGGGAGGATTATTGCAGTATAGCTGGAGGTTTCGCATTAAAAGGTGCGGTTAGTGTTTTCTTAAATGTTACCTGACACCATTTTAAACAAACCCAAACAAATCTCGCACCTTCATTAGAAGGCTAGTTCATGTCTAGAAGTCCCCAGAAGTCACTCTGTAAATCCATCTGACATTGTGTTGGTCTGACTAAAATACATGTTAGTCTGATTGAACTTCTCAAAGTCTAACTAACGCATCCAGATAATTAGCATCGGAGTCGAGCTACTCCTGAATGTTTAAGTCAATCGGCAGCTTAGGTGCTATGTGCATAGTCCACAGTTTCTGCCCCAGGCTTTGACACGGAAGTCGAACAAAATGCATAAGAGAAGTAGAAGAGACCGCTAGCAATATGGTGCATTTCATTTTTACAAAGAGTAAAAATTTTACTGATCTGTAAGTTGTTCATGATTTCACTGTTCGACATGCTATCAGTTTGCGGATAACTAACTTGTTTGTCGATTGTTTCGATCTGTGACATAATATAGTAGATCCACTGTCGATAAAATGTTAACAAGCTGAAAGGGGGCGTATTGCCACCTACTGTAGCGGAGTCAGACATACTTTGGCCAATAAATTGATTCCCGTGCCGTGCTTATATAAGACAAGAACAGTAGTCCAATTAAATGGCCTGACACACACCACTCACACACACACACACACACTCACACACACGGTAAAACAGGTTTTAATTATATCACTGTAAAAGTGAATTACCTCAAGCTACATGCGTGCACACACACACACACACACACACAAACACAAACACATAATAGTTTGACTTAACGGTGCACTTAAACATACTGACTGAGAGTCAAAACAATCAGAAGACAAAACAATCGATCATCAAAGACAAGGCAATCAATCAGGACAAAGAACATCACATTGCTTATCGATTTCGAAATCTCCTCTCTCACACTAGCATTTTAAGCTAGGTGTGTGTGTGTGTATTAGGGTGTGGCTTTAGAACTGAAGAAAGGTGCCATTTTTTATGTTTGAAACAATGCTAATTTTAACTACCTGCACCTTTAAAAAGCGAAATCTTTTGGCTCGTAATCCAGACACGCAGCCTCATCTAACCTCGTACTCTCCCTTACATATAAACACACACTCACGTTCTGGTATCAAGACTGATCTTTCTCTTATAAAACTTTTTTTCCACTTTGTGTGTGTGTGTGTGTGTGTGTGCTCACATGTAGCTTGCGGTAATTTACTTTTACAGGGATATAATTAAAACCTGAGCACATGGTGTGACCCTGTGTGTGTGTGTGTGTGTATGTGTGTTTGTTGGATTGTTATCAGTGTGATCTTTGTACCAAAAACGCCCCTTAGGTACACAAAGTGAATTCGTCTGTTTTGTGAATGGACTGCCTTGTTAGCGTTTGTCAATGGATTGGAGGAGTTTGTGCGCGTGTGTGTGCGTGTGTGTGATTATGAGTGGTGAATTTTATTTTGTGTGTAGGATTGAGGCTTTTTAAAGTTAAAGTAACCAAAAATAACTTATTTATTAAATTATTCATTTATTGTGGCATTTTAGTTTTTTGCTGAAAATGAATAAAATATCTGCTTTAAATGCGAATTTCCAAGGATGTTATTTGTAAGTAAACAATATTGTAAAATAGCAAGGAAAGCCTAAAGAAATTATACTCCCAGAGGCATAAAACCCGAGAGGCGGGGCTTATGAGGGACGACAATCAAATTACACACTTTTGTTAGCTAAATTAGGCCTCTGGTGTGAAACTAAAGAAGCAAACTTCAGACTCCCAAAGTGTCCATTTCACTTTTTTTCCTTTGATAAGCAAAGTGCAGGTGCATGGCTCCGCCCTTTGTAAGTATAATTATATAAAAATATTATTTCACTGTAGGAATGTTAAATAGTGTCAGGATCGGGGCGCTTCTGAAGGACAAGTGAAAATAAAAGAAGTAAAGTAGAGAGAAAGAGAGAGAGGGGGGGATGGAGGAGGGGTGGAGGGGGATAGAAGTAGAGATGGAGAAGGAAGCTGGTGCTTGATTTGCATAAAGTATGGGGCACGGTGCCCACTGGAGGAGAAGGGTTGGCACTCGGCCCTGCAGACTGGCACAGGAGGAAGAAAATAATGAAAGAAAGACAGTGAGAGAGAGAGAGAGAGTATGTATGAGAGCGGCAATCAAAAGAGAGAAAGAGACAGAGAGAAGGAGAAACCGAAAGGGGAGGGAAAGACATAGAAAAAGCAAGATGTGGCAAATGTGCTTCATTAGAGTATGTTTTGTTTAGACGGAAGCATTTATTACTTCCTCAACTTCCTATTCGAATCTTCAGAGTTGACTGGCCAGCCATCTGATACGGCTCGTACGCGTCGCACCGTTAGCTCTCCTGTACTTAATTTCATTGGCTGCGCATTGAGTCGATCAATCAATCCAGCATTGATGAGTTCACTTCATTAGGCTGCATGTGGTGCCCGGCTGCCGCTTTCACCATCACTGTGTAGGTGCCAGGGTGCCCGCTGAACCTCCGGTGACCGGTTCAAGGCGCTAGGCCTCACTCTGCGCCTGCCTCGATAGTTCAAATTCAGTTCACGTGAGTTCATGTGAGCAAGAGTGAGTGGACTTAAAACCAATATAACCAAGGAACAAATGAAAATATTGTTTTTTTTTTTAAAGTTGAAGGTGATTTTTGGAGGATATTAGGAGAGTTTCGGTTCTCAAGTAAGGGGTGTAGAAATGATCGCAGTCAGGGACAACTTTAAGAAAAAAATATCACACAAATCCAATTTTATAGTTTGTTTGACCAAAAAAAAAAAAAAAAACTTATTTCAATAACTTATTCAATTAGTTTATTTTACTTAAATATTCTTTCATTCTTCATTATTACGTCCTTATTTACCTTAACTGTTTTTGCGCTATTAAAGCTTCTTGTGTTGCATTTAAGTCAATCAACAAGTCAAACAGAATATACTATAAGAACTTCATATTAAATAAAAATATAGATGGATAATATTAAGCTGTGATTTCATCCATTGTGATAAAAAAAAAAACATTAAAAAAAAAATCAAGGACCCTATATCTATCCCCAGGGTCTGTAGGCTGCATAAACCAGAAGGAACTGAATAATCCTTATCCAGTGTCAAAATAATAGGAAAGATTCTGGATCGCTTTGCTATATCGTACAAACTTAAAATTCCCTTCGCAAAAACAAAAAATGGGTCGTCACTGTTATCACTTTAAAGAAATGTTTCTACCAGGTTTTTATTTTGTAATGCTGATAGATTATACAAAATCTTGGACAATTCGCCTGTCTCAAAGGCCAAAACAGAAACTACAAATGTACTGACTAGCGAAAGACATGTATAATTTTGCATTTTTGAATGTATAGCATGTATATATTTTTCACTTTTTTCATCTCCTAAATTATCATTGACCTACATTTAGACTTCCTCAGACATGTGTATGTGTGTGTGTATGGTTTATATTTAAAGTCTCTCTCTCTCACTCTCACACACACACAGAAATATTGCTTTATACTTACAAGATGGCGTCTCGGTGCTTGTATTCTCTTTAACCTCGAGAAACGGAGCTGTGATTTTTGGAACAATACTCATTTTTCCCTAGGATTTATTTGCTTTGTGTGTGTGTGTGTGTGTGTGTGTGTCTGAGACTAAGAGAGACGCTGCCTCAACAGTTAAAAATGGTTCCTGAAGCCTTTAAACTTTTTACAAGTGTATCAAAAATAAGAAGTCATAAAATATCATTTAAATATATAAAAGTTAATAGACAGCTGAAGCGCCATATAGGGTCCCATGTGTATTTCTTAACAGAGGGACTCTTGTTAAATATAGCCTAAAAATAATAATTACAGGCTAAACATGAAGGCTAATTAGCCTCTAAGTACTGTGCAAATATGATTAGACCAATCAGTACTAATGAGGTACAGTTCCAGTAACTGAAACCTGCTGTCTTTCCCTAACCTTCAATAATAGACTACTGTTTCTGCTTGTTTTTTATTTTCTTTTAATATCTACTGTATTACTAATTTATGTGTAATAATCAGCGTAAATCAGTATTTAATATTATTGGACAAAAAACATGGACAATAATACTGCTGCGGACACACGTCACTTCATTCCATACCTCACGTTCCACTCATTCGCCTGCTTAAATGTGTAAATTACCCATCCTTTATAACTAATAGATTTACTTTATACATTTTTTATATTTTTCTCTTTTAATAATTTTTTTTCTGTTGCAACTTTTTAAATTGTAAATTTGTACATTTAGCCATTTTTTTTTCATTTAAAATTTTACATTTCTCTCAGTTACGTTTTTCCTTGCAGTGAAATCTTTCTGTCTTTCCTCAGAAACAAACAGACTAAGGTCTCTTTTATATAATTAAAACTTTTATTTTGTCTATATTGTGTACTGTATTGTGTAGTTGAACATATTTTTCAACTTAAATAGACAAAAAAATGAAATGAAATGAAAAAGTAAAAATCTACAAATATTTGACTGTAGGATTAAAACTGCACAAAAATGTGTGTGCACCTGTGCAGTGTTTTTTTAGGTCTAGATTTTATTTTTATTTATTAAGCCTTTTATTTATTAAGACTTTTTTTTTTTTCATTTTAAACGAATTAAAAGAATTTTAAAACAGGGTAAAAGAGAATAAAAGACACAATAGTGATTGTTTAATGATTTGCTCTGTGGGCTAAAACTGGACAGATGAACCACTTCAGGCGCGTTTATTGCCATACGGGCTTTTTTTAAATTTATTTTTTACGGGAGCATGCTGTCGGATATTTCATACGCTTTAAAAATAGTTATTTATATGTTTACGATGATTTGTGTCTGTGTGTCGCATCAAATTTAAAAATAAATGTGTTATGATTCATAGATATCGTATTATATGTGTATATTAGGGTTGTAATATGTTAATAGTTGTGTTTTTGAATGTGTGAAATATATTGCAGATATTTTAAGCAACTTGACAGAAATTATATTTTGAATTTGTTATATTTTCATTCATTTTCACTAGCAAACAGCTTAATTTTCAGGTTCGAGTTGTCTTATTTATTTTATTATAAATCTAATGTAGATAAATATAAGCACCCATGCACATGTTATGTTTTTCCCCCTTTTATAATGAATTTGTGACGAAAATAGCTGTTTTATTGCCATAAATGAATTATGAATAAATCTAGCCTCCAGCTGAATCCGCGCGCTGCTGTGGAGTTGGCCGCGCGCGTGCTCAGCACGCTCGTGCGGGTCACCTCGCGCTCCACTGATCCGTTGTTCTGTTAGACGAGTTGAAATTTCTTCTCTCTAAAAATACAAATAATAATCATAATACGTCTTATTACTTCTTTAAACTGGCCAAGCAAGTGTCAGTTAGTGTCTTCTTGTCACTCGTCGCAGAGGTTTCGGTGTCGCTCTGGCTGTGGAACGGCGTGTGGGTGAGTTTGTTTGTGTGTGTGCGTGTGTGTGTGTGGTAGCCAGTTAGCTTCTGAGGTAACGGACAAAAATACAGGGATATTGGCGGTGATTCAGCTGTGTTTAATGTTTTCGACGCAGAGCGAAAGATATGAGCTTATCCAGACTTCCAGGCCTCTGTTTTTTATTATGAACCCATTTCAGTCATTTATATAATTGCTTTAATTAAGGACATCGTTATTGAGCACAGCCGTTACAAACTGACGTTATTTTAAAAAATATTAAATTAACGGTCAAAACGGCTGAACGGTGTAGAGCAGAGCCTGGACTGTAGACTTCAGCTTAAATACACTAACGTTATTAATCAATTTTGTCCATTGAAAGATGTATAAATGGTGATAAATGCCTTTACAATTCATGTAAAACATTTTATTCTGTAAAAAAAAAAAAAAAACTTTTTCAGAGGAAATAAAATAACTTCTGAATCCCAAAAGATAATCTTAATATTAAGACAAAAAAAAAAACAATACCAAAGTACAGTGGATTAACTGCATACAGTATATCCTATAAACCAAATTCACATTAGTAACGTGTATTTAGTTAATAGAATATACAGAATATATATAGGCTATATTTTCATGGGTGTCTGATTACTTTAGACGAGATAGAATTCTGAAGTGTCAGATTTGTGGTCAGAAAATAATCACAGAAACTAAGATGAAGCTAAATATGATATATGATTATCCAGTCTAACTGTAAAGAATGAAGATTTAGGAATTCCTAGTAGTGAAAATGCACAGATCCTGAGTAGATCCCTAGTTTTGTGCCCCCAAGCTACCATCATCATCATTTCTGGTAAAAGAAACCACACACACACACACACACACACACACACACACACACACACACACACACACACACACACACACATATTTGTCTTGCATTAATTCAACACCAACACCTCAGTCCAACTCCAACCAAAACCTCAGTAATCAAAAAAATCTTTATAAAAAGCAGCTTTCCTAATGGTGACCAGACAATACAACAAAGACAACACTGTCAGATGTTCCTGTTCTTGCGGGGCATTTAGTCTAAAAACATGCTCACATAGACATACACGCACTCACACACACACACACACAGTTCATCATCCTGACACTTTTTATTTTCCTTATCTCGTTTTGTCTCTCTCAACAACCTCCTGTACCGGTGGTAGTTTGTAGAGTAATAACATTTAAATAACACACACCTTTGTTGTAAAAAATACACAAGTGTATGTTGGTGGTACATTGATGGCTCTTATGCATATTTCCTTTTCCTCAAACTCATTTCCATAATTTTTTGATTCTGTAAAACTGCTTTGTGAAAATGACCTTTGTTAAAAGCGTTACATCAAACTAAATGGAATTGAATTGAATTATACTCTAGGATGTCCCAGTGACGCTATTGCACATTTAAAGTATGTTGATAACCAAAGTTATGTTATAATATTCTTTAAACAGATTATGTTGCACTATTAGACCTAAGATTTATTGCTGCGTTTAGTGTAATATAATTGATTAAATATTATATATTATCAGCATATGATATAGTACAAACTCATACCAGTAAGTTGAACTTATTTAATTTAGAAATATTTATTCAGAAAAGCTTTTAAAATCCTTTTACTTCTGCTCTAACAGTACTGACAGTAGTGTTTTTATGTCATATCACATGATATGACATTTTTTTTCAGACCTTTTACAACATACTTTTTTGAGAACTGTTCTGAAAAGTTCTGCTGATTTTGTTACAATACATCCAAATATATGTTTTTTTTTATTTTTTATTTTTTTTTACATTTTTCAAATAATAATAAAGTTCCTTGGAGCAGGCTTAAACAAGCTGTGCTTTCATTTAATTACTGAATTGGAAAATTAATTACTGCTAGATAAGCTGGTAGTATCCGGTTTCAGAAATTAGATCACTTATAATAAAAGTTCTGATTATTATAATGGTTTTATTTAGCTTTTTCGTTTTGGATTTTTTTTTCTCTTTTTTTAACTAGAAAAAAACACGTGATATGACGGCACCCTGAGACCACAGCATATGCTGCTTAAACTCGATGTGGGGGATTTGAGACTTACGATGGCAATTTGTGCAGTTTTGTAAAGCCGATTATTAGGTCAGTGATGATTGAGATTTGTGGCTTTTTGTACTCAGGTGGTCGCTTTGACAAAAAAAAAAAGGGCAGTGAAATGTTTTAAGCACGATCTTAAAAAACAACAAAATTTAAAAGATAAACCAATGGAAAGCTAGACCCTGAGAAAGCGTTTGCAATAGCTAGAGTATAATCCCATCATGTACAAGACTTTGTCTTGAACTACTCATACGTGTAACTCGTTTTGTGATTCTTGTAATGAGACTTGCATGCACGTGGCCAAACCACAAACTTGTATTTGGACCCTAAGTACAATTTATCTAACAGAAACATACCCATACACTGTTTTTGTGTGTTTTATTTTTCTTCTGGTAAATACCCTAACCATCATGCAGACCTTCGTGTCTGTATTTGTTGTGTGTGGAGTGAGTGTGAACATAGTGGTGTTGGTGAAGAGTATTTGTCTGTGTGTCTCCCTGCTCCTTTGTTTGTGTGGTGGGTCTGAAGGCAGCTGCTGGTTTGGAGGGTCTGTAGGGATTTCAGCCCTCTGTGTTCACACACTGTTCCCATGCCAAGGCTTGTAGAAAAACAGACAGAGAGAGAGAATAGAGGGGGATTGAGCAAGGGATGGAGAAAGGAAGTGATATGGAGATGGATGAACCCGGTTAGCGAGAAGCAGACTGGGATAGAAGGATAAGATTAAGGAGTGAGGGCACAGGGAAAGTGTGTTCAGTGACGGATATGGATATAAGGAACAAGAGGGCGGGGATAGAATACAGCAAAGGCGTCTGATTGGTCCGTGTGAAATTAATGATTTCTGGACACGGAACTTGTTAATTTGGCAAAAGTAAAGAGCCGTCCCACTGACCGATTCGCATACTACGCTCGCTTCCTCTCTCTCTGTTGCTTTCTATCTCTCCCTCCCTCCTTCCATCTCTCTCTCTCTCTTTCTCTCTATCTCACTCCCTCTCCCCCCTTTCTCCCACCCATTCAGGCCTCGAAGCGTGCGT
The DNA here is from genome assembly GCA_028570985.1 of Heterobranchus longifilis. Lineage (NCBI taxonomy): Eukaryota > Metazoa > Chordata > Actinopteri > Siluriformes > Clariidae > Heterobranchus > Heterobranchus longifilis. The sequence goes on along the minus strand of JAOVVB010000028.1, from coordinate 12,558,216 downwards.
ATTGGTTGAGCATATTGGGAGACTCTGTGCCAAATAGGTGGGTTCAGCCCGGTGCTGGCACACTTTTGGGGCGATGGTTAGGAAAAGAACGTAGAGAGAGAGCGAGTCGGAGAGAAAAAAAAAGGGAGAAAGGGAAGCATCGGTCAGGTTTGCCAGCCGCTCTCTCGCACGGTCTTCCAACAGCGATTCGGTTCTCTGTTGTTTTTTTTTTTTTGGTCTTCATTTGCTTTCTCGCTACCCCCCTTCTTGCTTGCTGCCGTTCTCTCGTTCCTCTCTCTCTCTCTCTCTCTCTCTCTCTTTTAATATCCTTGAATACCGAGCATACAGATCTGAACAGACGTCACTTGCCACTTTGCCAAACGATTTTTCTTATCTAACACTTTTTTTTATGATTATATTCCTCACTCTATTCATCAGCTTTTTGCACACAGTCTTTTTTTGTCTCTTACAACATACACTAATTTTTCTCACCTTTTTTTTTTCTTTTGCAGTTATTCAAATTTTTGGAACTTAACCTTTTCTTACACATTAATTTAGGGCAAATTTAAGTTTGCATTATTTGTTTGTAAAATTTATTTTTCTCTGTTAAAGTAATTTTTTAGAAAATGTATTTTTCCGGGTAGCGAGAATTAGGACATCCAGTATTGACTAAAGCAAGGAGAGGACCAGTTTTTTTTTTTTGTGTTTGTTTTACGCTGAAGTTTATGATGAAAGTGCAAAATGGTAACTACCAAAATCTTCTGTTTTTTTTGTGTTGCATGCGTTTGTTTGGTGATTGTGCAGTGTTGTGACTGTAGTAAAAAAAAAATGTAATAAAAAATTAGTATTTAAATGATTAGGTGATTTTTGATTTTAAACATTTGGGATTGATCGGCATTTCGGTTAAACGCTAGACAGTAAAGACCTTAACATTTTCAGTTATGTTTATATACTTTTAATCATATTTACATGTAAGTTCATATATAAAATAAATTGAAATTAAGAACGCTGAGTTCAATGTTCTATATAGAAATTTTTTGAGTAATTTCTTTATCTATAAATCATGTATATATTTTATCTTAAAATTTGTAATGTTATTCAAATCAGATGGTTGTGTTCTTCTAAGAACGTTTTTTATTATTATTATTATTATTATTATTATTATTATTATTATTATTTAATAAATAGAAATTGTATAAAATTCCATTACCCAGTCCATTTACACAGAATTTTTTTTGGAATATTTTTTTCAGAAATTCTAGAATGTTATTCAGTGTTTTGAGATCAGGGCAACTGTTAATTGATATGTATGTGTGTGTGTGTGTGTGCGTGTGTGTTTTGCTTAGCTTAGCCCAGCGTCTCTCTCTCCCACACACACACATACACACTCACACACGCAGGCTCAGCTCTCTTTCACAGCCCGTTCTTCTTCCAAGCCGCGCTCTCATCCTCTCTTCCTCTCCCCTTCGTCTTCCATGCAGCACGATGTTAACTCCATCTCTCCCTCTCTCATTCTGTTCCCTTCTCCCCCTGTTCCCCGCTCCTTCTCCTCCTCCTCCTCCATCCAGGATGAGTTCCACCCGTTCATCGAGGCGCTCCTGCCACACGTGCGCGCCTTCTCCTACACCTGGTTCAACCTGCAGGCACGCAAGCGCAAGTACTTCAAGAAGCACGAGAAGCGCATGTCCAAGGACGAGGAGCGCGCCGTGAAGGACGAGCTGCTGGGCGAGAAGCCCGAGATCAAGCAGAAGTGGGCATCGCGCCTCCTCGCCAAGCTGCGCAAGGACATCCGGCCCGAGTTCCGTGAAGACTTCGTGCTCAGCGTGACGGGCAAGAAGCCGCCGTGCTGCGTGCTCTCCAACCCGGACCAGAAGGGCAAGATGAGGCGCATCGACTGCCTGAGGCAAGCCGACAAGGTGTGGAGGCTCGATCTGGTCATGGTGATCCTGTTTAAAGGCAGCCCGCTGGAGAGCACCGACGGAGAGCGGCTCGTCAAGTCGCCACAGTGCTCCAACCACAGCCTGTGCGTGCAGCCGCACCACATCGGCGTCTCGGTCAAAGAGCTCGATCTCTACCTGGCCTACTTCGTCCACTCGCCAGGTCAGTGCAGAACACACACCCACACACACACACACACACACACACACACACACACAACAAGGAGAAGGTTTTTTTTTTTTTCTCACGCTCTCTCCACAACTCCAGGCCAAAACTCAGAAACCATGACTGCTGACTCGATTTTCTGGAAGAAATTCATGTGTCAACAAAACCAAACACATTAGACAACAGTCTAATCAGTTCTACAACAGATATATCACTAATATTGTACGTTCACGTACGTTTACCAATATTCAGTGATTGCGTTTAATTACTGTAAAAGTATTTATGTTTAGATAACAGTATTTTTATTTCATTTTATGTTATTTTAAAGCTATTCATTTAGAGAAAAAACAATCAAATAAACTTAGAAAAAACATCATCAAGCGGATCAGATTTACATTGACACACTTTCTCCTGCACCTTAAATTGAGAACCTAAGTATATAATGTATGATCTAGTTTATATTTTAAAGGTAAAAAAAAAGAAATGAACCGAATTAACTTCAATTATTGTTGCTTTGAAAGTTTTTATATTGTTTACATTTCAGAAATATTAAAAAAAACAAAAACACACACATACACCCAAAAAATACATACTGTAGCACACACCTTTAAACGTCCTAATGAAATCATGTATACCCAAGAGCTTCATTTCATCTCTCAGTTAAAATGTATAAAAATACCGCAAGGTCAATTAAACATAAAGAGTCCCGCATGAGTTTAATCGTAGCTTTGTTATACATTTTTTTTTATCTTTCATTTTTTTTTTTTTTATCTGACCTTACACAACCAATTTGTCAATGAGGTTTTAAAATGATGTAGTGTGTGTGTGTGAGAGAGAGAGAGAGAGTGTATTCTGTTGTCGTTGGCGTATTACCGCTTGCTATGTTGTATGTAGTAAGTGGCCAGTCTCCCAGTCACAGCCCGCTGTCTCATTGGCAAGTGTATTTTAGAATTCTGTGTGTGTGTGTGTGTGTGTGTTTGGGCATCGGTGTGGTGCGCTCTCAATTATTCACTGCCAAATATCACCGCTCATGTTCACCACCTTGGATACAGTGTCGTGGGTGTTTTTTTTGTTTGTTTTTTATATGTGTGTGTGTTTAAGTCTGTGTGTGTGGTTGTGTGTTTAAGTGTGTGGATTTTTGCTTAAATCAACTTTTCTATCACAATAGACAGGTTTATTTAAAGTGTTCATCCATCGTAGATGATTTCATTATAACTCATGTTCTTCTTAATGAAAAGCACTCCAAGATCTTCTTTATTATTAATGAAATGTGTCCCTTTTTCACCTCTGCTACACAACTACGTTAACACAACTGTTTGACTTGTGACAGACGTACAACGTCCACGGTGATGTTATATATGCTAAGGTACAGAAGATTATTAAAAAATATGGTTTATACAGGAGCGAGCACTATAGTGGGATTTCTTATAAATATTACATAATGACATTTTTCTCTATTCTTTAAACCTGTCCACTTATCGTTTTGATTTTGAAAAAAATAAAAAAAAAATAGCCATCATGAAATCATGGACAGACTCGTTCTTTGGCCTCCTATGTTTTTCTTAAGAAAGTTTATTTTTAAGAGTTATTTTTTAAGTTTGGCATTCAAAAAATTTTCATAAGGAAATAAAATCGATCCATCAATCCGAACAGATGACAAGGTATGGAGAAATGGAGACATGATACTACGATACCACTTATTTCTGTTCTGAAACTGCTACTGAAGATACTTGATATAAATATGCTCTAAAAATAAAAATAACCATCTTTTAGACATACTGTATGTATTTATTTTTCATACCAAGCTTTCAAAAAAAAAAATACATACATAGCAAATATAATACAAGACTGAGTCAGTTGAAAACTGAGTCTTTCTAGATAGCACCAGACACGTTTTGTTTTTAGAGGTTCACAGTGAACAAAAACTAGATAATATATTTAAAAAAATTGATCATGATACAGACTTTTGAAATTAATAACCACCAAAAAATGTTTAGTTTTTAATTTGAGTTGTTTACATAAAATAAAAATCAGTCCTAAAGAAAAAAAATAAATAAAAAATAATTATAGTTGTAAAGGGAAAAAAATTCCAAATCAATTAAATTTTTTATCTTTGTTACAGATCAAATTCATTCGTTTATTTTCTTTAATATTTCATTGACCGTGTTTTTTTTTTTACTAGTATCACACTGTTGATCAATAATTCCTGAAACTGACGATATTACGCGATAATGCTCCATACTGATCAGTATTGTTTGATATTGCTCAATAATGTTTGATACCGCTAAATACTGCTCAAAAATTCCTGATGCTACTCACTATTGCTAGATATTTCTTTATGTTGCTTGTTAATACATGATATTATTATGATTATTATTATTATTTCTCAGTAAAGCCTGATAATCCTCAACAATGCTGGATTTTGTTTTTGGGGCTCTTGAAATCGCTCCATACTCCGTCATTTGTATAAAAACCAACAGATGTTACGCTGGGGTTTATTGTTCATGCCCCACAAAAAGAAAAATATTGTGAGAGTTACAACTTTGGTCATTATTGTACTAGAAATATTTACGAGTGTCGTGTGTAACACACAGTAAACTCGAGGCTGACCTCAGTACTGTAGAGGATTAACACTGCTACTGGATTTCATTTAAAGTTTATCAGCATGTCTGCCATTCTCCCTCTCTCTCACACTCACACACACACACACCACGTTTGTACCCGGCAGGGCTGGCCAGCGTGCTGCCCGTTCACAATGTTAGCCCTCGCAGCGCTCTGTTATCTTATCGCTGTTAATCCAGTGTGTCCCTGCTGCTTTTATCGGCCTCCAAATAGCCGCAGCTCAGCCCGACACCCCGCGGGAGGCCATGCGGGAATCCAGAACCGCCGCTGGCACGCTGTGCCAACACACCTCCCTGACACACACACACATATACACACACACATTCACACACAGGCTATATTTCTAGGCCTTCTTCTGTTTACGTCTGTGTGGCTGGGATTATTTATTTAATAAACTCCTCATAGATGATTTTTTATGTCTTTGTCAATGTTTGCACTCTGAGGAGCTGCCGGCAAAAATCTAATTTAACGTTCCTTTTCTTATGCGGCTTTGTTTAATCCACGTGGTTCGTTTATTCAGTGACCTCGCCGCATGAACGTCGTAAAGAAAAAGAAAACAGCAGCGGGTTTATTGTTTGTTTTTTTTGTCCTCCGTGTGTGTATTTTTCATGCAGCAAGTTGGTTACTTTTATTTGTTTTTCTGGCTCGGCTCTTTGTCCTTGTGATTATTGCTTTTGTAAACATTTTGTTTAGCATCGCTAAATGCTGCCTTCATTGTCAGTCTCGCGTAGTGAGCGCTCCTTTTGTGTGCCAGAGAGAGAGAGAGAGAGAGCGTCAGGGAGCTGCGAGTACAATAGTTCGTGTTGGCACAACCTCAGGGCCATTGGTGTGGGAAGATGCTTTTTACTTCTTTGTGCGGGTGTGTGTGTGTTGTGTCTTGCCATGAGCAAACAGGCTCAGCCATGTTCCTCACTTTAATACTGAACTCTTCCTTCCTGGCACAAACACAAAGCCGTTAATGTAAGAGCGCCTGCGACAAGGTGTTAAAGATAAGTGCGAGTACGAGTGTGTATGGTGAGGAAGAACGTGCGCGACCGAGTAGGCCGACCGTGGCCGTGTCTCCTGCGAAACACTTGCAGATTTTTCTCTGATACGTCAGTCACCGGGACATTTTAGCTAGTTCTAAACATTTTAGTTAGTTCTAAACATACCTTTAGTAGCTATTATGTCAGTATTACTGAAACAAAATGATTTATAAGACCGCAGTCATCACAGTTCTTTTCCTCATCACACTCATTCAGCCATGATAGGTTGTGGGACTGTGCGTGTTAATGATCATGAATCGAGAAATCAGAAGTCAAATGATTCTCAAGGTTTCCCTCATCATCATCATCATCATCTTCTGATTTAAAGTGTAGAACGTGCAGCGAGTAGTTCTTTAGTAGTAAAACAACTTAAACAGTTACGGTTAGCGCTAGCGCCTCATACCATATCAAAGCGCGGGTAATATGGTAAACGTGCTTCGCAGACGTCTTTACCAGCTCATTAGTGCTTCAGTTCAGTAAACAGTAAACAGACTCGTTTGCATACAAGAGGCACCTGAAGCGCTTAAGCAGGTGGGATCGTTAAACAGATCATGGCGGGACGTACTAGCCGTGACATGCTCGCACCCCGTCTTTTCCCAAAGCGATACTGAAACCTTCATGAGGGGTTTTACTTAAGCAGTTCATAGTCACATCTCTCTCTCTCTCTCTCTCTCTCTTATGAGAGATACAGGGATGAATAAAAGAAAAAAATCTTTATATGTAAACTTTTCCAGTTCCAAATTCCAAGTTTGTTACATGATACTGATATTTAATCCATTTTCTTTTTGTCTGTCAGAATTGTCAGCTTGTTACTGATCCTAAGAGTCAGCGCTTTCATTCATCGCTAGAGACAGCTCTGGTCCGATACCCACACAAACAAAAAATAATAATACAAATTTCAATACAATTCATTTCGTTTTGATTCTACACAAAACTTTTGGAGCTTCAACACAGTTTTATTTTTTGTCATGATTTAAATAACAGACATTTTCACTAAGCAGCTTTACAGGACTAAAATTACAGATATAAATAAAATTGTACACATTTGTAGCTTTATCAATTCGTCATCAGTTAACTAGAAAAGTTTAAAATGTTTTACTATAATATTTTTTCTTTCTGTATTTGCAGTGTGACTGTCTTTTGTCTGAAAAGCTGCTGTAGGTCTTGTTAAGTGATGAGTTTTGAGAAAAACGTAGTGAATATGGAGTTGTTAATTGAATTACTGAAAAACTTTAATTGAACACAATATTATTACAATTGTGTTCAATTGTGGCCTTACGTTATTACTGTAAAACGCAGGATTAAAACCCGTTCTATATATAAAACTAAATCCATGTCTGGCAGATGACGAAGCTTTTTATTTAAAAGTTCTACTTATGGGATTTTAATTTTATGGTTTTAGCGATATTCATGGAAGCTCATCATATTTTTATTAATAAAACCTGTAAAACAGCTTAAGTAGCTTAAACATTACTTATATTTGTGTAGCTGCAGGGTTTTATACCTCACGCTGCCGCTCTGTTAGAGTTCAGTATTTTCGAGGAAATTTGAAGTCGCACTCTTTCGGAGGTGTGAAATATGTGGCTTCGGCCATTTTAGGCTTTTCCTCCTCCTCCTCCTCCTCCTCCTCCTCTCGGAGACCGTCTCGAACTGTGCCAAAACCGGAATTTGGAACAAAAACCTAAGCTAGTAGGGAGAGAGAAGGGGAAAAAAAAGAAACAGACTTAGCGAAGGAGTGAAAAATTAAAATAATAAGAAAAATAATTGTGCATAGATTTTTCCTTTGGAGCATTTTTTGTTAATTATAATTATGATTTGTGGTTTTAGAAAGGACAGAGAAATAACAGCACTATGTGTGTGTGTGTGTGTTTGTGTGTGTGTGAGAGAGAGAGAGAGAGAGAGAGGGAGATGACTGAATGTTGAAGCTTTGTTAGTCACTCGCCGCTAGACTGGGCGAAATAGCCAGGACAGATCACTCACACACACACACACACACACACACACAGAATGACATCATGTCACAGTTTAAATTTTATTTCAGCACCTTACTGTAGGCAGATCAGCGCTCTCGCAAGATTAATGAAAAAATCATGTTCAGCTTTCAGAGACAGAGAGAGAGAAAAGCAAAACAAATCTCTAACTCTTCTCCAAGTCTCACGTCTCTGGCAGTACAGTGAGCGTGGAGTCAGAGTGCTGCGCCCTGCTGGGGTTCAGATCAGCACACACACACACACACACACACACACACATACAGTATATCGCCCAAAGTATTCACTCATCCATCCAAATCATTGAATTCAGGCGTTTCAATCACTTCCATGGTTATACGTGTATAAAATCAAGCACCTACTGTAGATGTGCAGACGGCTTTTACACACATTTGTGGAGGAGTGTTTCGCTCTCAGGAGCTCAGTGAATCCCAGCGTGGTACCGTGATAGGATGCCACCTGTGCAATAAGTAATAATTATTAATATTAATAATAAGAAGAAATTACCTCGCTACTAAATATTCCACCGTCAACTGTTAGTAGTATTATAACAAAGTGGAAGTTATTGGGAACGCCAGCAACGAAGTGTTAGGCCACGTAAAATCACAGAAAAGGGTTCAGGGGATATATAGTGCATAAAGGTTGGCAACCTTCTGCAGAGCCAATAGCTACCTAGATCTCCAAACTTCACGTGGCCTTAAGTTTAGCTCAAAAACAGTGTGTAGAGAGCTTCATGGAGTAGATTTCCATGGCCGAGCATCTGCATGCAAGCCTTACATCACAGTGGTGTGAAGCACGCCGCCACTGGACTCTAGAGCGCTAGAGACGTGTTCTCTTGGGTGATGAATCACATTTTTCTGTCTGACAATCCAGTGAACAAGTCTGAGTTTGGCAGTTTCCAGGAGAACATTACTACTTTACATCTGACTGCATTGTGGCAAGTGTAAAGTTTAGTGGAGGAGGGATTATGATATGGGGTTGTTTTCAGTCATCATTGGCCCCTTAGGTCCAGTGCAAGGAGCTTTTAATGCTTTAGCACACCAAGACATTTTGGACAATTTCATGCTCCCAACTTTGTAGGAACAGTTTGGGACGGCCTCTTCTTGTTCCAATCCGATTGCGCACCAGTGCACAATGCAAGATCCATAAAGACGTGGATAAGCGAGTTTGGTGTGAAAGAATTAAACTGTCCTGACATTAACCCGATAGAACACTTTGGGAAGAATTAGAGCGGAGACTGTGAGACAGGCCTTCTCGTCCAACATCAGGGTCTGACCCCACAAATGTGCTTTTGGAAGAATGGTCAAAAATTCCCATAAACACACTTCTTAACTTTGTGGAAAGCCTTCACAGGAGAGTTGAAGCTGTTATAGCTGAAAAAGGGGCGGGGCCAACCTCATATTAAAACCTGTAAATTAATGAATACTTTTTGCAATATAGTGTATATATACACTCCCGCTCAAAGGTTTGGGATCACTTTCTAATTCCATGGTCTTTCCTGATTTTTATTTCCTTCCACAATAAAGTAAAACAATACTGAAGGCGTTTATCCAAAATACACAATAATCTTCTTAGAACAGTTGATATTGAGATGTTTCTGCTACTTCTGCTCTGTAAATCCTTCATAACGGCTCTAATCTGAGGTGCTGTTAGAGGTTAATTGGTGATTTCTGAGGCTGGTGACCCTAAATGAACGTCTCCTCTGCAGCAGAGGTCAGTTTTGGTCTTACTTTCCTGAGAAGGTCTTCATGAGAGCCAGTTTCATCATAGAGCTTGATGGGTTTTGCAAATGCACTCGACACAATACTGTTCTTACAAGAACTTTTCCAGAACAGCTGTTCATTTACATGTACATTTAAGCATTTAGGAGATTTACAGTCTCGACTTAAAAAAGTTTTAGAGAGTGTGTTAAAGTATGAGTGTGTGTTAGAGTCAGTTACAGTTTTAAAGTGTGTGTTAGAAAGTGTGCTAAAGTATGAGCGTGTGTTGTAGTGTGTTAGAGTGTGTGCTAAAGTATGATTGTGTGTTAGACTGAGTTATAGTCTTAGTGTGTTAAGAGAGTGTGCTAAAGTATGAGTGTGTGTTAGAGTGTATGCTAAAGTATGAGTGTGTGTTAGAGTGTATGCTAAAGTATGAGTGTGTGTTAAGTGGGTTACAGTCTTAGAGTGTGTGTTAGAGAGTGTGTTAGAGTGTATGCTAAGGTATGAGTTTGTGTTAGAGTGTGTGCTAAAGTATGAGTGTGTGTTAGAGTGAGTTACAGTCTTAGAGTGCATTAGATTGTGTGTTACAGTGTAAGTGTGTGTCAGAGTGAGTAACAGTCTTACGGTGTGTGTTAGAGAGTGTGTTAGAGTGTTAGAGGGTGTTACTGTATGGTTTTAGAGGCAGTGTGTTGAGCGTGTGCCGTGTGTGAGTTAAGCTCTGCAGAGCGGATGCAGTGACGTAGCAGTGTGTGATGTAGCAGTGTGTGACGTAGCAGTGTGTGTGTGATGTAGCAGTGTGTGTGTGAAGTGATGCATCAATCTCACGGCTGTCTCTCAACCACAAACTTTCACTGCAACACTCTTAGAGTGAGAGAGACACTTAGAAATAATCAAATAATGTAATACTCTTTGTATTTAAAAGTTACTTTTGTGTTTGTATTTGTAGAGATTAGCGCACACACACACACACACACACACACACACACACCAGCACAATTTTTTTTTCTGTGTGATTGTTAGTGTTGGTAGATTTAGCTATTTCAGGAATACAGTATGTTAATGAAGACAGCTATAGCACTAGATAAAAGAGACAGAGAGAGAGAGAGATAGACATACAGAGAGAGAGAGAGAGAAAGAGAGAGAGAGAGACGGGTACAGCCCAGTCTGCCATTTTTTTGGCACCGGTCTTAGTGAGCTGTGTGTAGAAGGTGCCAGAAGCTCTTCTCTGCCAACCTCTTTCCCTCTGATCCTCTCTCTCGATCTGTCTCTCTCTCTCTCTGTGTGTCTCTCTCTCTCTTCCCCCCCATTATATCCCAGTGTCTCAGAGCACTCGATCCCAGCCCTAACCCCGCCCCCCACTTCCATACAGCTTTCCAGCACAAGGCTTTTTTGACAATTAAACAACAAAAGACACAAGTGTAGTAAAATCTACTGTAAGTGTAACAAGGAAACCATTCCCAGTTTCTATCTCGTTCTCTTGCTGCATCTGTGTCCTGGTCATTTTTATTTGGTTTTTATTTTTACACTTCTGTTAAACGTATGAAGAGCAGCAATATACCAGCTCTATGTCTAATTCCTTTCACGTCCCACTCCAGCGTTAATGTGACTCGACTCATTTACTTCAACTCCTTGACACATGCAGACTCAAACAGTTCCTCGATCCTTTATTCGTCCCACCAGAGAGGACAGAGTTCCATCCACGTCTCATCTCAGGGTCGTTCTTCTTCATTAGCGAAGCAAAAAGTCATTCAACTCCTTAATCTAACGTCTCTCAGCACACCACGCTTTATCGTTTCTCCTCACTCTTTTCCAGAGCCGCGCGACTTAATCAGTCATGTCTTCTTTTGTTGCTCGATTAAATCTGCGAGTCAGTTTTTTGATTCAAACATTTTAAATGATTTAAGTAAACCTACGACTTTTAAATGGTGCAAAACCCTTGAAAATGTAGTGCGGATTTTGCAGAAAATACAAACGGCTTTCACAAAGTACATGCAAAATACTCTAGTTTAGTTTTATAATTGCATCTACTTCTTTTTCTTTTGGGTTTATGTGCAGTTGGTGCTATAAAGCCCCCTACTGGACTGGACTGTGGAGCAGGAGAAAAAAAACAAGAGTATCGCTTTGTATATCATTTTAAAAACAATAACCAAAACAAGTTTATTTTAGAAGATTTATTTTATTCAGAAAAGCCTATACTATGTAGTAAAGGGGGTGATTAGTCTTATCTCTTTTAATTATAGATTGTGTTGTTTTATTGTTTTATTGTTTTTTTTATATTATTATTATTATTATTATTATTTTATTTTTAATATATGCTACACTTAGTTCAGCACAAGGGATCTACGTGGTAGTGGACAGGTGCTATATAAATATAAATAAAGATTGATTGATTGATTGATTGATTGACAAGTTACACAGGATTTTAATGTTCATTAGCTAATATTAGTAATTTTTTATATATTTAAAAATAAATATTTATCAGTTTCAAGTTTTGAAGATATAGCTATGAGCGATATGAAGGTCGTGAATTCAAATCCCAGAGCTGCCAAAGAGGCGAAGGGCGACCAACAAACAAAACCTCGTATTCACTTTTCTAATATATTTTCTAATACTTCTCCAGTGATCAACACTGATAAGGTTGATCAAGACAGATAAGGAGAAATGGCACAGCCTTCAGTCCTCACAGTGAAACTCAACAGCCTAACTCGGATTGGATTCTGACTTACCATAAGTTTAAATAAAAAGATTGTTGCAGCCAAATCATTTTTTGCTTTTTTTTCTCTCTCTCTGCTATAAACAGGGGGAGGAGGATGGAAAAGAACAAATGATGAGTTGAGAGAGAGAAGCACAACAAATAAGCAGGATTGTTTTTTCTCGTGTGTGATGTGGATTGTTAACGACAGTGTAAACATCAAAACTCACGTCGCATCTGCTCTTGTTTATGGCTCTGCTCCGCGGTGCTAAATCTTTTGCAGATTTGTGCATGTTGGTCGATGTCAGCAGGTAATTAATTAAACCGAAATCAAGATCTTACACAACAGAAGGGCATTTGGAAAAAGGAAAAGAAAAGGGAAAAACATTTGTACTGCTGTCTGGTGGGAGGGGCATACTCTGTCTCTCGCATGTCAATCACAGGCATCTGATGAGAACCAAAGTGAAACCTGAGGGAGATCAAATTGTATAGGTTAGACGACTAAGACAGGGTGATTTGTATGAGAAGCATACAGTCAGTGGATAGAAGGAAACCCCTCCTTCCTTCTCAGACTGTCTGTCACGGTGTCAACCAAAACAGTCTTACCATATGTAACCTACGGCAGCATTTTGTGCTGGGAAAAAAAAATAAAGGAAAAGTTCAGGATGTTGGCACGATCAATCGTTTTTACACGTTACATTTTTTCATATCACTGTGTGGATAAATTAACTTTGTTAGATTCTAGTATGTTGAGCGAGGGCACTGACATTGGTATAAGTCAGAAGTGTGAGACAGGGAGAAAAAAAAAACAGTACCTTATACAGCAACGCAGCTAGTAAAATCACCGAGACTATGGAATGCTACAGAATAAACCACAGATCATTTATAACACTGTGAATAAACACCGGACTGGACAGTAACTCAGGCATTTTTTATTCTTCTGTTTTGTGTGAAATTGTTAAGAATAATACAGTATATTACTATAATATTGACTATTTTATTTGTAATACACAAATAAAATTTAGTTTAAGTCAAACCAGGATGTGGTGACATTTTTCGTGAATGAAAGTGAAAAAAAACAACAACAAAAAAAAACAATCGTCACCCCATCCAAAAATATAGCAAATCCCCTTTTTTGTCGTCTGGGACCCGACATTTCACCCGGTCTCCGGGTCTCGGCCCCTGCTTTCCATGGCACTGCGTGACGGCGTTCATGGTGACTATCTAGACGCTAGTGCCAGCTTTACCGCGTGATCGTGTGCTGCGGTAGCACCAGTTTGCCAGTAAGACTCGGGTGCCAACTAGCTGCTAATGCCTCCAGTCGCACCTTCGCTTGGTGTTAAGTCAGTCGACGGTGTGTACAAAGGGACATATGAATCAAATCAAATCTCTCTCTTGTTTCTGTCATTTCATTGTTTTTAATTTTAATAGGTGTTCTCTTTTCTCAAGTCAGGTTTTATAGTCACTTTAGAAAACTCACAGGAGTTTATTTAAAACTTTTTCATTGTTGTGTAGTAACAAGTTGACACACTTGCTATGAAAGGGGGAAAAAAATCAAGGATACTCTTAGTGGCCCCGCCCCCTCTATACACAGACACGCACACACACACAAACACAGAAGCCATTCCTCATCAGCGATTGGCTTTGATTTCGACTGGTGCCATGGCAACCGTGTGTCCCAGTAAACCTTGCTTGGGCAAAATCCAAGGTGCGACGAGGGCAGTGTCGGTCGGCATGGAGACAGCGCCCGTCTGGTGACATGGCCGCCGCGCTTGGGAGAAGTGTCGGGAAGAACACGGCCCCAAGTATCACATGATATGGAGTGAAAAGAAGGATGGAGAGACTTTATATAGAGAAAGCTGGCAGGGTTTTGTTGATGTATGCAGCATGGCTCGGCGCCCAGATTCAACTTCTAGAGAGAGACAGAGAGACGGAGACAGAGAGAGAGAGAGAGAGAGACAGGGAGAGAGAGACAGAGAGACAGGGAGAGAGAGAGAGAGAGAGACAGAGAGCACTATATAGTTAACTGTATATAAAATGGGTATTTTCAGTGTCATCTGAAATGAAATGTCTGCTTCTATAATCACACACACACACACATACACACACACGTTTACAGTCAGTCTCTTAAGCTCAGCCAAGCTGTACTGAAGTAAATGGCCGCTCGAGGTAGCTTCATGCACAGAGTCATCATGTGTGTAACATCTTTAATTTGTAAGAGAACTGTGTAGGGAAATGCGTTCAGAAAAAACAACAACAACAACAAAAAAAAACATCTCCATTTTCGTCTGGTTAGCCACAACATCCTGTAAAAAGTCTCATAGGCTTTAAACTGCCGTGTGACATCATAATCAGGTTTACATGAATAGTACCAGTACTCAGAGGAACCCAACTCACCGTGAACCGTTCCATGTGCTTAAAATCAATCAGGATCGTGCAAAGAGCAAGGTTTAGAAGTCAGGCTGATTGTCTCATGGGTAAGTAACCGGTCCAAGCTATAACACGTGATGTGCTTACAGTATATGACACACACACACACACAGAGAACACACACACACATGTATCCGCAGGTCACAGCGGGTCAGCGAGGGCTATTTTTAAGACTTACTTGGAAAACACACAGATGTGTTCAGACATAGTCTTTGTCTTGGCACAGAGGAAGTTATTACACTGAAAGGGAGGGAGACAGAGAGAGAGACAGACAGACAGTTAGAGAAAAAGACACATGGAAAGAGAAGCAGGCTCACAGGCAGGCAAATAGGAACAGTAAAAGAGACACTGAGTGAGAGAATGACAGAGACACAAAGAGACAGAAAGAGAGTGATGAAAAGAGAAACAAAGTGAGATAGAAGTCTGAAAGAGAACAACAGAGTGATAGAGAGAGACTCAAGAGGGGGAGAGAAAGATCAAGAGAGCATGTGAGAAAGAGAGAGAGACAGTGAGAGAGATGTTGTGAGAAAGAGACAGAGACATAGAGAGAGAGAGAGATTATTATTAATGCTATTATTATTATTATTATGTACATATATGTATATATGCTTTTTTTAAATAAAGTTCACGAGAGTCACTTTATCTTTGACTAAATGTCTGTAAATATTATGACTTTTTTCACACTATTCTGTTTTTTTGCTCTCTACTCGATATGATATTAATATTAATACGAATGTAAATATTTGTCATGGCAATAAAGCACCTTTAAATCTTGCATCTTGAGAGAGAGACACATTAAGAGAGACACAGAGAAAAAGAGACAAAGAGAAAGAGAGACAGTGAGAGAGAGACAAAGAGAAAAAGAAAGAAAGAGACAGATATTGAGAGAGATGCAGCGAGAAAGAGAGAGAAACAGTTATAT
>JAOVVB010000028.1:12513334-12523825 GCA_028570985.1 Heterobranchus longifilis | reverse complement strand
TACATGTAAACCTGTTTTAAGAGACTCATAAAGCAATATTAGCAACCTTTAAAATGGCATAATAGGGGCACTTTAACGCAAACAAAGTCTTGGGCACTTGTTGTAATAAATATATAAATCCACTTTTGGAAGTGTCATAAAAATGTTTGATTAAATACTTAGGTTAAAATTAAATTTAAACTAATTAAACAAAGCCAAACAAAAGACTAAATAATGCGCTATTCTTGATTTGAAGAGATAAAAATATACATAAAAATTTCAGATTTCAGTTTGGGCCGTGACAGTCTCAAGTTTGGGGACAGAAGTTTCAAGAATTGTAGGAACAGATATCTTCCACACAGATTTTCAGGCCTCCAGTTTAGCGAATATCCAACCTTGTATCTTCCGTACCTTCGTATCTTTTCTTAAAGAAATCATTTAGAAAAATGTGATTAAGCACTTTTATTTGAAGTTTATTTAAAACGTTCACACCGAAGTCGTTTTTGTTTACACTTAATGAAAATAAGTGTTCGATTACACTCATGTTTACTAATCCCGGCTAAAAAAATAAACAGTATAGAGCGTGCACTGTGCAGAGACTCCGTTTCCTCCTCATCATTGAAGGAGGAAATGTGTTACGGGTTCTTACACGTCAGTAGCGCTTAACAGATTCCCTGATGCTGATAGCGAAGGATAAGTGGGCGTGAATGAAAAAGAGTGTGATACAGGTCAAACAGCAAGACCTGTGTGTGTGTGTGGGAGAGAAATCTGCGGTTTTAGCGAGGGTGTGTACGCGCAATTCACGGTGAGATAAATCCAAATATGCAATTCACAAGCGTCCTCAGAGCGAGGGAGTAAAGCAAACAAGCCCACGTCTCCTGAACACTAATTATAATTGCTCTTGTTAGAGCTCGGAAATAGTTTCCTGTGTGTATAAACGTCCTGTTCGTGACGAACGAGGTTTTGAAATCCTTCTCACAATTTTTTCTTTTTTTTCTTTTCCCCTCCAACTCATGGCCTTGGCAGCGCTTTAAGCACGGAGAATCGGAAATTGAGTCTGTCATTTCTCCGAGCCCTCTGACGAATTTGTAATCGCAGAGAAAACATGACGGTCCCTGTTTTCTAATTAACCCTCCCCGAAACCCTGAGATGTTTTTTTTTTTCTTTTGACTCATTAGGACTCGTCTGGGGTTCCTGATGTCCAAGAATAACACTCTGTGCTCTACTTACCTGAAATAAAGAATCCCTTACTCTCTCTCTCTTTCTTTCTTTCTCTCTCTCTCTCACACACACACACACACACACACTCACATTGTCATTGATTTTTTTTAAACCGAGCTCCATGCCCCCGAGATCGCCGGGTCACCTCAGGTCGGAGCGATTCCCTCCTGCGAGACGAGTGATGGACAGCACCTGCCTCCCAGCTGTGCTCAGACAGAGAGAACAGTGTATTTTGTGGTGTGTTTTATAGCCAGAGCAGATGTTTTTCACTCTCTCTCTCTCTCTCTCTCTCTCTCTTTCTCTGTCCTCTGATAGATTAGAAGTGTAAGGATGAAGGAAGAAAAAGTTTTATTCATAACGTTGACAACGTTCATGTTCTTCATCATCCCTTTCTGTAAATACTGCTTTCCTTCACCTGTATATACTCTTCCCCCTCCTCTCTCTCTCTCTCTCTCTCTCTCTTTCCTTCGCTCTTCTTCCACGTCTAGCATTTTTTCCACATAAAGCTGTTTTTTATAAACTCTAGCCTGGAATAGCAGTCCCTGAGGCGAGCACTGAAACACTAGCCCTCTCTCTCTCTCTTTCTCTCTCTAAATGTGTGTGTGTATGTGTGTGTGTGTGTGTGTGTGTGTGTGTGTGTAACAGTAGATTTTTCTGAATGGCTGCCAAACAGATGCAGTCTCTTGGAGTTCCACCAGAGGAGCTTTCATGCTTCTCTCTCTCTCTCCATTACAGAACAGTAGTGTCCTGATACACCAGTTTTTTCCCCCCTCTCGCTCTTTCGGCCTGCGTCGTATCAGATGTCTTAGGGTCGTGTTTGAAACGTGCGCATGCCGACACGACACGACACGAGTGCTGCAGATTCAGGCCGAGGATCCGCTCGGTCCGATCATACAGCTGCCCCTGCGCATATGGGGTTTTGTTAAAAAAAATAATAAACACCTCTGGAAAGCTCGTGCAACCACACAGTTCTGTCCTGGATAATATCATGTATTTATCGTGTTTGACAAGTCCAGTAGAATTCATCTCCATCGTTTCATCTGCGATTTTGACTCATGAGTGACATTTTTTTCTGCTGCAAAAATAAAAAAAGTGCATTCGTTCATTTTCTCATGACCATTACGATTCATATTTATAAAGCATTAGATTTTTTCACTTTGTTGACAAGTTTCTCTTTCTAAAAATAAAAAATGTAGGGTTTTTTACTCGTGTTGTGGCATTTCTGCTAAATATACAAAGGGGATAAAACATTAAATGTACGACAAAAATTTGAATTAAATATTTGTTTTGTTTTAAATATTTGAGTTGTTAACGTCTGGTACACAAGCACGGAGTAAAATAGAGACCATGACGTATAACGCTACACGTTTGACACAGTCAACATTTTTTAAGTGGAGCACGATACACTAATAGATTTAATTTCACATGGAGGAACTTAAAACATTCTCCGATAGAAAGTAAAAGCGCTTCTCGAGTGTGTGTGTAATGGTTGGGAAAAGTGGGCAGGGCTTCCTGGTTAACATAGGAGTTGAAATCAGTCTGCTAATTGTGTGTGTGGGTGTATTTTCCTTTAACTAATTAGGTAATAGAGATCATGCCAAGTAAGATCAAAGGGCATAACAATACATAACAATACAGAAATTAGGTGCGATGGTCATGATGATGGTGACATAATTTCTTCCTTGACATGCAGGTGATCTTTAACTCAAAGGTGACGTAAAGGGATACGATGGTGTTGCTATCACTCGAGTACTTGAGGTCGACATCAGGAATTCCTTTTGAACCAGGGCTTGAATAAATTTTTAAAAAAATGCTAGAAAGTTCATTAGATTCATCTACAGAATTTGCTGCTTTTCATTCTTTCCCCGTAGCACCAAGCTAACTCCAGCACTCCGTCGGTTTGATGTTTCACTTCCCATTTCCCAGGTATTACAAAAGTAGTCCGCTTGAAAGCCGGTCTAAAAAGTCCAAGGATCTGATCTCTGATTCATCCCAGAAAACGACCTTAGCGTTCGGTTTAGTGCCCTGGCAATGAGAGTAAAACCAAATTCAGCATTAGTCACGGTCCAGGTCACTTGGCTCCAATCGGCCTCTACATCATACATGCTGGAAGGCTCGATTCCGTCCACCGCGTCTCCGTAAATCTGTCTCCTCTCTTGTTCTCTGTCGCTGTATTATTTCACAAACACATGCACTCGTATCCCAGGCACATGATCACATAACTTTTAGATAAGACAAGGTGGGAAATTCCAGCACCGCAGCAGCTGAAAAGAAAGAAAATAGCAACAGACGAGTATTTAAACGAGTATATTATAAAAATTTTAATAAACTCGAGTGAATATACCTAGCTGTCGTCATGGAAACCCATTAACATTACACAACTATAAGACTGAAAAAGGACACATCGTAAAACGGAGTAGAAAACTAATATTAAAAAAAAAAAAAAAATACTGCGAATGTTGCGAGTCGTTTGTGAAGTGTCATGAAGTCAGCAGAGATGTGATGCTGGCTTTTTTTCTAGAAACTGCATCATTTTGAGATCCTTGTATAAATCTGTCTGCTGTAATACAGATAGTGTGTGTGTGTGTGTGTGTGTGTGTGTGTGTGTCGTTTTTCCCGCGCTGCACGGAACACACTAAGCTATTGTGCTGCTCCTCTAACAGTCACATCCTGCCTCAGTCATGGGGTGATCTGAGGACACGCTTAGACACATAGACAGTCTAGTGTGTGCACATGCATGTGTCTCACTTTTCAGAAATATATACTATCTCACACACACACACACACACACCTTTACATCTTTGGTTTCCTCCAGTACTCTTGACGATCATTTTGCGCCTGATTTTATTATCAGCAATAACGACGTGCATGAATAAGTCGAGTCCGAGAGACATCTACACAAAAGAGTTCTAAGATACCATTCGAGGAAAATCCCACCTTTCATACGTCACATATACTAACAATCAATAATAAGTAAAGCTGACGAGATCCCAAAGAAAACCCTCCCAAAAATAGTTATCGATTCACTGATGTGTCGCGATTCTTTTGTGTTGAAATTCATATATCTCCAGTACACTGACTCCAAAATCAACTTTTAAAAATATTTGGTCATTTAAATATGTTTGCATTTGAGGTGGTGAAATGTTTCAGTTCCTCTACAATCCTACATGTGTAACTATAAACTATTCACAGACAGTCGACAGGCAGCCAAGCGTGGTGTGTGGTACGAGCTAATTATTTCCTAAGTTTATTTAGAATTGTAACAAACTCTTAATAAAAATTATATAGAATCGGGGTGTTTATAAAATCGTAATACTTATAGAATCGCAATACAGATCGAATCACCACCTATTTTGATAATATCGAATCGGGGTCCCTGGTGATTCCCATCCCTACTAATTATTGGAGCAAAAAGGGTTTAGACAGTAAGAAAAATATTAAATAAATATAGATGCAAGTAACGATGAGCGGGCCCAAGCACCCTGCGCCATCGCCCCCTGAGCACACCAGGAGGTGGAGACAGTGGGCACAGTGGCGGGGGACATTTAAGCCACTCGCTGTGATGTTAAGACCCCCATGTTAAGCGCCTCGGATGCTAGAAAAATTATGAATATACGAAAAACGAGAGGGCTCTCACACTGTGATGACATAGGGCTGATGTCATAGTGTTTGGCCCTAAAAAAAATCCTTAAAAGAACAATAGAGCCCTTGACATCTGCATTATGAGACATCAACATTGAAGGATTATGACGGGGCAATGATGTCATAGTCACTATGAAGACATAGTGTTTATGTCGTAGTGCTTGGGCCCTAATACGCCATTGAAAAAGCAGCTCATCTATCTCTTCTCGTTCAAAAATGACGCTGATGAAAATACAACGTCCGTTATGAACCGCAAGTGCGCCCTCTTGTGGTGTACAAGTTGATAGATGTGTGCGCTATGGAGAAGCTATGATGCAAAACCAACATTATCGTTTAATAACTTTTTAATCAGTTAAATTACTAACTGCAGTTTAACGATTAAACATGAATATCTCTTTTCATGTCCTTTAGTTTCAGTTTAAAAGCGTGTTCAGGTGAGGTGTTGGGCCTCAAAGTTACACCATGTTCATTCAAACAATAATTTAACCTCACAGAGGGTTTGGAAAAAAGATCCTCTAGTGTTCGATTGGAACAAAAAGGAAAGAACTTTCAGGATAAAATGTAAAGTGGAGTTCTCTTACAACGTGTTATTTTATAATACAACTGGATAATAATAATAATAAAAAGAAAAAGAGGAAGAAGAAGTAGAAGAATGATAATTGTTTATTTAGGATTCATTGTTTATCAAGGATTCGCCTTGATGCATACTGCACTGCTTAATGGACAGGAATTTTTATTTTATTTATGTTCAAATTTAAGTTTTGTTATTTATTCGATTCCTTTAATGTTAAAAAAAATCAACAGAATTTTGTTATTATTATTATTATCACATTATTCTACGTCAGTCATTCAGTACAATTCGAAATGCTTTCCCGAGGACACCCATTCGAACCGCTTTTGTCTCATTATTAAAAAAAGAAAAACATGAAACAAGGAATGCAGTTATTATTGCAGCTCTTTCAAATGTTGGCTTCACACAACAATGTCAGGCTGCGTACTTCATGCCAGCGATTCTATTTTATTTGCTGTTAATTGACGACGATTTAAGTTGCACAGAAAATGGTTATAAACTACGAGCATGTCCAGCGTTCTCAGACGGTCCAGTGCGGTGCTCAGACTGGCCTCGGCGCCATCGCCGTGGTGCGAGACTAGAGTTGAAGGAATGTGGAGGGTTAGACAGTGTGTGTATGTGTGTGTGTGTGTATGTGTATTTATACCGGACAAGCATCTCTGAATAAGTCACAAGAAAGATTTTGAACAGACTTAATATGTTAACGATGATGATGTTCCTCAAGTCCTCCTAACTCTGATCAGATGTAAAGTTGTAATCAATGACTTTTGGTAAATTGACCCAAGCACATAAGCTTTGCGTACTCGTTCATCGCCGTGGCTCAGGTGCTAAACCTGGAACAGGAAACTCAGAAACAAGCCCAGGTTCTGATCAACATTCGAGGATAATTGTATTTTTGTCCAAACTCCAAATTAATAAGCAATCCATCTGACAGAGATTCACCGAACGTCATTTAGATACCCAGTTTATGGTTCAACTGAGAGCTGTAGTGTGTAGCGTGTGTGTGTGTGTGTGTGTGTGTGTGTATGTGTTTGTATGTGTAAGATGGGACTGAGCCCAGGGGGGTCCTCAGAGACTCTACATGGCTGTCCTATCAAAAGCCTGTCAGAATCGCTCCAAGGCACAGACCCACTTCAGCAAGCTGCTCTCACACACACACAAACACACACACTTTTTTTTCCCTCTAGCTGCCAGTCCATTTTAATTATGGATAAATGTTCTGTTGCTGGTCTGTGACGAGCATGCATAATAGTCAGAGCTCCGTGAGGGAGGCTTATGTCGCATCAGAGTTCTGAAAATAGATCTTCAGTCTCCTGTGTCGAGCTTAACGCTAAAACTAGGAATGACTCACGCTAATTAAAAACACTAAAAACATGGAAGGAATTACAGAGAGAGAGAGAGAGAGAGAGAGTGCATGCCAGTACCTTTTTCTCTCTTTTGGCTGAAACACGCAGGCACACAGATGGGTGGCAGGCTGGGCGCAGGCCACTCACACCACACCTGCTCCCTCTCTTTCTCTTTCTCTCTCACACACACACACACACACACACATGCAGGTGCTCTCGCACACACAAATGATTACTCACTTAAACTGACTCTCACACACCCGCACACGTATGAGCACAGTGCCTTAAGAAATGTTAACATAAACACAAACATAATACAAAACACACAATACAGAGAGGACACGCCTCCTTTATTAAGACTGAAACGCAATACAGAAAGGACACGCCTCCTTCATTAAGACTGACACGCATTACAAAAAGGACACACCTCCTTCATAAGTGCTGACACACCTACAGAGAGGACACGCTTCCTTCATAAAGACTGACACACATACAGAGAGGACACTCCTCCTTCATTAAGACTGACATATATACAGAGAAGACACTCCTTCTTCATAAGTGCTGACACACCTACAGAGAGGACACGCTTCCTTTATTAAGACTGACACACCTACAGAGAGGACATGCCTCCTTCATTAAGACTGACACACCTACAGAGAGGACACACCTCATTCATTAAGACTGACACACCTACAGAGAGGACATGCCTCCTTCATTAAGACTGACACACCTACAGAGAGGACATGCCTCATTCATTAAGACTGAAACATCGACAGAGAGGACACGCCTCATTCATAAGTGCTGACACACCTACAGAGAGGACACGCCTCCTTCATTAAGACTAACACCTACAGAGAGGACACGCCTCATTCATTAAGACTGACACACCGACAGAGAGGACACGCCTCATTCATAAGTGCTGACACACCTACAGAGAGGACACGCCTCATTCATTAAGACTGACACACCTACAGAGAGGACACGCCTCATTCATTAATACTGACACACCTACAGAGAGGACACGCCTCCTTCATTAAGACCTGGCACCTACAGAGAGGACACGCCTCCTTTATTAAGACTGACACCTACAGAGAGGACACGCCTCCTTCATTAAGACCAACACACAGAGAGGACACGCCTCCTTTATAAATGCTGACACTCCTACAGATAGGACACGCCTCTTTATTGGAGCATGCTTACTTGAAGTGAGGTGTTTTGCCTTTACACACACACATACACACACCCCGGGAATTAACTTTATTGATTCACCATTGTCTGTGCCTTAACACTAAAGGTTTATGACAATACACTCCATTCCCCATGATAATGATGATGATGTGTGTGTGTGTGTGTGTGTGTGTGAAATCCAGTACACAGTTATTCTGAACAGCTTGACACTGATAAAGACAGATGTGGGTGTGATAAAGAGTGATTATCTGCCCCCTTTTGGTTGAAGCTTGCAACTGCACCATCTGTGAAGCTTTACTCACCTTCCAGTGTGACCAGATTCAGGATTATACACTGCATGAAAAGAGCTGTATCCGGACAAATATGGTATGGGAAATCCCCGCTAAACTTTATGTTTGCCAGATGTATGAGGCAGAGTGCTTGGAAAGGTAGCATGCAAAAGGAAATTTTGTGAAACGACCAGATACCTCATGTATGTGGATGTATACAGGAATCGGTGAAAGTTTCTAGGAATCCTCACAGCTGGCAGGGAGAGGTGATGGCTCTGAGGTGTAAAGGCCTTTTGGTTGTGAGGGTTTGAAGGAGAAACAAGCTGCACACTCACTGCTCTTCTCAAAGAGGTTATCCAGCGTCTTGATGCATTTGAGCGTAAGTTTGATGAGAGAAGATCCGCAGGAAGAGTCGAGCCATGTGCATAAAAGAGCTAAGAGGGCGCATAACGTGGGCATTGGGGTAAGTTGAGCTTTATGTTCCCTGACAATACAGTAGTAAATTATACCTTGCCAAG
This sequence comes from Heterobranchus longifilis, assembly GCA_028570985.1. Classification (NCBI taxonomy): domain Eukaryota; kingdom Metazoa; phylum Chordata; class Actinopteri; order Siluriformes; family Clariidae; genus Heterobranchus; species Heterobranchus longifilis. The sequence goes on along the minus strand of JAOVVB010000028.1, from coordinate 12,515,091 downwards.
TTAACCTAAGCATTTGGCTACACATCTACTTTTTGTTACTTGTATTGTTGTAGGTCTCCAGCTTATTCAACAGTTTCTCACGTCCAAATTATACAATGCTGTTTACAAATGTATTTATTAAAGCGGTTTTAATTCAACATTACAGGAAGCTGTGAGGAGCCTCCATCATTCAGAAAACAACCCACATAAATACGATCCACACACTGGGTAAGAATGTTGTTTCTTTACATGCTGGGTATGAGGTTTTACATAATTATTTTAAACGTAATTAATGACTCGACTCTCTTTCCACACAGAATAAGTTCACTTCATGATCAGGCAGTGATGACGTATCCGCTGGAGGAATTAAAGATGACTTTTGCAGATGCAGACCCTGAGTGTATAAAGGCTATCAGAAATTCTTATTGTCATTATTTTCATGTCTATCTACATACCTGCCCAATAACCAATCAAGTCACTAAGGTATGAGGGCTTGGCTTGGGCTAAATAAAAAGGAGTGACTGGATAATGTCCCAATACATGTCAGGGTTTTGGAAGTGTTTTTTTTTTTAAGAACCAACCAATGTTGAGATAAGAAACCAATAGGGAAGAGCAGAATTGGGCGAAGGTGTAAAATGCCAATGGGGCTCGAGGTGTGAATGTCTCCTGACAAAATCCTTGAGTGGATTAACAACAAGTGGCCGTACCATGGAAGGATTCCTCAGCAAGAGACATCCGAATTGGTATCAATCCAGAAGTATCTCAGCTTGGTGGAATTTGATGTATACGCTCAGTGGTACTTGTAGATACTTTCGAAAATCAGTGGTGTATACGGGAGTTACCTAGTACAGATACACCTCTACATGCAGTGTCTGGTTTTGTATTTAAACTGGTACTATGGAGTAAATAATACTAATACAGCACCAGCTTACGTGCTCAGTCTATAATACAGCTCAGTCTAACGTGTGACAGACGCAAATATTCGTGTGTTAGAGTCGTGTCTCTCTTCACTGGCCCATAAAGCTCACCTCGAACCTGCTGAAAGTCTTTTGTGTGAGACTGCAGGCTGTTAGGAGCGAAAGACTGAGAGGCTGAAGGGAAACAATAAACGGCACGTGACCTGTTAGTTTAAACAAAAAAAAACGATTTAATAGTTAATGGAAAAAAGCATGCACACAGATTAATAAATTAAGTGCATGGATTAATAAAGCATCTGTGTGTGTGTGTGTGTGTGCAAAGTTAATTAACTCATGCTGTTGGTTTATTAATCTGTGCACACTGTCAGTGTTTCCCCCATTTTACCTCTCAGGCTCCACAAAAGTAATAAATAAATTACAATACGCTTTTTGTTCAGAACTAACAGGTCACATGACGTTCATCATTTAGCGTCTAGACTCTCGCTCCTCGTGGACGAGGTGCCATCACAAGCAGCGGCTCTCAGTTCTGACCTGAACATAAACTCCACTGGTATTAAATCATTCTGTATGTTTATGTTTATCTGATTTCAGATCCTCAGGGTAAAATATGGTAAATCTCTAACATCATTAAATCTATACAAATATATCAAATGATCTAATCACTACATAGACTCAATGTATAAGACATGTGCCTCAATCATCACATCGTTCCACCATCATTCGCCTCGTCCCACGTCTCTCAGGGATCGAGGAAGACATTCATCCAGACTCCCTCCTGTGGTGGAATAAACTTCCTCTAGATGTCCGTACAGCCGAGTCTCTGACATCATTTAAACAACGACTCAAGACGCATCTGTTTCC
>JAOVVB010000028.1:12484644-12498128 GCA_028570985.1 Heterobranchus longifilis | reverse complement strand
CACACACACACACACACACGCACACACACGTATAATCACAAACACACACACACATATAATCACAAACACACACACACATGCATATAATCCATCCTTTCATCTTTCTCCCATCTATCCATCACTCTGGGCTGGGAGATGTAGTGGAGCAGCTGTTTGACACTCTGTTAGAGCGAGCAGCCTCGTATGTCCGCTAGCGTAATAGTCCAGGAGGAGCCAGGACGTGTCGCCTGTCGGATCGCTTTCTTTCATTTTTGTTTGTTGTTTTTTTTTTATTCTATTTTGACAATAAATCTAACATTATTCGACAAACACGTCTTCTTCACAGGAAGTACATCACTTCAGACTTACAGTGTCGATAGTGTTGCTAGTGGTGTGTGTATAGGAGTCTTCTTTTATACATTATTTCCATGAAAAAAAGCCATAATCATCTTCTTCTTCTTCTTCCTCCTCCTCCTCTCCTTTTTCTTCCTATTATTATTAATATTATTATAGATAATAAAATCACAATTTTTGGCTGACTTTGAAATGCTTTTACACTTCAAGATTCAAAATTCAAGACTTTTATTGTCATATGCACTAGTACAGTGAAATTTTTAATTTGTTTACCTCAAGAATGAATGACAATAGAAATTCAAATTCAAATTTTATTTGTCACACACACAGTCATACTCAGTTCGATATATCAGTAAAATGCCTGTACGACTGCCCCGTGAGCTTAAAAAAACTAAATTATCAACAAGAAAAAATTATGAAATAAAATAAGAATAAAATATATAGAAAAACTTTAGCAGTAGAAATATAGATGAGAACAAAATATAAAATATTTTAAATATTTTTTGAAAAAAATTAGCTGTACAAAATATAGACGGTATGGTTGTACAAATATGGAAAAAATTTAATCTATAAAAGCGGAACAAGCATAATTTACAATACGTAATATCTTAAAAAAAATATAGCATATGCTGTAAAGTGTATAGTTTAAAGTCATAGTAGCTTTAAAAATTCAAAATAAAAAAGGAAGAAGAGGGAAAGAAAACTAAAGGAAACGTATTCTAATTAAAAAACAACAACAATGAGATAATTTTCCACAGTATGAAGTGACCATTTTAAAGTGTCAAGTGATGATAAAGTGTCAGTGTAAAGTCCCGTGTTTGAATCGTCCCTGATTATCTGTTATATAGTGTAAATGTTTCAGCAGGTAAAGTGCAGAGTGATATATAGGTAGAAGCGGCAGTGGGTTTAAAGAAAAGAAAATATTGTATTGTCCAAATATCAAGTCAAGTCAAATTTATTTTTAAAGCACATTTAACACAACTTAGTTGACCAAAATGCTGTACAATTCTAAAATAGCTGCAGACATGGAAAACAGAAAATAATAATAAAATAAAATGAAATAAAATCCAAATAAAACAATACACAAGAATAAAAAGTCCGCACTCATTGTATAAAATAAGCAAATACAACACTTAAACAATAAATAAATAATAAATGAAAGATATAAATAAACGTTAATAAAAATAAATATCACATTTAAATGTATACAATAATACACCTTTAAAGTCTTCTGCAATTTGTATTTTTTTATTGTGAAAAGATTCAACTACAAATAAACAATCTAAGGAAATATATTAATTTACTATACAAACTAAGTGCAAACAAATGTTATGTCAAATAAAATTCTATAAATACATGTATATACTCACACCATTTAGCTAAGATAAGCTGTATGATACATAGAAACTTTAGTCTGTTGTTTATAAACATTTTAAATAAGATCAAAATATGATAATTCATATCTTTTGTCATAAATTTTATTTTATTTTATGACACTGTTTAAAAGTACTAAAAGCTTTCACCTGTTTGCAGGTTGGACGTTAATCGATTACAAGCACTTCTTTTTATTCTCGTATCGGTTTACAAGATTATATGGTAACATATCGTCTTTTTAAAGAAAAGTTGACCATTGAATCAGACAGAAGGAGATGAGTGAACACGCTGTATATTTTGGGATACACTGATAGCCAGGCATCAGTGTGGCATCCACTAAAAGTGTGGCTTACTGCTGTGTCCCTCCTGTCGTCTGTAATCTGGTTTTAAACCTCAGGATTGAAACGCCAGCAGTGTCAGGCGCCGAGTGGCGAGAGAGCGGCCTTAGCCCGAGGTGTAGCTTATTGTTGTTTGTTGCTTGTTGTTGTTGTTGTTGATCATGTGGTCTCTGGCAGGGCTGTCCTCTCCCGGGTCTCTAAAGAAGCCGTCGGGGAAATTCGATTTCGGCGCCCTGTCGGCTCAGACGAGGTCCCCCCGCATGGCCTTCACACACCACCCACTGCCCATGCTGGCGGGAGTGAGACCAGGTGAGACACGCCAAAAAAAAAAAAACAACAAACAAACAAACAAAATAAATAAAAGAATGACCCCCTTGTAAACAGTGCGAGAGAGAGAGTTTTAAAGAGACCCGGGGTTATATATTTATATTTATAAATATGTTTATTTTTATATTTTATATCTATACATTTGAAAACTTTTTTAAAAACAGATTATAGAGCCTCACTCAGGACACATCATCATCATCCATCCATCCACCGATCCTGCTTCTTCTTCTTCTTCTTTTTTTTTCGTCATGCGTTCCCTCCCTTTCTTTCTTTCTCTCGCTCGCTCGCTCCCCTCCTTCATCCATCACTCCATCGTTGTTTCTCAGTGCGGTTTCAGAGTGACACTCCTCCGCCAGAAGATTATTGCCTCAGAGCGCTTGAGTCATAACGCAGAGTCTTAACGTGTCTGTTCTTTGTTTCCCAGTGCATCAGAGTCAGAGCGCATTAAGCCGGAGCATCTGGTTTAGATTTGGTCATCACACACACACACACACACACACACACACGTTTCAGGGAGCGCTTGCTTTTTTTTCTTTTTTTTTTTCAAAATGAGATCCATTCTTTCCATAGTGGGCGCCATTTTTTTTCTGTTCAGATATGTATAGCGGTAGTTCGAGTGCCAAGCACGCTCGTTTAATTTTTCAGTTTTTACAATTTTTTTTTATTTAAGACTCCCCCGATGAGTCATCCTGGAAGAGAAAGCAGAGATGGATGGAGGCGAAGAGAGAAAAATAGAGAAATGTTCTTAACATGTCAAAATGCGTAACCAATGCGCGACCTGAAGTCTCTTCTAAATTTTTTAGCCGCTCATAAGCTGCAAGACATGCTGTGATTCAGGCTGCGAGCAAGGATGAAAAGCAGAGCGCTGTCAGACGAGGAGGAGGAGGAAATGTACTCTTATCTTCTCCTTCTGTGCTGGCGACGGCAAAGCCACTCGAATCGGCGTGATAATCCTGTTAATAAAGTAGCGCCGAGCGCGAGCACGCTCTCAGAGGGCGACGGATGAACACGCTCTCTCTTAGACTCTCTCTCTCTCTCTCTCTGCGACCCAGAAGAGAAAAATCCCAGATCCTCCCAGAAATATTCCCAAAGTTCTCGAACGTTTAACCGCCGCGCAGGGCAGCGCAAAGAGAAAAAATGTAGCGTGGAACCGGAGCGAGCTCGTTAAGAAAAGGTCACGAGGATCCCGAGCTGCTTGTTTGAAGTGGATGTGATTAGGAAAGTTTGTTTCATAATACAGAGTAAACTGAAAGAGAGAGAGAGAAAGGGAGAGTTAACATTACTGAGTGACTAACATGTTTATGTTGTGTGTGTGTGAGAGAGAGAGAGATTGAAAATGGGCTTAGAACATGACAAATACAAAGGATGAGTGCAAAGGAGTACAAAGAGTAGAGGAAAGTCAGTTATAGATGGACTGGCCAATGAAAAGAAAGAGAACAAAACAAACACAAACATATTTACACGTTGCCGTATGAAATACACGATACAGTACATGTTTATCTTCATGACTATGATCGTCATATTTTTTTAGTCTTGAACGTATTTCACTGAATTAGTATTCTCTCTCTATCTCTGTCTCTATCTCTCACACACACACACACACACACACACACACACACACACACACATACAGGAAGTCCACGTGCCTCAGCCTCAGCTCTCCATTTCCCGTCTCCCTCCATCATCCAGCAGTCCAGCCCGTACTTCACCCACCCCACCATCCGCTACCACCATCACCAGGATCCGCTCAAGGAGTTCGTCCAGTTCGTCTGCTCGGACGGCACGGCCCAGCCCGGTGCTCAGGTAGCACTCTCACACACACACGCACACACACAGACACACACACACACACACACGTCCTCTAGCCTGAATCTGACACTTTATCTAACACCACTGCTCTGTCTCTTTTCACTTTGGAACTTCCTGTGATCCATACGCTCTGTTCCTCATCCGCTCATTCTGAGGGTGTTTGTGTGTGTGTGTGTGTGTGTTTAAATGCTTAGAGAGTGTGTGGTATCACAGAGAGTCATCCCTCACTCTGTGTATGTGTGTGTGTGTGTGTGTGTGTGTGTGTCTGCAGCCTAACGGGAGCGGTCAGAGCAAAATGTCCGGCTCTTTCCTGTTTCCTCCGCCTCCTCTGGTGGCACGGCCGGTGCCGCTCCCCATGTCCGACCCCAAACCCAGCCACACACACCCCGACGGGGGACTCGGCTCACCCGCATCGCCCCGTAAGTGACGACCCAGAGCGCCGAGCCCCTTCACAAGCCCCTCCCACAATCCAACACTCGCCCCAGTTCCAATCAGAAGGCAGCTCCTTAGACCGTCCCATTCTGAAGGTTTGCAGTAACATAGCTTCAGTCAGCTAGCAAGAAAGTCGTCACTGCTCTTAAGCTACAGTAAGAGGTCGTCTTGTCGTTTACAACATCGTGAGCTCCAATCCCAGTGACACCACCGCTACAGTACTATATGTGGAATTCCACGAGAGCAGAATCGGCCCCCTGAGTGGCAGGAACGGCACGCCCTCTATCGCCTGTCAATCACAGCCACATTGACCAATCACATGAGCTCAAGTATGCGAAAGAAAGGCGTTTTCCTTCCAGTGCGTGTTACACAGATTCACAAACATGTCCCCGTCTTCACCCTGTCCATTCGGTTAGACATCAAATGATATTGGAACTTGGCAAAAAGTAAAAAAAAAAAAAACCTTGCTGGACAGTCAGAGACCTGTAAAGGATGTGACTAGTAAGACAGCTGCCTCCAGACTGGAACTTCATTTAATCAGACTAAAGAAGCTAATAGATTAACTGTAGATGTGGAAAGAAAGAAAAAACAGATAAACAAACAAACAAACTGCTGTAGTGAGAAAACACCGCCATTTCCAAACAAAAAAAAATTAATCATGTCAAGTTAAAAAAAAGTCATGACTTGTAATCTTTCACTCAGGAAGTGCTGCATGTCTTCTCATAATCCTTAAATAGTCAGGACGAGAATTAGACAAGCCCTCCTGCTAATCTAGTACTATGACTGACTTTTATTTTTCTTCACCCTTTCATTTCTTTTTATTTCTGATTAAAATCTAGAGCCTTAACAGTTACACAGGCCGCTCTTACACTTCCATGTTTCCTGTCATTTCTTTATCTTTGTTTTTTTTTGTTTTTTTTTCTATTCTCATTTCCTTTCTTTACTCTCCTCCCTGCCTCATTTGAGAGATCAAATTCAGGGCAGTGTGCATGGACTCCAAAATCACATTAAACATTAACCACGAACAAATGATCAATAAATCAACATCATACTTCAGTTACATCCACCGGACAACAGTCTCACTGAAAATAACGCCGAACCAAACGGAGCGAGTTTGTTCAACACTTGGATGTCACCATACCCCGATTCGATTGTGTGTGTGTGTGTGTGTGTGGGTTTGGGGGGGGCAAGTTTGGGGTCTGTGTGTGTACCAGCGGAGGAGCCGGTGGAAAGGACCGGGCCTTGAGAACTAGTCGATTGTTTGATTGTTGGGATGGATGAAGACCATCTCTCTTTTTTTTTTTTCTTCTCCTCCTTTTTCCAACTTTTTCATATTATATGTTTCTCATATGTTTCCTTGACTACCTTCCTTTTTCTTTTTAAAGCTCTGTTCCTCATTATCACCCGTTTCTCCTCTTTTTTTACATTTCTCACTGTATATCTGTAATATCGCACCGGTCACATTCCACAGACCTGCTGTCATATTTTGCTGACGTATTTTCATTACCTTTATATATGTGTATGCCATATATATACACACACACACACACACACATACACACACACACACAAATGAAAATGCAGACACGCAGATGTGAGCTTCAGATGATGCAGACACTGGTCCACTGGTTTAGCTGCATAAAACCGCCTTAGACATATTTCATCTAAAATTTGGAGTCCATTGTGTACCTCTGCCCAGAATTCGATCGGTTCAGCAAAGAAGCTCAGAAGGCGTTTCCGGATTTACAAGCTGAAAAAAGAAACGTTTCGTACAGTTATGACATTTATTATAGAGCGAGTTAAGAGGAAACGAGACCTGGTGATAGATTAAAGGAAAAACCATCAATGTGCCAGAGATGCTAAAATGCACCTTGGAGAATACGCAAGAGAAAGATAACCCTTTAAAACATCACTTTACATCAAAATCTCCAATTTCAACCCATAGATTTGCTGCCTGTGAAGGTGATAGTATATGATTACATCCTAAGGCAGGGGGCGGAGTCATTCTGGAAGAGACCACGCCCATGGCCACGCCAGAGCCGCACGAGCTCTCACTCAGGCGATGATCCCGTCACTTTCTTGGTGTAGCCACACATGATCTCAGCATCTCGTCTACAACAATCCTACTATAACTATAAGATCCCTAATATAACATTCTAGATTACGGGAAACACCTGAACCTGTTCATGTTGTTGTCCATGAGGGAGCTCAATGGAAAATAACCAGGCTGGTTCAGAGTGATAAAAGGTCAGCGTTAGCTCGAATAGCTACTTATTACAACCGTGATGAGCAGAAAAGCATCTCAGAATTCAATGAGAATAATAATAATAATAATAAAGAAAGAAACATCAGGTTCGACTTCTCTCTCTCTCTGTCTCTCTCTCTCTCTCTCAGAATCTGAGGCTTAAACAGACAGTTGGTCCAGATTTTAATACCCCTGCTGCAGGGCATAATTATCTGTGTGATGGGGTAAAACTTTCCGGGAGCCTCTGCGTCCTCATCAGCTCATTTATTTAGGGTTTTTCCTTTAATCTGTCACCTATCTTAACTAGATAAATTGTAGGGTAGTCATTTTAACTTTAATAGCAAATTATTAAAATTTTTAAATTCTTCTGGGAAGGGGTGTATAAACTTATAATCACCGCTTAGAACAAACATTATATAACTTTTCGTAATTTTCGCAAAATGCAGTAGGCTAATACTGAAAACAATGTTGTTACATTGAGCCACTGTAGAATATATATAAATATCTCCAGACACTGACAGGTGTGTGTGTGTGTGTGTGTGTGTGTGTGTGTGAGCAGCATACTCCTCGCCAAGCTCCACAACTCCCAACAGGTTTGTCGGCATCGGAGCACGGGACAACTTTCTAAATATCCCACAGCAGACACAGGTATGTACACACACACACACACACACACATCTGCAGTTCACCATCTCCCAGAAACAGATTGATTACGCTTCTGTTTTTGTTTTTTTCCTCACCCCACGCCACACACAGACACATAATGACGGAGGCCGAGGCTGAATCGGCTACTTGTGTGTTGTCACTTGTTTGTGGTTAGTGTAGTTCTGTGTTCAAACCCAGATGTGAGCTTGTAGGGAGCAGGGCTGCGGGGCATTTTACTAAAGACGCTCCTCACCAGATGTTAAATACTTTCACTCCTGCCCGCTGAAACATCTTTCATGAGGAACAAAACCTCAAGCTAAACACTAAAGCCGGCACACATGGAGACAATCTGGAGCGCGTCTCCGTGTCCGTCTGCTTCTCTGTCTCTCTCTCTCTCGCTCTCTCTCTGCAGCACATGCCTCTTGATTCGAGATGATGTTTATAGGACTCGTGAAACACCTGGATGGAGATTTTTTACAAAATATTAAATGTTTTATTCTCGAACTGACACATCTGCGTCCTCACAAAAAATGCAATTGATAACACATGGATTATGCACGCAGATAACCTCATGGCCGAAGATAGTTTAAGTCAGATGGGGGTAAATACAGGAAGGAAGTAAAGTAATGAAGGAGAGGCTGAAAGGGAGAGAGAGAGAGAGAGGGAAACACACATTCAGATCCAACTGTCTGGTTGCCCTCAACGACAGACATGATGTCATAGGCAATGAACATGAGCTTGGTGAAGGGTGAGCGTTTGAAGCGAGGATGGACAGTGCCAAGTATTAGAGAAAGAAAGACAGAGAGAGAGAAAGAGTGAGAGAGAGAGAGAGAGTTCCAGCCTCAGCCTACTTATCTCAGTAATGTAGCTCTGCCAAAAAAGTAAACCCCTCCCTGGGGAGTTAACAAACATTCCCCAAAGGCTCGGTCCCAAAATGTTTTCTTGCTCTAATACAAACATGGTGGTGTGTCCTCTCTGTGCAACACATTAAAAATGTCAGTCTGTTATTTTTCATTGACCAAAAAAAACATTAAGGCTGAAGACACCAGGTTGTGTAACAGTGCTTTTCTCACACTCTTGTGGACATTATGAGAACTGCCCTTCTAACATGCTTCTGCATACAGTAGATGTGTGCTTTTAAAAAGTAAAATCTAGAGCTGTCTCAAGCTCAAGACCAGGACTAGCCAAGATCAAATCAAGACTGAGGATTTAGGGGATCAATGCCACATCACAATCAATTAAATGCTTTCACAGGCTTCAACTCGTCTGCTTTATTTGTGTGTTTGTGCAAATCACATGGCCGTTCTGTGGAAGTTTAAATTGTCACTGTTCATGCGAAAAGATTATTTCTGAAAGACCTTTTTAAGACCAATTATGTGTTTAGGGAAAACAACACTTTAGACAAGTCTAAATCAAAGCAGAAAATTAGTGGAACTATTATTCACTACTGAATTACAACTTTGGCATTTTAAGAATTTTAGGAATGACATATAAATGGTTGTGAATGAATGCTGAAACATCAGCAATGAGCGATTTTGAAACAAATAAAAAGTTGCACCTAAGGGATCGAATGTGAAGTTTTACTGTTAGAGTAGTTACTGTGTTAACTTTGTAGAGTAACATAGTTGTGGGTTGAAGTGTAACACTCATGAGTCTAGCTATGGTAGGACAGGCTAGAACAGCTTCACTGTGTGTAAATTAAATTTCCAACATTCAACATTAAGTCTTAGTGAAATTTCCACTATTTCATCCAGCCTGAAAATGTGTAACTCTAGTTTCCTACATTCCAACCAGTGTGCAACCAGTTCCAGCTGTAGTGTGTCATTTTGGATTTCAACATTAAACATTACATTTTAACTTCAAAATATCCTTATAGTTTGTAGTATTACTTCCAGCTTTAAAATTCCAACATTCCCACCAACCTTAGAGAATGTAGCTTTTAACTTAGAGCAACGCAACTAGCCTTAAAATTGTGTAGCTTTAAATTTCCAACATTACAAATAGCCTTAAATTCTGTAACTAACATTCCAACTAGATTTACAGTGACTAGGTTTAAATTCTGACTTTCCAACAGGCATTACAGTATGTAGCTATACATTTTCAACTTTGTAAAGCAGTTTTATAAATTTTTCTGCAGTTTTATCATGGAACATACTTGAGTCAAACCATTTATTTTACCCTTCACTGAAATATAATAGTGTCTGAGAATGTTTGCTTGACATCATTTAAAAGCCTGTCGTTGTGCAACACAATATATTTATTCCATATAATTATTTGTAGTAATTCTATTTTGGATATACAAAAACTTGTATTTTGGAACAATGGAAATCGTTTATTTTTGTGATACTACAACTCTTTGCAATTTCTATTAATGTGTATTTCGTGTATGTTGGTGAAAAATTATGTAATGTCTATGTAGAGATTTTGTGTATAGATTCTTATCAGTACTTTTTTCTCTGTTTTACAGTCTTGGTTTCTTTGACAAGATCTGTCTGAAACACACAGATACAAAGTCTGTAGCTGAGACGTGAAACACAAAGCTAAGTATGGACTGCTATTAGCTAATCACTCACACATACACCCCGTCCCTGATCAACTCAGACCTGCAAACCTTCACCATGAGCCCTCGAACCAGGAATCAGGAAAACTTCCACACGAGTCTTCAAAACTGCACGATTCTGCAAATCTGAAACTGGAAAGAGAAACAGAAACCAGGAAAACAGCAACACACACAAAAAAGGCACAAGTGGAAAACAGATGTGATTCCATTCTGGATGAAGAAGAGATTTCATCATAAGTAATCTTTGTAATGGTATGAAGGTGACCCGAGTATTGACCAATCGTTCCAGCCGTTGTTTTATTCATTTTTTTTGCATCGTCTACCGATCATCATACAGTGGGGCCAAACCATTCTGCTTTCACTCCATCACAGGTTGTTAAAACGAAACAATTTCAGATAATCTGCATCTAGTGCAAATGCAGCATAGTGTGACATCGGGGATTGACTCACCCACATCAAGCTACACTTGGTTCTCGAACCTGTTTCGAGCATCTAATTAGACGAAACTACAAATGTCTCCCCAGCACCCCCCGCTTTAGATCGGACCAGTATGATGATTAACATGATCGTATCATGGGTGTGTCTCAAACGCTGTAATGTTAATAGCTATTGGCAGTAATTTGACCTTAATCTGTATGTTCCAGGTTTATTGATTGGCCTCAACAATCAAAGGAGAAAAAAAACACACAAAGAAGTTTAGCATTTAGTCATAGCATTAGCACAACCAAAAATTCAAACAGAGAAACAGCATCTTGTCCTCATGTTGAGACATAACCACAAAAACATTTCCCTCGTTCCATGCAAAACACAATGAGTCAAAGTTTGGACTACTGATTCATACATATTTCAAACTCATTTCCATATTTTTTAAATTCTTTTTATTATGTAAAGCTGCTTTGTGACAATAAGCAGTGTTAAAAAAGCTATACAAATAAAAATGAATTGAAATTGAACTCGGAAACAATATTATCACCGGGGTGATTTGTCACTACCTAACAAGCATATAGTCACAAGGTTTAATCAAAACATTGTTTCCTGTATAAAGAACAAAAAACCTGACGTGAAGGCATTCAGTAAGAAAAAACAAACAAAACTAGAACATGATGGTGACGACAGTAACGACAGCATACGAACAGATGTGAGACATCGACAAGTCCAAACACAGGCCTGTTTATACACACACTAATCAGATTAACTAGATTCAGGTGCCAGTAAACGAGATGACACTACTAGTAAAAAAGCGTACTGGGACATGAAGTCTGTAGACTTAATAAAAGTCAACATTAAAGTCTTAGCACAAGAGGCAAGAGAATCACAAAACACACTAACTCCAGGTTTTATCCCTGACACCAGCCTGACACATGCTTTCTCTGAGACACAAGATGCCTGTTGCGGCATTTTTTTAAAGAAAGGAAAACACTATCCGCCCACTTCCACATACGTTCTGTAAGCTCACAGATGCCTGCCATTAACTAGAATCTCTATGACTGACAGAAGGTTGTCCTGGCATGCAATCTCTCTCTCTCACCCAGCGATCACGGCTGATCTTTTGACCCCGGAGCCATGGATGGCTGTCACAATCTCAGAATTCACGCGTGCGATGGACACTATTACTCAGAGCGTACTCATTTTATGTGAACGAAGACATTGAGCAGGAAAAGCACACTGCATCAGTTAGGCATCGGTTCGGCATGTTGCGTTACATTGCATCAGTTAGGCGCCTTGCTGTCTTGCTGACTTTACCAAGTCAGGTGTGGTTAGACCAAATGCGTGTTAAACTGGCCTGGTCGAAAAAAATAAAATAAAATAAGATAAAAAGCGAACATGCTTTACACGCGACGGAGGGAAAAAAAACCTGACCACTAATGAGCATCAGAGCTAGCGAGTGAACAGGATACATCAGGACAAAAATATGACATTCTCGTCTTCGGGGACGCTTCTATTTGTACGCTACCGCAAAATATGTCTTTTCATATTTTTCAGACACTGTGTCGGGACAGCTCTTCTCCCCACACACTTGCGTTTGGGACACACCCAAAGTTAGCATGAACGAAAAGAAATCCTAAAACATGTCACCATCGAGTGAGGGATGCTTGGGGAGTTTGTAGGCCATTACATACAGCAGTTAATGACGCTAATAAACAGTTTTCCTTAGCAATAAACCGAAGACAGTGACGCATTCACAAATATGGTGTTGTAAAGCCGTTATAAATGCACAAATTCAGCTTTTATTACTAACCATCATGCAGGAGAAAAAAAACAAACAAACAAAAGACATTTTCACCACTTCCAGCACTAACTGTTTCTCTGCAGGGAGTTCAGTGTCTCAGTTTCAGTCCAACCACACAACCCTGTAGAAATGTTAGAAAAAGAAAAAACACTTTTCCCTCTCTCTCTCTCTCTCTCTCTCTCTTTCTCTCTCTCTGCTGAAAGTGAGATTTGGTTTGGGTTTGCAGTAGCTTGTTTTAACTGGTTTTAATTTTGTGTCATCTGGGATTTTTTTTTTTCATTTACAGAATTAACTGCATGAGAGTTTCGCTTCTTTCAGGTTTGCTTTTACAAATTGGTCACAGTAACGCGTACGATTTCTACAGTGACACTCGTGAAATATTTTCCTTCGGCTTCCTCATCAATACCACAGTACCTCCCTTTCCCGATTGCATGTCCGATCCCTCCTATCGTCTTATCATTATCATTCTACTTCCTGTCAGGAGTGGCTTTTCATATTACTGACACCACTTCCTCCGTGCATGCTCTCATTTTTCCACTACAAGTCCGTCGTTACAGACCGCTCACATCCGGATCATGAACACGAAACGTTGCACTATGATTTATAGATCTCTTAAAAGCCTTCCGGTCACCGATCTTATGATTTACACTCTTCGCTCTTGAATGTGAATAAACGAACAAACTGGTAAGAGTTACACTGTGTATTTCTGACATCACAAAATAACTGGACTGCCCGGCTGTCAATCACATGTCAGGGATCCATATTCACCTCGTTAGCCCCGCCCACTACCTTCTCCCTCCCTGACGATTCCAATTTGCGCAGAGAAAGTGCCTCCCTTTCCTTTTTTTTATGCAACTGAATGCCATCGAATTCAGGGTCTGTGTCTATTTCATGTATAAGCTACAGAAATTAATGTACAATATGTATCATGGCTTAACAAGACTGGAAACATCGCCTTTATAAATATATATTATCCAGACATTTAAAAAAAATAATAATAACAATCATACTCGTACGTGCTGTGTATATATATATATGGAAATATGTATAGTAGCTCTTCTTTGGAATATGGCAGTCTAGTTATTTTTTGACTTTTCACCCCTTGTTCATGTCAGTTGTCTTCCAGGAAACTTATAAAACAATATCGTTGTTTTATCACCTATCGTTCATACATGGTACAGGACTGATTAA
>JAOVVB010000028.1:12464724-12476490 GCA_028570985.1 Heterobranchus longifilis | reverse complement strand
GGGTGGGAGGTGTCTGTGTGTAGGTGTGTTGTGTGTGTGTGTGTGAGAGAGAGAGAGAGAGAGAGAAAGGAGATCATTGAGAGTCAGTTAGAGGATATGTCGAAGCTGACCAGACCGGCTTACGGACAAACGCAGGTCTCACTTATGATCATTTATTGGCCGAATCATTACATGAAAAGCGATCACGTATTTTCGTTCCAAATGTGCAATACATACAAGGAGGTAGAAGCAGCGCGTGTCTGATCGAGCCTCTCCTCATGAAGGTGTGCCCTGGCTAAGATTGATGGGCCCGATTCACAGCTCGCGGCTGTGAATATCCTGCTGCAGCACAGCGCTCTTTAATTAGTGACGAACTGAAAATGTGCCATACCTGACATGCCTGTCTCATGTACATTGCACTCCTCACTTAGGTCTGCTTTCTTCTCTTTCTTTTTTTTTCTTTTTATTGTATAGACGGCACGATGCACTGATTAAGGTTTTTCTTAGTCCGCCCTAAAGCACCTCATTAAACTTGTCAGATTGTTAGCAAGTCAAAAAAGAAATACACGTGTAGGAATAACAAACACTATATGCTGGTAGGGACGAACCCAAATCCAGGGTGAAATAGTAAAAATGCTGAAAACGTTTAAAAGAAAATTAAAGCTGTGGTTTGTATTTTGTATAAAAGAGACTTCCTAGATTTATAATAAAGTCCGTAATTTCATCGATCTCATAGGAAAACTGTGACGTTTGTAAATATTATTCTGCAATCATGCAAGTGGCTAATTTTTATTCATTCCACTCTTCTGTTTACAGTTTTCCGGCCCTGAAATTAACTCCGCCCCCTTCCCTACAGAGAACTGCACGGGCACTTTGCATAGGTTTACTTTACGTTGTCGGAACCGGAGGGGAGGTGGAAGGATAAAGGGAAAGGGGAACGAAAAGGGAGCATCAGGGTTTGGGTTCGAATCGCAATTCACTTTATAT
Source organism: Heterobranchus longifilis (assembly GCA_028570985.1). NCBI lineage: Eukaryota > Metazoa > Chordata > Actinopteri > Siluriformes > Clariidae > Heterobranchus > Heterobranchus longifilis. The sequence continues at coordinate 12,475,524 of JAOVVB010000028.1, read as the reverse complement.
GCAGCAGAGGGCGCTGAATATTTTTAAATCGCACCTTTAAACGTACGCGAAAATCGAATGCAAAAATCGTAATGTAAATAGATATCTACTTGTTGTGTTGCCAGATTGGTCATGATCCCTCCTCTAATCAATTAATTCACGCCTTTGGCTCTTTCGTGGCTTGTTTTTAAAAAGTTTTTTGTTCCTAATCCTAGATCGAGAGCTTTGTTTCGATGCGTCCTTGATGTGAATTTTTCTATAAATAAATAAATGGTATATCCTTTGCGTAAGACAGATCATGATGTTTAGCTTAAGATAACACTTCATTTGTTTTTGTCTCGTTTTGTGATATGGAACGTGGTTCATGTGCTGCTGTTTCTTTCTCCGTTCTCGGCTCTCTAGATGTTGTTTTGTGTTCGCGTCCCAGTTCCCAGATCAGTGTAAAATCACTTTTTGCATTTTTTTTTTACTATTTTCTGCCTTACTTCCTCTATAACTTAAATGTACATGAAGCTCTTAATCCACTCGACTGTGAACCTTCACCCTCAATCGTTTTGTTGTGCCTGTGCTTGCATATTATGCCGAGAAAGACATATACAGGATACAATCATCTTTGTGCACTTTTTAAACTTGCTCAGCCAGCCAGAAGCCACAAGCTTAAAGCCAATCAGCTTCCTTTTTTGTAATTTTAAGAGAAAAAAAAATGGACTGAAAATTCCTGCGTCATGAAGTGCTTTGCAGTTTTGATACGGCTCGATGTTACGTCTTTTCTATCTGTCGCAAAAACATAAAAAGATCTACGACTGCCTTTTCTGTTCTGCGTTACCCTGTGAGATGTTTGTGCAAAAAAAATAATGACTTGTGATTTATTTTTTTGTTTGTTTTTTGTGTATAGCTGAAATGGATCCGTTTCATTGTATTAATCTGTGTGAGTATGTAAGCGGTAATGCCCAGAGGCTGAGTACAGAATACCTAAACGCCATGGATTCACATATTTTATTTACTATTTTCCCGTGAAACATGTTTTTTTTTTTTTTTTTCAAATGTTTACATGTGACATCTTAGGATTTGTCATTATCAGAGAAAAGAAAAGCAGACTCTCTGAAAATAAAGATTGTTTGCAGTGGCATTGTCCAGAGCATGTCCAGATTTTGTTCTGAGGGCTGTACTGAAAGTAGGCAAAAGTGGGCGTGGGAGACTATGTTTATATTTAGTAGTAATTTAGCATAGAGGAAGAGCAACATGTGCAACTTGAACCTCGTGTCTCAGTTAATACAAAAGTTATCCCCACTCATGCATTATTTTCGGTACAATCCTCGTATTGAATCATTGATAAGGAAGAAGATTTAATTTTTCATGATCTTGGATTGTTTTGTGGAAGCACTTTTTTTTTTGTCAAGATCTCAGATTATTGTTTTCTCACAATCTCAGATGCTTGTGTTTTTCAAATTGAAAATTTTGTTCTTTCCAGATCAGATTTTGTTGTGTCATTATCTTTTTTTATAACAAAACTTAACTTTTTGTTTTGATATATATATATATATATTTTTTTTTGGGCTGTCTTTGTTCAGATTATTGCAGCATCTTTCAGAACAGAAACAAACTCAAACAATTCTGCATTATTTTGAGATCTTGGGAAAATAAATTTTAGATGTGTGTGATATTTTTTTTTTTCCCCCCTGAAAGGACAAGTTTTGGGTCTTGATTTTGAGATCTCAGACTGTTGTGATGACATTGTGATGTTTTCTTACTAAGAAAAATCTGATAATTGTTATCTAGGGAAAATTTGTGTTTCTTTTGAGATCTTTAGTTAGTGTGATATCTTGATTAAATTATATTTTTGCTATGTCAAGATCTCAGATTGCCTTTATCTTGGGAAACCGGGAAAACAGTTCTTTCAAGATCTCAGCTTTTTATCGTTTCGGTAAAACAGCGAGTGGCTCTTTCATGATTGTCTTAAATGCAGATCGTCTTTTTCTCTGGAAAACAGGGTTTAGTTCTTTCAGGCTCTCTGCTTGTTTTTGTTATTTTTGGAAAAACAGCATTTAGGTTTTTTTTTTTCAAATCTCAATATCTCAGGAGAACAGTTCCTAGTACTTGTAAGATCTCGGGTTGTTTTCAGCAGATACCAACACAACATATTTTATTTCGGATTTAAGATTATCTCAGAAAAAAAATTATTTTCACTGATCTTTTTCACTTTTTCTGGAAAAGAGTGTTTGCTTCCAGATTGTTGTATTGTTATGTTGACAAAATGAGTCCCCCCCCCCCTTTTTCAGATTTTGTCTTTATCATCGAAAACCAGCATTCGTTATCTCTTGGTAGTCATGTAAATCATTAGCTTGTTAGCGAAGAAGAAGAAGAGTGTATGTAACGAAGATATGTGAATCATTTGTAAGGCTTTGTATTAATTCTAGTAAGTATTGCTACAGAACGAATCTATTATACCTACAAAAATCCTGATCTAAGAACTGTTCGGGCAAACTACCTGGATTCATCCTAAGGTATAGATAATAAGAAAAACACTTCTGTAAGTTAGCTTCCACGTGTGTGATTGTCTCTTGCACAAGAGCAGGTGATGCGTAATGAACATCTGTGGGGGAAAAAACACAAATCTGTCATTCATTTTTTTCTTTTTTTGTTTAGGGCGTGTATAATTTATGTCATTGTTCAAGTCCTTGGTCAAGTATGTTTAAAAGTTTAGCTCTGGTAATTACTTGTCCTTTTATTTTTGAAGGCAAAATAGTGATTTAATGAACATGTGAAGTACAATCATCTCTGTTTTTGGTAGTTTTTTTTTTCTTTTTTCATTTTAACAGAATATATGACATGGTTTGAGGTGTAGTACTGAATCTGGGCTGCTAGATAAAGATTTTAAAGGTGTGTGTGTTTTGTACGTGTGGTAATGGCACAGCTTAAGGTGATGATGATGATGATGATGATGGTGGTGATGATTAATAAATAAATAGATAGACAAATAAATAATTCTTCCAGACACCTGTTTCACGTGACTTATTATTGTGTGTGACGTAATAGTAACTGTATAGTTTATAATTAGTTTTAAATTCGATCATTATGAAGACATTTTCTGGAATATTCTCACACACTCCATCATTAAAACCGAAGTAGTCCCGTCCTAAATCGTCGAGTCATCGATTTAATCCCAAATTGTTCCCCTTAGTGCACATACGCGTACTACGTAGGCTGTACAAGTCGTCACTTTACGAGCTACGTAGTGCACTTAAGTAGGGGACTAAGGAGCCATTCTGGATTCAGCCATCTACCGGGAACTTCCTGCGGTAAACTGAGCTACGTAACCCGCCATCTTGGATCTAATATTTTGTATGGTTTTATCTTTTAAATTTACAAGGCAGGTTTGAGCCAAAATGGCGTCGTTTTCCGCGACCGGTTTCCTTTTTTTTTAAACATGGTATATTCCGGACTGTATCGTTTACAAGATGGCCGCCTCGGTGGAAGACGAATTTGAAGATGCACCTGATGTAGAGCCTTTAGAGCCGACGTTAAAAAATATTATAGAGCAAAAATCTCTAAAGTGGATTTTTGTAGGTGGAAAAGGTGGCGTTGGAAAAACCACATGCAGGTAATTGTGGCGTAAATAGCGTAGCGTTTGGGATAAAGCTAGCCGGCTAAAGTTAGCTAGCTAACATTGATTGAAACATGAGCTTAAGAATATTATACATAATAATGTTTATAATATCAGCTAAATATGACTGACTTAGTTGTCTGATATTTTACGTTGTTATTTTATAAATATTATCTGGTGAAGATTATTAGAGATTATATAACAGCTTAAACCACACAGGCAATGTATACAGGGGATTTAACTCCCTAGCTAAATAAATGCCAAAGAGATTAAAGTCCATGTTTGAGGCTGGAGGATTAATGTGCATTACTGTGTGCTTCAGGACCCTGAGTGTGTCCCAACTGGGCTCTGTGAACAGACCTAGGCTTCATTACATGTACAATATATACATTGTATATATGGTATCAAAAAGTTTCAAATCTAGTTCTGTAACACGCCACCAGATGGCAGCACACGACTGCACGCACAGTCACAGGGAGCTCCGACCTTCATAAGTCAGCGTGCCAAAAGACATCGATGGAAAAACGTCAAGAGATCAGGAAGACCTTCGACGAGCTCAACCCCTGAAAATGTCAACTGTTCGACAACTTGTGCATTAGGATTGTTGCAGAGCGATCGACAACATTGCTGCCATTATCGGTGTGTCAAATGGAACAGTCCAGGCAAGTTTGTCCCCAGGAGCAGAAGGAACATCACCTCGACGTCTGCCAAGAACTCCGCCGGCGTGCCATGGATGACCCATCCTTCATGTCGAGGATCATTACTGATGATGAAACTCGGGTATATGGGCACGACCGTGAGACGAAGCAACAGTGTTCACAGAAGAAGAGCCCATCGTTTCCATGACCGAAAAAAGGCGAGGCAGCTCCACAGCACATTGTGCATCGAGAATTCGTCACCAGGGGCCAGATCATCAATAGAGAATTCTACCGCCAGGTTTTAAGGGGTCTGAGGGAGGACGTACAGCGATTAAACAGAGATAATCTCGAAACTTTGTGATACAACCTTGTAACATCAATAGTCATATCTTTTGTCTTTCTGTTTGTCTCTCAGCTGCAGTTTGGCAGTACAGCTGTCCACGGTGAGGGAGAGCGTCCTCATCATCTCCACCGACCCGGCACACAACATCTCTGACGCCTTCGACCAGAAGTTCTCCAAAGTTCCTACAAAAGTCAAGGGCTATGATAACCTCTTCGCCATGGTCAGCTCTCTCCCTGCACCAAAACACTCACGAGCAGTAACTGATCAGTGACACGATTATTGTTTCTCCTGCAAACAACATCTAAACTTAAACATTTCATAATTCTTTGTCTTGTTTCTCTCACCATAAACATGAGCAAGAACCCAGATGTTATCTTATTCAAACATGTGGCAGGTTTTAGCCGATTGACTTCCTTTTTACCCCTGGGTAGCACTTCAGTCCTGCATCTTGATAGATCATATCTTTTAGTGAAGTAAAAACATCATGAGTAAAAGGCACTAAGAGTTTAATCCTATCATCCAGAATACAAATGTTTATTAAACTATAGCACTAAATGCAGATGTTTATTCCAACCATAGTACGAAATACAAATGTTTATTTTAACTACGGTATTAAATGCAGATGTATATGCTGGGATGTTTTTTACCCATAAAACTAAATGCAGATGTTTATTCCAACTGTAGTATTAAATACAGATGTTTACGTATAGTACTATACTATAGTACACTTGTTTTAAATGTAGTTCTAAATGCAGATGTTTATTCAATCTAAAGTACCAATGTTTATTTCAACAATATAGTGAAATTTACTATATTCTAGACTATTTAGTGTGGACTATTTGGTGTACTACTAAATGATACTAAACACAATACTTAATGCAGAGGTTTGTTTTAACTATAGTACATTGCTGAAGCTGTCAAAATCTATCGCTCACATCTCTGTCTCTCTGCATGTGCGTGCAGGAGATTGACCCGAGCCTGGGTGTGGCCGAGCTCCCAGATGAGTTCTTCGAAGAGGACAACATGCTGAGTATGGGCAAGAAGATGATGCAGGAAGCAATGAGCGCCTTCCCCGGCATCGACGAGGCCATGAGCTACGCCGAGGTCATGAGGTCAGACACCATGTCCACCAGTGTCTCTCTCTAATGAGCACATCTACGTGTATATCTGTTCTTATACACTGTGGCTGCTCTGAATCCAGCTGTTTGTTTAAAAGACTTAAGCAGGGGTTCAGTACAGTTTATGAACACACCCACTTCACCTGGCAAATAACAGAATCAGCTGTTTTTGAGCAGAAAAATGACAGAATGGATTAATTTGAAAGATATTCTATCCTGTGTTTTTGACAAAGTATGATCCTGGGAAGAATACAGGATAAAGCGGTATAGAAGATGAGTGAGAGAGTGAATGTTTAGAAATCAGTCCACGTGACGGTTTGTTCATGAGCCACCAGGTGGCGCCAAGAGACTTTGCTCATAATTCGGTCTATCTGCTATCCTGCTTATTGACGTCGCTCTCCTGCTCTCACTGCAGGTTAGTAAAGGGGATGAACTTCTCCGTGGTGGTTTTCGACACGGCCCCTACAGGCCACACGCTGCGTCTGCTCAACTTCCCCACCATCGTGGAGCGCGGCCTGGGACGTCTCATGCGGATCAAGAACCAGATCAGCCCCTTCATCTCTCAGGTCTGCTGCCCTGCATGCTGGGAAATGTATGCGTTAAAAAAGAACAAACTGATTAACCAGGCTCTTGAGCAGTTCCCTCAGTGGGAATCAGGAATAAGCGCTAAATCATAAAACACCAGATGTCATTATTGTTTACAGAGCAGTGAAACACAGGTAAACTTAAAATAATAATAATAATAATCTAATAAAATCAACAATGCGATTCAAAGTCACAGGGAGCAAAACTGCTGAGTTTAAAGGGAACTGAAAACGCAGTAGGGAACAAGTGAATATTTCACTGGAAGTGAAACGTTTCCCATCAGAATAATTTTTTTTTTAGCTTAACAAGGGGTTTTAATGGTAGTGTTAATATGACACGGTAATTTTTAATTCAATGTAATTAATACATCCTGACTATTTTATAGGCTATGAATCTGTAAAACAACTGCACAGTAATATTTCCTCCATACGTTTTGTTAGTTGATCAAATAATTTGTTTCCGCTTTGCACGCATTTCAATAGTACACATTTTATAATGGTATCAGTTTCATAAATATCCCATGTTAAATTTCCGTAGTGTGAAATTTCCACATATACAAGGCGCTTATGTTACCATAGTAAAGAACCGAGGAAGATCCGTCTGCGTTGATGACATGACGTAAGCGGCTTGTATAGAATTTTGTCATGGAAAGTTTCCTCACCCGACCTTAACAGCCTGTGTTGTGTCTTCCTGCTCAACCACACCCAGTTCAATTAAGGAAATGCTGCTAATTAGTTTATTAGTTAAATGAGGAGTGATGAGAGCTGGGAAAGTATTAAAATGTTTTTTTCTCTTTTGTTTTTTTTTTTCATGCCAAACTTCTGATCCCAATTCTAGTCCAGTAGGTGGCAGTAATGCACCACTAGATATCGCATAAGTTCAAAAGAAAAAACAGCAGTGTTTACATGAGATGTAATCGGTTTGTATATTTTGCAAAAGCTGTGGTGTATATTTTTAAGGAATTCATCATTTAACTTTTTGTACGTTTATTTTTTATTTATTTATTTACCAAATGATATTTTTTTAAAAGAGTGAATCGATTCTGAATCAAAGACTCACCGATCAGTTTGATAAATTGAATCGACCAACAAAACAGTGATTTTGTTGCATAATTGATGAGGAGCATTCAGAAAAACACACATAACACAGATATATAAAGATATGATCAAGGAACCTTTGAGAAAACGTCCAGTGTGTCACCTTTGTAAATATAATTTCCTTTTTTCAGTATTTCATCTATAATATCTTAAACCTCATTATTTCGTGAATGTAAACATTATTTAACAGTATTTTGTGAAATCCAGTCACATCAGGGTTGTATTTTGTTTTGTTCTCTGGCTGTAGATGTGTAACATGCTGGGGCTGGGTGACATGAACGCAGATCAGCTGGCCTCAAAACTGGAGGAGACGCTTCCTGTTATCCGCTCCGTCAGCGAGCAGTTTAAAGACCCGGTAAGTCCCAGGTTTTTTTTTTTTTTTTCCTTTTTGGTTCAGTCTTTCAGATGCTCTAACATTTCTTTCCGCGTTGTGAAACAGGAGCAGACGACGTTCATCTGCGTTTGCATCGCCGAGTTCCTGTCCCTGTACGAAACCGAGCGGCTGATCCAGGAACTGGCCAAGTGCCGCATCGACACGCACAACATCATCGTCAACCAGCTGGTGTTTCCCGACGTCGAGAGGCCCTGCAAGATGTGCGAGGCCAGACACAAGATCCAGTCCAAGTACCTGGACCAGGTGGGTGTGCATGTGTACATCTGCAGTGCATCCACCAACATCAAGCAGATCATTTGATCTTTCTCACTTGATTGTTTTAGGAAGTTTTCCGGATAAATTTTTACCAACATAATAATTTCATTATTAGGAATCGCGTAATTATTACAAATGACAAGAGGTTCTCAGATATGTGATTAAGAAGCTGGTAATTAACGATCCTCAGCATCATCTCTGTTCTTGTCTGTGATTATTTTTAAACCTTTGATAATAAGACCATGACCAATCAATTTTGTTTGTTTGTGTGTTTCAGATGGAGGATCTGTATGAGGATTTCCACATAGTCAAACTGCCTCTACTGCCTCACGAGGTACGAGGAGCTGACAAAGTCAACTTGTTTTCCAAACAACTTCTGGAGCCCTACAATCCCCCCAACAAGTGACTTACCTTCCCTTAAAAAAACACACACACACATATTTACACACCCTATGGTCAACACTCTCTGGTCCATTAACCCCCACATCTTCATCACCATACTCATCATCATCATCATCATCATCATCATCAGATCTGGAACGCTTCTACATACGCCTGCGCCTCCGTGTGAGCGTGTTTTTCCTCTCCCTATATCTTTCTCTCTCTCTATTTCTCTGCCTCGTTTCTCACACAGAAGCGGTTTGTTTTACTTACCGCCATTCCTTATTTCAATCCAGTTGAATACCGTTGAGATGTTATTTTATTGTGTGATGGGAAATACTGTGTAAAAATGAAAACAAAATTGCTTGAAAAAAGTGTGCCTGATGTCTGACTGCGAATGAACTTTTTTTCTTTGTTTAGAATCTGACCATCATTCAAAAGCCTCTCGGGTTATTCGTCTCACAGAACAGACATGTTTTTTACAGTTTCGACAAATAAGCTCGAAGAGACTGTCTGCTTATAATGATGTGTGGTGCGTGATGTGTGATCCCTGCGCAATAACCGTTTTGTGTCCACTAAGGGTGCTCCGATCTATCGGATCTTAATTTTTACAGATTGGCCGTCTCACATAAACCCGATACTATAGTGATGACGCAAAATGCATTCTGGAAATATTACCAAGTCTCTTTAAAAAGATGTCAGATTGGAAAAGGTTTATTTCTAAAGTCAAACCACGTGTGAGGAACGTCTGCCAAAAGCTTTAATACAACAAACCTTATTCGCCCGGTCAAGACAATGCAGTTTGAAAGGTCATCCGGAGAGGCAGCGGCTAACTCTCGTAAGCCGACCCTCACTCACCCAGCAGAAGCGGTTAAAAAGCTCGGCCTTTAGTCTGCAGAGAGTATAAAAAAAGGTAAAACCATTATCAAAAATAGTAATGAAGACACAAATAAAGAGCAGTTCCCAGTTCCAGCCCGTTTGTTTAACCTCACCGCTCCACACGGACGGTGAGAGGCTATTTAGCATGACTGCACACACTCTGGATGATGAGAGGAATGGACTGTCTCTTAAAAATCCTGAAATTCTGATATTCATAAAGAAATTACTAATAAATGCTTACTGCTTACTAATAGCTGTGATTGGTTCGCCAAATACACACTGACTGATGTGTGTGTTTTATCTAAAAACATTTGCTATAGTGTTTCAATTTGTTATTCGTTTCAGCTTGTGTGAGAGCCCATGATGTTGGTTAAGGAATGAAAAATTTTTGCTCTTTAGTCGAGCACAGGCTATTCTACTGGTTTCAGTTTCTTTATAATCTAATTGAAATAATACAATGGAATTTGTGGAATTCAATACTACACAATAAATAGAACACTTTAAATGGCAGATCTCAATTTTCATTATGTCATGGTGAGTGATTCAATCATCTGGAAAAGGAAAAAAAAACAAAGGCAGGAACAATTATGAATTTTTTTTTATTATGGACATTTTCACTGTGATGAGCGGAAAAGAACAATACAAAAGTCCATATTCTAAGTTTTTGTCCCTCTTTGTTTAATCCCATCCCTAACTACCACAATAAACCCATGTTGAACATGTACTCGGCTGATAGTTATGGGTTTGAAGCATTCTCTATTCACTGTGACTGTGTGAAGAGAGCAGTGCGAGCATCTCTGCATGAGCCGAGAGTGCTCCTGGGAACAAAATGGGGCAGGGCTTAAAGAATATTTTTTGTCGATGCAAGTTCCTGGTTCACACAACTCGTCCGCTTTTTCCTCGAGGAGAAAAAAAGCTCACTTTTGTCAGGTTTTGCGAGCTACTGTAAATTGTGCTAGTGTTACCATTCTATGAGGACAATCGCAGCTTCTACCCCCCCCACACCAAACTAAAGAACCCATAATGCAGTGCACCTGAAGTATAATAATTTCCTCTTTAACACTAGCATGGTGTTTGTACTAATTATGTAAGTCTCGTAACAGGTGGCAGGTTAGACTAATTTATATACATAGAGGTAAGCGTCACTGGAGATTTTGCCGATGTAATATTTTGTAGGGACGGTAATATCGTTACATCACACAAGCTTGGCGGTCAAAGTGTGTTAGGAATCTCTGTGTGCCCCTTTTGTTCAAGTTACAGATTATCTTACAGTAACTTCGACAGAGGTTTTCTCCACCCAGTTTGATCCTACAACTATGATAAAGCGATGAAGTTTATTTCAAACCACATGCAATTTTTTTTTTTTTTTTTTACATCTGTGATGTTTTACACCATCTTTAGCCGCTAGTTTGAGTTCACTCGACCCCGCCTTCCGAGTTTCAATTGGTACTTGTGTGAAAAAGCAACCACTTTAATTATTATTTTTTTAATTATTATTATTTAGGAATGAGATTACAGGGTCTGTTG
>JAOVVB010000028.1:12440752-12451488 GCA_028570985.1 Heterobranchus longifilis | reverse complement strand
AGATGTTCCCATAGCGTTTTCACGCAGCATCTCGTTCCCGCCTTTTCAGGGAACAGGGTTACAGCAAAGTAACCCAAGACGATTTCCTCACACCAGGTACAAGAGTGCGTTCTCCATAAGTAATCCACAGGGTGGTGCTGTTGAGTTCAGACTCAAGTCATGTTGCCGTACACCACACAGGGCACGAGGTGACAAGTGTTCACTGTTGTAGAAGTAGAAAAAGACAAAGTGAGATCCAAACCGATGAGGCGAGAGCAAAAGTTTGCACTTTCACTATTTATGTTGAAAACCTGCCCAGTGTCACAAGGTGACCACAAGGTGGTTTTAATGGAATTAGATTTTAAATTACAAATATTAAACCCAAAAGTGAAATCCAATTTAGGAACTGGAAAAACATTGATCGGACTGCTGTGGCTGGTGGCATCGTTCTCCTTAAATGAGTCAGTTGAATATAACAATAAATCATTGAAAGATGCCATTGACCATCATGCCTCCATGAATAACAAGAGTTGTCATCTTAGCTCACTTTGCTCCCTGGTTCAGCCATGAGCTTAGGGAAATGAAAGCTGCTGGTCGCATACCAGCTGCTGGTCGCCACTTCAGAAACTCTGGACTCATGGGGCATCAGGCTCGCTAACAGAAGCTCAAATAGTTTTCTACTCCAACATCATTAACAAGAACTCTAAGCAACCTTTTTCAACAATCAATAACCTCCTGAAGCCACCCCCTTCAGCAATCTAACGTACTCTGAGGAAAAGTGATACCATTTCATCAACAATTTAAAAACAAAGATCATTAACATAAGAGCATCATCACCCTCCAGTCCACCCTCAGCAGCACTGTGTTTGAGAGATTCTCAGGCTGTGACCTCCCCACCTCCACACATGGACCTTTTTAATGAGATAACCCAGGACACAGTTGTGAATACCATTGGGAAGAGATCAGATTTTACCCCCACCTTAATATAAAGGATAATATGAAAACAGAAGCTCTTGACCTGTATCTGTATTATTATCTGCATTATTCTGCTGCCACATGATGGGCTGACGAATGACTCTAAAGTTGTGCAAGTGTGACTAATAGCTGTGGTTTTGGTGAGTGTATAATAGGTTGTATTTCTCAACATAAATATGAAATTATTTCAGCTAAAATTATAAACAAGTATGGCATACAGCATCATTTACTGTAATGCTGATACTAACAAGTCATTGTAGTATCAGTCATTTCCTCACACCAGGTACAATAGTCATTATACAAGATCATTAACATCAAGATGAGATAACCCAGGATGCAGTTGAGAAGATACCATTAAGAAGATAAACTTATCAACCTCCTCCCTTGATCCACGACCTTCTACTTCAACTTAGGTCTTCTTGCCTGCTATTTTTTCCATGATTACTACTATCATTAATCTCTCACACAAATCAGGTAGTGCTCTTAAAACTGCAGTGATCACCCCCATCTCAGAAATCCCAACATGGACTTTGAAGTCCTGTCTAACTACAGGCCCATTTCCAATCTTACATTTACAGCATTTGCCAGGCACCCTTATCCAGAGCGACATTTTTTTAACTTGATTTTTGTTATCCAAACAGTGGCAACTCGGTGGGGCTCGGGTTTTAACCCGGGACATTACCAATAGGTAGACCAACACCTTCACCACTAAGCTACACCTGCCCCTTTCTTTCTTTTCTTGGCAAGATTCTTAAAAAGGTAGTTGCTACTCAGCTTCTGGAACACCTCAAGCAAAACCTTTTTTGAGAAATTCCAGTCTGGGTTTCAACAGGCCCATAGCACTGAAACACTGTTACTCTGAGTTACAAATGACATGCTGAAAACCAACAGCACATTCTTTTGCATTACCCTCCTCAGTTACATTTGATAACCACATCAAACACCTCTGCAAAACAGAATTTATTCAGCTCAAGAACATAACAAAGCTATGTCCCCATCTCTTGCACTCTTCATCGGGATCTCCGGCCAGAGGCTTCTGAATCTCCAATATATTACAAAACAGTGTTGTACTCCTGCTGAGAGCAAGAACATTTGACCACATCACACCTGTTTTGCAGTCTCTTCACTGGATCCCTGTTTCCTACAGGTTGGACTATAAAATTCTGCTCCTGACCCAGCAGTGTGTCCCCATGATCTAAAAGGACTATTTTTTCCATTAAATTTCAACCGCAATCACTTGAACCAGACTGTGTTCAATGGGAGAAAGAGCCTTCTGATCTGCTGCTCCTCGTTTGTAGAATTGCCTCCCAGACCATTTATGATCCCAACAGTCTCTGTCTGCTTTTAAAACAGGCCTAAAAACTTACCTGTTTACAAACGGCGACAACACAGTATCGGTGCTGATTTTTTTTTATTTATTTTTTTGTTATACGCATAATACTGAAAATCTGTCTGTCAAAGAAGCTACTTCTGATAACGTCAGCTGTTTTGGAGAAATTATTTTATATGTGCCCCAAAAATGGCAATTTAAAATGCAAATTTTTCAGATTTCTTTATGAGTATTGATAGTAAAGTTGGTGTAAGCTTCTAGAAGCACATGATGTGTAATGTTGAATGTTGAAATTGTTGCTAAAATTAAAGCTTTCCATGCTAAATGAAAGATTTTTTCCCTAAATTACTAACAGCAGTGGTTTAATTTAGATGCTTCAAATTAGACACACACCATAAAACATAGAAAACTATATTTTATTTTGTTAAAATTGCTTTTTGTAATCTTCCCAATAATTATTGGGCAGATAACACATAAACCCTTAAAATTCCAGGGCTTTCTCAGTGCTTTGCATGAAAGATGGTTTTTGGTAAAAGCTTAAAAAGCAAAAAATCTGTAGTGTCCGTAACCACGTCAAATTCATGTTGCAATATCTTAACAATTTTGCATTTTAGAATAAAACACTTTTTCAGGTTTATGTCTTTTCATGTAAAATCTAAATTGGGCAAGTTTCATCTGAATGACAGTTAAGATCATAGAAAGATTTGAATTTTAAAAAGTTCACTACATAACATGGGCATGAAACTGGCCTTAAAAGCACTTTTGTAAGTTGCTTTGGATAAGAACGTCTGCCAAATGGCAAAATGTAAATGAAATTGCATTTAGCAAATGTGTTTCTTTTCATCTGAAAAAAATAAAGATTATTATTCTTTTTTTTATTATTATTATTATTATTATTAATATTATTATTATTATTATGAATTTGTGCTAAAGTGAGTTCATACAGGGAATGCCAGTATCACCTGGCCCACCTGATCTTCTACATTGTCCAGATCTTCCGTATTCCTTCCATCATCCACCTGTGGCTCTCACCCTTAATCACTGGTAATGCAGAAGGTAAGTCAGGATCTATTTAATGCATTTAGGCTTTTATATATAATAGAATTGTACATTTACTTAGCACTATAAGATCCTGTGACATTTTTCAAATCTTTAACCATCCAGTTTTGGGGGATTGTGTGCTCACAGTTAGTGTGAACTGGTCAACTGATGAGTGTAGAGTGTATTCCTCTTCATGAATATGAAATTATTTCAGCATAAATTAGAAAAAGTGCCATAAAACATCATTTGATACTGATACTAACAAGTCACTAAATTTTACTCACACCTCCACCGTCATGCCTCCAGGGTTTCCAGAATAAGATAATGGTCCCCTGGCCAGTATGAACAGGTATCAAAGTGTGTTCTTCATGAGTAATCCACAGGATGGTGCTGTCGAGACCAAACTCAAGTCATGTTGCCACCGTCACGTTAACCTACAACACACAGGACACGAGGCGACGAACGTTCATTGTTGGAGAAGCAGAAGTAGAAAGAGGGGAAGTGAGATCATGAAACAGAGATGCAAACAGATGAGATGAGAACAAACATAGTGCAGGTAATGTGCACTTTCACCCTTTCTTTGGAAAACACTTCTAATGTGTGCTGATGTGAGTTAATGCTGTGAATGCCAGCACCGCCAGGCACACCTGACTTTTTATGTGATAAGAAACGGTTCTTCATGGCGCGCTGCGTCTTCCAGATCTTCATCATCCACCTGTTTCTCTCACTCCTAATCACCGGTAATACAGTAGGTAAGTCAGGATCTTAATCTACTTCATCATCATTTACTGCTCATCAAAACCTTTTTTTAATTTCCATTTTACTCAATGCCTATGGCATAACACCCTTAGTAAATGACCAAGCTTCCAGTTAATTATAGCACTGGAATTAATGAAGTATGAAAATCAACAGTGGACACAAAATAAGACAGAAAAATGGATCGTCTTCATTGATCATATGATCAGTCAATAATCATTCTCTCTCTTAACGAGGGTTCCTACTTCTGTGATGTATAATAATGTATGTTATGCTTTTAAATGCGGGACACCTGCCATGCATTTTGACTATTAGTGTGAACTTCTTGAACAAACAGGTTGATTCTTTAAATTTACAATTTATTTGTGGAAAAGTATTTTTATGAAGAACCCGGGCACGGAAACTTTTTGGGCGGTCAAAGCTGAATAAGATAAGATAGACCCTGGATAAGGGTGGTCAAAGAAAAGATAAGATAAGATACAGTAAGATAAGATAAGACAATTCAATTCAATTAAATTAAATTAAATTCAATTAAATTTTATTTTATTTCTATAGCGCTTTTAACAATTGACATTGTCGCAAAGCAGCTTTACACAATCAAAAGAATTATTTGATAAGATAAGATAAGATAAGAGTCAATGTTTTATTGCAGCGGAAGGTGTTATGGCAGCTTTGAGACAGTACAATGATGTTAAACATTTGATGCACCTTGCCATAAATTCATATTTGTTTTCTATCAACAATGCATTGAATGATTTTATATATTTAGACCTCTATACATAATAAAATGATGTACACATGCATCTATTTAGAAATGTACAGTAGATACAAAAATACTTTCTGTTTATTCTGCCAGAATTCCCCTAAGTGTGGCTCATTGCATACTTTCATTACACCTGCTGTTGAACAGTCTAAAAAGTGCTGTTATGATGTCATATATGTGATGTCATTTACATTTTATTATTTTATTCCTGAGAAAACACTTTCAACAAAAACATGGAACCTAGAAAGTTATTAGTGAATGTGTCTTGCTAACAAACTTCTATAAAAGCGCTATGTAAAGCTTGTTGTTTCTTACTTACCGTGAAACTAATGTAATATAACTATATACACAGACAACTAAAACGTAGCAACGTAACACTCATGTACATTTCTCTCACTTGTATTCCCCTAAAAACTCCCATGTTCCCCTAAAAACTCAATTTCTCAGAAATTTTAAAACTCTTCCCCTTTCTTATCTCAGTGCTTTGTAAACAGGATGTGCCCCTCATGATGGAGGAGGTGGAGGGGCTCACCTTCATCCCATAGTGAACCCACAGTGAGAAACACACACCCACTAAAAGATATTTTACAAAAAAAGTGTCATTTTTGAGAAAATAGTTGAAAGTGAATTTCCAGTGATTTGTGTAGGTTTGCGTATGTATTGGTGGTGGGAAGTGTTAATGAGTCAAGGTGATGTTGAAGTGTTAGTCATCTTTTGGTTCCCGTCTGTCCAGACACTCTTAGAAAAAAAAGGTCAAATTGAGAACTTTGGTTAATAGATCTCCTATGACTCCTACAAAAGAGTGTTTCCCTGTTAAAAAATAGGTTTCCAAGTAAATGACGTTAGAAAATGAGAGGTTTTGGCTATCTTGAAGAACACTGAAGAACTGCATTTCCCATATTTTATAATTCTTTTTGTTTCTGCTTTTTAGAAACCATGGCAGACTGTAGCACATCTATCAGGGTCCCACGGAACACAGTGTGGAAAGTTCATGTAAAGAGTACCCTGAAGATCAACTGTACTATAGTCAGTGAACCCCACTGTTGGGAGAACATAAATGTGACATGGTGCAGAATTGATGACAAGAATGAATGTAAACCAATTCACTTTAATCATACCACAATTGAATGGAACAATACTGAGAGTCAAAGAATGACATTCCTGATTTTCCATGGAGTAACCATGCAGGATTCTGGTCTGTACAGATGTAACTCAGAATCTCCTACACCCAGTGTCAGCCATGCTATAAATGTCACTGTGACAGGTAAACACATCATACTATCATACATCATACATACATATGAGTCAAATTTAACAAACACACACACAGAGCAACAATATAATGCACGAATAATATGAAGTACCTGAAATGTGTCTCACATTTAAAATTAGACAATGTTAATATTAACACTGACAACATGAACATATAAGATGACATGAGTAAGGGTTAGACCCAGATCTGCCTCTACCTAAAAGTGCTTGAACATTTTAAAATTGGTGTATTTATTACATTCAATTACTAATTCTACAATATTCAACCAATTTCTTCAAGTTTTGACTTTAGAGTGTGAGTGTATATTTAATGATTATATTAATATAAATATATAAATATATTTCAGATGTTCCAGATTGTACCACTGACAACACAGTTACGAGCCAGGAAACCAATACAACAAGTAAGAACTGTAGTTTTTACACATTATTTTGTGAATAAATTCATAAGTATAATGTTGTCTCATGTGTGTTTGACCAATAAAGTGAAATTTAGCCTCGGATTATTTACTCAAAATTACTGTTTCACATACAACTTCTGCTCATTAACTGCAACAGAAATGAAGCACTGCTGATGAAGTCATTTCTTAAAATACTTTTTCATTTCAGAAAGTCTAAATCCGACCAGTGAAACGTCTGATTCGCTGCAGCCCTACGTGCCCTACATCTGTGGTGGGATTGGGGGGCTTCTCATTGTGGTAGTTGTGTCAGTAACTCTTATCCGGTGTCGAGGTGTGTAGATTTTTTTTTATTTTATTCCTGTTCTCTCTATACATGTAATAACGTTCAGTAGAGCTCAGTACTGGAAATGTATGTGAGTTTCATTGACATGCACTTCTGTTTCATTTTAACAGGAAGGAAAAAAATAATTAAAGAAAAAATACACGAAGATCAGGTACAGTTTGTATCTTTATTATTACGTCACTAGATTAACGATTAACAGTGAAATCTTTGTCTCATGATCCAATCCCATCTACAGTCCACAGGATCCCCAGTGGCTGATCTTGCTCCACCCATGTATACTCCCAGACAGTCTCCACGTATCAAAACCCAAACTCTTCCAGCCCAACTCAGTCCACCAGCACCCAGTATATATGACACCCCTCCAGTCAGAGGGACATCTCTAAGAGACCGATCATATGCGGGAGGACATCATGTCAATCGGGGACCACCGAGACGATACGAGGGCTGTGTCGCTGTAGAAGAAGAGGAAGAAGACAACCCTTTGATATACGCCACTCTAAATCATGAGGCTGCGCCACCGAGACCTGCTCAAAGAGTTGCTCATGTACAGATTGAGGCATCAGAATATGCTGCCATTAAAGTCACATAACTCTAAGCATTAATTCTACAGAGAATGGACCAGAGGTTAGTTTTGGATTTACTTTTCTGACTGTTAGAAGCAGTCTAGGCTTAAAACTTAAGTATTTTAAGTAAGCAGTACCTTGTACTTTAAGTATTTGGCTCCAGGCCTGTTGGTTTGACTGCATAGACTTTTTTTTTTAACTAAATTATGATTGTTCACAATATCAGCTATGCAGCTTGTATAGCTCACATAAGTTATATTGCTAATGACATTGTGCTCAATGTGGAATAAGAGCAAGCTGTCAGTGATGACTAATGTAGAACCACAGTTCATCTATGACAACCATGACTGTGATTGATAACAACTGAGAGAGACCACCAAGAGTACACCATGACCAGGACCAATCCAACCAACCAAAGAAAGACCAATACTCATACCAACTGAGATCAAGGCAAGATTGAGATGTGTGCAGACTGAAATCAAGAACGTTACCAACCAAGATCACTACATGATAGAGATGGATATCAACTGAGATAAAAACAAGGCCAAAACCCACACCATTCAACACCAACACAAAATATACCTATCCCATTTGCAAGCAAGAGAAGACCCATGCCATTACCAACCAAGACCAAGAAAAACCCACAACATCTAAGACCAAGACCCATACCATCCAAAACCCACAGTAAGACCAGATAATTTCTAAAGTTTAAGACTTAATATCAAGACCAAAACAACATTCAGACAAAATGGACTAAGACCAAGATCAGAGAGGAAGAAGACTTTATTTTTCACATATACAGTACCTCACACTGATTTTTTTTCCCTTCACATATCCTGGCTCTGTTAAGGGGTCAGGGCATAGTGTCATCCATGATACAGTGTCCCTGAAGCAGAACCTTTACCTTTTACCTTTTACTTTGCTGAGCTACAACTGCCTGTAAGCTGTAAGAAATGTCTTGGTCTTGAGACCAGAATTATAATTAGACAATCTGGTTGTTATTAAGCACAGAGAAAAATTAACGACAAACATGGATTTTCAAATATACTGAAATTAAACGAAATATTCTAAATACTAGGTGAAATTGATGAGCTTTGTAAGAGTTATTTTTCTCTATTTTAGCTATTAGGTGACAACAAAAGTTGGTGGTTAAAAAAAAACAGCAATTCCAAACCTACTATAGCTTTCATATTAATAAACTGCTCCGTGTTAAAGATGAATTAATGAATATTAATATATTATTAATGGACTGAAACAAGGTATTATACTAACTATCATATACTGTAGTTATAGGTAATGAGAGTGTCTTAAGAAGCAAGGAGATCTTTACTAATGCTGATTTTATGTTATTTTCTCCTTAACATAATCAACTCTATGGAACTCTATGGGACATGGACCTTATAATATAGAATATATAATGATTGTTTCTGGGAAAATGTGTGGTTTGTGGTTTTGGTTGAATTGGACTGTCCAATTTTATTGACTGGGGAATTTTTGCTGACGTTTATGGTTATTTGATGGGCGGGATCATCTGTGATTGTGTCATGGCCAATCTGCAATAGCTTAACTTTAAACCTGACCATTAAACTTTGAAATCTTCATGAACCACTGTAAATGTTTTTAATACATATTGGTAACTAGCATAAGTGAATCTTTAAAAAAAAATTTAACTGAGAAAATGAATGATTTTTGATTTTTAATTGTATATAACTGTCCAATTTTTAATTTTATTTTCCTGTTCTGTCTCCCTACAGTCTTTTAAGTGCACTAGGTATTGACTTTACATTTGTATACTTTCTAGTAGTGATGGTTTTGTTACGAAAGTTATGTGTGATAAAGGTTTTTGGTCCAGTTTTCTAAGTTACCTGACTGACCACTTCCTCATCATACAGTAAGTGACAGATGTAAAATAAACCTGTAATGCATTTGTCTCCGTTTGTGGTTGTACCCACTGTGCATGATGAAGTCATGGACTGCAGGGAGTTCTGTCACTATATTTCTGAGAATAGTTACTAATCAGTGCTAGCTTAAATTATATGTTATTTGCATACTGAATACCGATTCCTGATCAACATGCTTGGCTCCAGAGATATACTTAAACACATAATGTGAAATTAAAATTTGCAATTTGACTTTGAAAGAAACGGTGTTGGAGAGTGCATGGTAGGGCAAGATTGTGCAGAGAACAATTGCGGGGAGCCCACAAGCACTACAACAAATGATTACATTTCCTGTTTGAGAAAAGTGATGGAACGGAACAAAAGTGAGGTGGAGTGGGGTCTGACCTCAACCTGTTTCTTTAGTCAAAGCAGATGAGTAACATATCTTTTATCTGTACACAAACTGTACACATGTATATACAGTTTGCAAGTGTGTGAGCGAGTTATTCCATACCGTACGGCTGGGTGCAAATATTTACACAACCTCAGAACAAAGAGATGCAGATGTTTACTTAAAACTAAAGGGTGGTGAATTTCAGGTGTGCTTTTTTTGTTTTTGAACGTGATGTAAATAGTCTGTAATAATTTACTGATTCATGTCTGTATAACGTCAAGTGATTTTTGTTGTATGATTTGAAAAATTGTAAACTATAAAATAGAGCAGACGCAGGAACCATGGGGATGCGAATATTTTCACTCGATTCTGTTACTGTATGTCTATATGTCTACATATCCACAGTGTACTGTAAATATAAACCTGTCTCTAAGTCTTATTATGAGGCAAAAGCGTTTTTTTTGTCTGAGGGTATAAAAAAAATCGTTGAAACTTTCACATCTGCTAAATTGAACATACAGATTGCACTTCAGTTTCTGAGGTTTGGGAAATAAACAGCTTTATAAAATCAAATTAAATTTTAATTTATATTAAAGACATGAACTGAATCTGTGTTTTAAATCAAATTTCTGCATTGGAATCGAAATATTACAAAAAAAAAAACCTAAATGTGCTATGGATGTGTTTTTATTAGAAATCAAATATAAAACAGCAACAGGAGTGAATTCTTATCCAAACACAACCTAAAACTTTTTTATTATTTCTAAAAATGTTATCAACCTATACAAGTAATCATTATTTCACACTCTTGACAAATTAAAGACAAAGATGAATGTTAATTGAAGAGGCTTGATCATATGAATCCTATTGAGTTGAGTAATAATTGAATTCACAAAGATGTACAGAAGTAAAGCTTCTGGACTTTTTGAGACATCGTGCTACTTTCAGTTCAATGAACTGGCCCCTGTGCTCTCACTTCTTTCACATCTACTTTATGTTGATTTCATTTATGTGTGTGTGTGTGTGTGTGTGTGTGTGT
>JAOVVB010000028.1:12420784-12432360 GCA_028570985.1 Heterobranchus longifilis | reverse complement strand
AACTAAGTACTTAAATGGCGGACCTAAAGCGTTAGATTACTCGTTACATCAAAAAAGTAATCCAAGTACTCTAACACTAAGTTACACCCAACACTGCTCATTAATCCAAACTCACAGAAATTCAAAGGTGTTGCTATGAAATTGATAATGTTTCTACTTTCAGAGCTGCTGTTATGGAAAATAAGTCAACACCTTCCACACTGTCATGTTAAAAAAAAATCCAACAACGCTGTGGTATCACTCACCTTTGGTCAGCGCTACAGAAACGCTCGTGTTCAATCCCTGGTGTAGTGCTGTACATGTCACTTGTTCTTCGTCCAGCAGCTCTGAGTGAAACTGTATGATGGTGACCACCAGTGTAGTGCCGTCTCCCTGCGGGTAGAACGAGGTCTCGGAGGGTGCCAGCGTGCGGTTATGACCCTCCACATTCCAGACGAGTTCTGTCGGAGGACGAGACACGGCCGTGCAGTTGGCCTGGATTACTCCTTTCTCTAGGTTGATGTAGCTTAATGCAGGTTTGGGAAGGACTGTGAAAACAACACAACAGGCCAAGAGGAAACGGTTTTTGGGATAAAAAAAATATATTTTCAATTTAGTTTTCGTTTGCTTTTGGAGAGACATTAAGAATGATCCTGTTACATAGTCATTATCATTATCATCAATCTTGAATGTTTCTTGACACGGACAGATTTTCCAAGACAACATTAGACGTGGCCTAACACACCTATTACAGCCGTGACGCATAGTTTTGGGAAATGAAAAACACAGGTTGTGAATAGACATTACACAGTGTGACAGGACATGAACAAACCCACTGTCTAGAGGCACAATAATCCTCCAGTGACAAAAGCCACGCTGTTCAGCCAACATTATCAGACCAGAGGCATAGAGGACCTCTGTTTCCCAGAGAAAAGTAGCACAGTAATGGCAATATGCCTTGGTCCAAAGCAAACGCCTTTAATTCAGCATTCACAGTCACACTCTAGCACAGATCAAGATAATAGCTAGTGTTCGTGCCCAAACAGCAGAATCTACTGTTACTGTGCAAATATTTGGTGGTCTGAGCAGGTAAAAAAAAGAGCTCTGTAATCAAATGATGTGGCGGCACTATCGACACCTCAATGGAGAACTGACACAATCACTAATCCTTTCCTTTTCTTCAAAAATTTAGCCTTTGCATGTATCAAGAGGACTTTGTGCTATTGACCAAGAATGGGCTAGATCCATACCAAGTGTGCAAGAACCTGGATAAAAAAAATCACCCCTGCATTGTGTCAGATTTTGACTAGACAGGGGTAGTCAGTGGTTAAGGTGTTGGACTATGATTAAGAAGGTCCCAGGTTCAAACCCCACAACAACCAAGTTGCCACCGTTGGGTCCTTGAGCAAGGCCCTTAACTCTCAACTGCTCAGATGTACAGTATAATGAGACAAAAATGTAAGTCGCTCTGGATAAGGGCCTCTCCTGTAATGTTTCTTGTTGGTGGTAATTTCTGAAAAAGGTCTTTGTGCTATTGACCAAGAATGTGCCAAATTCACCCCTAGTGTGCCAGACCCTGAATCAAAGAATGACCCCTGACTAAGACCTTATGGATTCTTTTTTTTTTTTAAGTACACAAAACCAGATGTGGCATATACTGTGTATGAAGAGTCACTTAAAATTATAATGAGAAATCTTTTACATAACGGTTTTTCTGTTTGTTAACAAGAAAAATAATATTTGTAATTTCTCAAATGACTTTCTCAAAGATATGTGGCGCTGTACTGTATAACAGGCTGATGTAACATGCTTAGAGCAAGGTTCTATCTGCCCTCTTCTTCATACATGACCTAAGACATCTTTGATTGGTTAGCTTCGCTGTGAGAGTGTAACATCCTTCCTATCTGGAGATCACGGCCAATTTTGCACCGTTAGATCCGAGTCACGGTTAGCTGTGGTATATATTCGGGATGTAAACTTGTGATCTTCTAAATAAATTTTCTGTAAAAATTTGAATTTTGCTCATTTACGTCAAACATGGAATCCATTTAACGTTTAAACAAGCATCAATCAGTGTATGTTAAAAAGTGACATCAGTTCAAAGGCTTTAGTTTTCCTTTCCACATCTTGGTAGTAATGGAAACTGTCTTGATTTAAATATTCGCCAGATTTCTTGGTCATACAGTCTATTTTCTAACCCTGATAACATACAGAACACTGCCTCATAAAATCATCATGTTGTTGTATACACTTAGTTTCATTACTTACATCCTGGAGTCTCAAACAGAGCTGCTCAACAGTGATCATAATGAATGAAGGGCCGTTCAAGTCAAACTGGGACTTTTGTGCAAAATAAACACAGTCAAAAGAGATTTCATTACAAGTCCCGGTTTGACTTGAACGCCTTAATTATTTAAAAGAAGAATATATCAATTTTTCCCAAGAGGTAAAACATATATAAATCTTAAGCACAGAACAACAACAACAACAGGACTGAAATAGATGTTGGGAAAGAACAGAATCCCAGAGCCAACAAATTTAGCAAGGGAGAGCCTGCCAAGTTAAATACAGAGTGTAAAGAGATTTGTGACCAGTAGCTCACCCGCTGCTTTATCTCTTTTTTATTGTCTAGAAATGATGACTTGGTTACATAATGACTTCCTTTTCCTGAGCACTTCAGTAGACGTTTATGTATATAAACACACACACACACACACACACACACACACACACACACCCACACGCATATATTCACACAGGTTTGTAAAGCACGTTTTGGAAAACTAGCAGCCTTTCATTTAATAGAACAAAAGAAATGTCATGAACTTTCTTTGACCTGACAGAATGAGTAATCTAGGTGCATTTTCTAAAAATAAATAAGAATAAATAGCTAAAATCAATATCTCTAAAGCTGTAAAGTTGAAAAATCTTTATCTTAATCTTTACCTGATTGCATGATAAATGCAAATAAATAAATAATCATGTGCATGTAAATTTGTTTATACCACTAAATCACATGGTGTAATTTAACAAAATCTGTGTTTAGAATTTTGTTCTGATGATATGTTGTTTATCAGTTTGGGAAGGAGTCTCCAGTGTTAGCACTTTGTCCAGAATAATAGCTATAACTTTCATTTTTTTCTGTCATGGCAAACTCTCCAGGACAAGTTTTGTATTATTAAATAAAGACAGGTTAAAATAAGTGTTTGTAGCTGATATAAGTGATAACTAACATACCGTAGACAGCCAGACATGCCGCGACACTCTTCGAGCCCTCCGGGTACGTGTGGAAATCACAGGTGTAACATCCCTCGTCCTCCATGTAGACAGGGTCTATGGTTAACTCACTGTGCCCTAACGTCTTGCTCAGCTTCATCCGCTTCCTGAATTGCTCCTGCACAGTCAGGTTACCACTCATGGTGTAGGAGGCCACAGTGGCAGTGTCACCCTGCTCCGCCGTTTTCTTCCACAGGATCTGACGGACCCTGCTGGCGAGTGCGTAGGTGCACGAGAGCGTCACCTGCTTCCCATGCACTGACGTCTTGTTCCCCACTGACTCTGCTTTCGCTGTGAGAATGAGGAGGAACTTGATTTTAGTTTAATGTTATGCTGGACTGTTTCTACACCTGTTTTTTTTTTTTTTTTCAAAGGTTCATTAGATGCTCAGTGGCTCAATAGTTTAATAGTAATAGGTATAACCTAGAACATTTAAGCATTCCCCAAAACAGTTAAAGGTCCTACAGTCCTGTGTAGGAGAAATAAATGTATATTCATATACTGGCGGTTTCACATGAAGGACCTTGCTTGATGATGTTTTTAACCACTGTTCTTTGATGGTTACTGGTTTGTAACCATCTGCCTGCTTGTTTTTTTGTTGCTCCCACTTCTATGGCCAAGATGGATTGGTGATTCATTCATTTCAAAATATTGGAAATATACCAGTCTTTTTATATATTTTCATTTTACTTATTATTTATTTTTGGACTCTCTTTGTATAATTGGTTGTTGTTTAAACAGGTTGTACTATATGTTAAGACAGGAAGTTAAGTTCATCTACTGGAAATGAATAGAAGAGTGCCAAATCCTTTCCACGTCCTGTTGTGACCATCATATTGGAACCTCAATGGGATAATCAAAGATCCTGCCAGGTGTTCCACTGGTATCATTACTCAGCATTTCATGTATGTTCTACTTCACCAGTCTTATACTCTTAGAAAAGAGGTTTTAAAGAGTTCTTCAAGTGAATCGTTAAAGCTCTCATGTATAATCTGTACACACATTGGTTTCTCATCCAAGAAGCTTTAAAGTAGACTAACGCTTAGAAACCTTAATTCTTCAAAGAACAACCATTTATCTAAGAGTGTAGCAGTAACATGACATTTTTGTGACTACTGTTAAAGTTGATTTAGCCTGGTTAGCATATCTTGTTTTCCAAATACTCAAGAGATTCATAGTGTGTTCGACGTCTATGCACATTCTTATTAATCATGCCAGGTGTCTTATGTGAATAATTGAGATTCGCTTCACCTCACCATTTAAAAAGAGGCAAATCTTCCCCCGCTGCTGTCCAGATGGGTACACATCAAACACACATGTGTAGCAGCCTTCATCTCCCGGCTTGGTCTTCTCAATGGAAATAATGCTTGTGTGCATTTGCTGCTCAATGACCTCCACACCATCTCGCTTGGTGAGGCTGCCAGGCTTCTCAGGCTGGTAATAAAGGACACTTTTGTTGTGCAAATCCAGCCAGCGAACCTGTTTAAGGATGTCACCAACTTCCACAGTCAAATTACAGCCTAGTGTAACAGTGTGGCCTAGTGTCGCCTGCAGCTGGGCCGGGGCAGTCACTTTACCTAGAATATGGCGAAAATACATCACCTAATCAGGTTTGTGAATGTATAATAAAGAGCAAGAGTGAGTTTACCCACTATTGATTTTAATTTTGCCTTTTCTTATTATATATATACGAATGGTGTTAAAGTAGTTAAATTTTAAATCATACTTAAAATAAATGTATAAAATGAAAAGTATATTCAGTAAGTCATGTTTCATACTTAATAACAAGATGCTCTAAAAATGATATAAATATAAAAAGATTTGTTTTTAAAATACTTTATTGGTGCCAATATTTTGAATTTTTGGTAAATATTTTTTTTTAAATAAAAAAAAAAAAGTTTATGTTCTATTAATAGTTTTAAAACTATTTTGCCTTGAATAACACAATTAATATTGCATGAAATTTGCCTGAAGGTTTTTACTTGTTTTGAATAATGTGTAAAATGTGTAAAAAATTTTGTTCATAATATTATGCTGCGTATTATGCTGTGTATTATGCTATAGACTGCCAATAACTTATATATAAACTAATGTAAACTAAATATACTTGAAAACAATACATTTAAATTTAAGTCTTTAAATGACACATTATACTAATTAAATCCTTTTTTTAACGTTGGCATTACAATTTAAGCAACATTATTATATGATTGCAAATTGATAACAATTCACAGAAGCCAACTTGTAGGAAACAGTCTGAAATTTTACAATGACAGTATGGGCAACTTGAGCAAATTCTTTTGTCTGAAATCCAACATAAGGATTTTTCCAAATTTCTGTTAGGCTGAACTGGTGGATCTAAAGAAACAAAATACCTAAAGTGGTGCCACAGAAATCTTTATTTAATAAAAAAAATTAGGAATGAAAATCTCAACTTGTCTTTCATGATTATGTCTGTAGTGCTGTACCTTGCAGGGTAGGGAGCAGTATGACGGCCAACCACAGGCATGCAGATACACACCTATACATCTTAACCTATAAAAAAGAAAGCATTTTTTTTAATTCAGAAGTTTTAACAGACCTCTGCCTGTTTTAAAGCTCTACTGAAAGCAATGAGTCCGACAACACAGGTAGGTACATGCATCCCCACAGTGAAAATTACTATGGATTATTGCTGATGTTGACTCAAGCGAGACAGTATAATCAGCAGACACATGAAGAAATTAAGTAAACACTGTAGACTTTCATGGATTATCCAGAAGACACTTGCCTTAGACTGAAACCAAGGTTTATTTTTCCTTTTTAAAATGATCACGCCTTGTCACTTGTCACGCATTTGCTCAGAATAATCATCTTAGTCAATGGTCATCATTTAGCCATGTAAGCCATCAATCTTTGGAAAGTAAACATCAAAATCTGCAGAACAAAACACTTCACTTAAATATCCATGAGTAGTTTATTCTTTTTTATTATTTCATTCTTTTAACTTTTATTGAGTTCATATTCTTTTTAGTAGGACCCACAACTACCACACAAACATAAATATATATAAGTATTGAAAGTCTGTTCAGAACATCACCACATAATTCTTGATTCAAAAACGAGACAATTTGGCACAAAGCCAAGCAACAAATTCTTTAATGGATTAACAGGAAAACATGGTCAGATGTTTCACTTTTAGGAATGAAGAGGGTTTATTTGTCATCATCAGGGTGTGGTGTTTTTACTTCACAGGGATCACCAGTCCACTCATCACTGCGGTAAGAATGCAATTATTCACCAATAATGAAAACATCTAGCCTTAAGAAATGTGTTTTTCTGTTTCCACTAAACTATCCCTTTTGCAATTTTAACCCTTTAACAATCAACGAGCAACATATTGGCTTCTTGGTTAAATAATCGCTAAAGAATGAAACCAATTAATCATTATTCTAGCAGTAACAAATCAGAAAATAAATTGTAAAAAATGTTTGAGCATAAATAATATGTGGCCTGTCCAGTAGTTATAAAATAATTAGCAATAGTAATTGAACATTACCAAACTATTACTCATGATGGTGGCTTTTGAATATTTAAGGTTTAAAAGATCAGCTCAAGATATATCACTAATTTGTTCAAATGACTATAACCTTGTTACTAGCTCAATATTAATTCAGTAAAAGGAAGCACTTTAATCTATAGTACTAATTGTCCCATTTCTACAAAGTATTGGAATTGTAAAACAATGAACATTTTCAGTATTATATCGATTATATAAAACAACAATAAATAAACCAAGTGATTTCTAATACAGATTTCTGTTAGGAACTCATTGATAAGTGATGGAAGAATATGGCTAAAACATCAGGGAAGAAAACGTGCATTGATGAGTTAAGCTGGTCATTCAGTACATTCAAGTCATCAGCTGACTACATTTTATTGCCGCATAACATCGCTGAACCTAGAACTGTCCAAGTGAAGCAACAACAGATCATCAAATTGCTTATGTTATGGACAGTGGGCACTTCCCTTCACTTTATACACTTCTCTTTTTACCCTGATGCCCCCATCATGACCACATGACCTTTTTCCATTACTCCAAAGTCTAATCTTTATGCTCCCTATCAAATTAAAGCCATTTGTTTCTGATTAGTCTAATTAAGAAATGTTTTTTATGGACACAGTTTTTTAGTCCCAATCATATGTGTTCTCAACACACTGTGAGTGGAAATGATCTTACTTCTCACTGTTAAATGTATTGTTGATGTTTTCACAATACAACTTCTCCAAGTGTTCAAGTGATCTCCAATAATTGTTTTTTTTTTTCAACCTTATTTCTCAAAAGTTCAGCACTATCCTTGGAGGTTTTAATAATGTGTCAAACAGTTATTAATAATCAAATTCCAGTAAGGTCATCTACAGTAACTCCTTAGTAGTTTTCTTTGCTTGATTAAGGTCAGTAATTTGACACTTAAATAGATTACTTTTTATTTTAAATCTACTTTTTTTAAATTTACTTTTAATCTAAAATTACTTTAGATTTCACCAGGTAGTGCAATTATTTTAACCACTTGCTCAGCTTCATCCGCTTCCTGAATTACATGTAAAAAAATACATGTAAATTATGGGATGTTGGATGCTAAGTTGTTCCAAATAATGTTTATGTCAATAGTTTAGAACTCTGTGCTGTATGCATGTTGTTTTCCAGGTAAAGTTCAAGAGCATTTTTTTCCAGTGTACTGCTGATTCAGTGTGTTTGAAGTGTAGTTTCGGGAAACAACCTGCACCCTGCCGAGGTTGTTACCTTTCCGCTACTGTTAACATCATCTGGAAAACATAAAACCTCTTAATGCCCTGCTTTTATCTTGAGACTGGAGTAGAACATCAGCTCTAAAACAATACAGATTACATTCTAATAAAAACCTGTGTGACATTTTGCTACATTTCTAAATTTGAGATAAAGTGCTTGGGAGAGAGGGGAAATTTTGGACAATTACATTAGTGCCATTGGTTGCTTTTAATGTCAATTAGGCCTGCTAAACAACTGCAACAACCATCCTTACCTGTGACGCTTAACCTCAATGTAAAAATTATGCATTCAAATACATTTTGCTATATTTTATGCTGAGCCCTGCCCCTGCCATGCTATTTAGAGTCTGGTATTTAACCTCAAGCACCCACACTGCCAGGAAATTCACTCACAGTGGCTTAGTTGTGGTTATAGCAGCCCCAGTCCCTTTACACACCTCAACTAAATACAAGCATACTTTCACACTAAATAGTGGTCTGCGACAAAATAATACCTTATTTGAATGAAACCACAACGACCAGTGGGTCTGGTTTAGTACAGTGGTACAGCCCATGTGGTTTAGGAACTGGGACACAGGCTTTGATAAATTTAACTGTGTGGTTTAGGGATTTAGCCTTTAGGGAAAATAGATGGCTGGCTTCATTTTTCTTTGCCACAGCCAAATAAGAAACAAACAAACTGTGGCAAAAATGGAGGCAGGGATTGGTTTTTGTTGTGCTTTTAAAGCCCCAGCAGCCAACTGGTCAGAGTTAGTACAGTAGCAGACTTTTTGAAAATTAATTATTGGATTTCAGGATAAAGTTTCAACATAAAAAATAAGTATTATTATTATTATTATCATTATTATTAAATTACAACTACTACTATTACTTCTACTACTACTCATAATAATAATAGTAATATTAATGATAAAAAAATAATAATAATAATATATATAATAAGAAAAATAAGAAGAAAATATACCTTTAGCATATTTTGCAGTTTTGCCAAAAAATAACAATCAGGTAATAAATAAATGTATTATACTAATCAGACAAATCATGTAAATCTATCAAATGCTGCCATGCCACAGTTGTAAATAAGAAACCTGTTCTTAATCTGTCTTGCCTGGTTAAATAAAGGTAAATAAAAATAATAAATAATAAAGCCACATAACAGGTGCATGGCATCAGTTAAGGCAATTTACATTAAATAAATAATAAAGTCAACTCAGTTTGCTTATTGTGTTAGAACAGATTGTGTTATTTGGTTAGTCACAGCTTTTCCACTGTATCTGACAAACTGTACCGCCTGTCAAAGAAAGATGACCTCACCATGTTTGAACATCTGTGTTCATATCATTTCACTAAAACAATGCTCACAGTATATCCTATACACACTCAGATAACAACCCTGATGAAATTCAGCTTGTCTGATCACATCAGCGACTATAGATTCTACAGATCTAAAGCAAACAGCAGCATTCTGCATCTTCTGTATACAAAATCTATCTATCTAATGGTTCTTGCATTTTCAGGGATCAAAGCGCTCCAGATTACGCTTGTATGTAGTTAAACACCTTTATACATTGACTCAGACCTTTATCTTCTAACTGCTCTGGCTTTCTGATGTCCTTGTATTTTTTTAATGCTGCCTCAGTATCCTGTTTCGTTGGTGGTGGAATAAGCTTCCTCTCATTCAACTGGCCCAACATCTGCATTCATCCAGTAATGCATGGTTGTATAGAACAAAGCCCTTATTGGTTCTCTTCTTTCCATCAGAAAGAGCCTTAAAGTACAGCCTTTATCTTAAAGCATTTTTTTAAAAGCCCAAAAAGCATGTGCTTTATTGTGATATATTTGTGATATCCACAGTATGTCCTTTAAATTTTAATTTTCACATGAATTTTAATTCATTTTATTTGAATTGCTTAAATTACTATATCTTATATATACTGTAAGCAAGTCTACAATATTTTACTACACTGTACTATAACTATTATATTTCTTATGGTATAATGACAACAGTATCAAATGCATAATTAAAAAATATATACCAGGAACAATGACTGCATCACCTTGTACTTAAAACCTATCCTTAAAATTTAAGTACAAAAATTCTTATGTTCTCCAACTACAAATTTTGCAAAAATAATGCAAAAATGCATTTAACATTTAGTAAAGAATCTGTATTCATTCATTCAGGTTATCATCTTAAATAATCTAAAATCTTAAATAAGTTACTCACTTTTCAGTTCAGAATTCATCTCGGAGGAAGTAGAGGTCGTTAATAGAGACAAGAAACACACCACACATCC
The DNA here is from genome assembly GCA_028570985.1 of Heterobranchus longifilis. Classification (NCBI taxonomy): domain Eukaryota; kingdom Metazoa; phylum Chordata; class Actinopteri; order Siluriformes; family Clariidae; genus Heterobranchus; species Heterobranchus longifilis. The sequence continues at coordinate 12,422,020 of JAOVVB010000028.1, read as the reverse complement.
AGATACACACATACCCTTACACTCATGCTCACATACTCACACACTCACACAGATGGCTGCTTTCAGGAATTAAAGTGCAGAGTACTCAGTCATGACAGGACTATTAAACACTGAGCACTGCCTCTGAGCTCGGGCCGTGCCCAAATTCCCACCTCCTCCTATCTTCCTTCCTGCCCCTGCCCTGCCCCCCCTCCTCCAAACTCCCCCTTCTGTCCACTCCCATACACGCTGCCTAGACAACTAGATCTGCCCAAACTGCAGCTGTACGGGGATGAAGTGGTTTCAATACAGTTAATAATTGAGGTTGGGTATAACTGTAGTACATTAAGGTTTTACCTGCCAACATAACCAGAATGTTTTAATGTGGTTTAAAAAAATAAAAATAAATAACTTAGGGGATGTATCATATACTGTACCTATAAATAAAGTGTCATGAAAGAGTATTTGCCCCCTTCCTGTTTTTTTTTTGGTTTTTTTTGGTCACACTTAAATGTTTCTGATAATCAAATATTTCTTTTAGTAATAGTAAATAAAGTAAATACACATTGCATATTTTTATTTATGTCTTCATTTATTGAGGGAAAAAAAAGCAGGAGGCTGTTCAAACCAGAAACATAATTAAGGTTTTGGTTTGGCCTAGTCAAAATCCGGACTTAAATCTGATTAAGATCCTTAAACAGGCTGTTCATGAAAAGCCTCCAGTGTGGCTGAATTAAAACAATTTTGCAAAGAAGAGTGAGCCAAAATTCTTCCACAGTTATTCCAAACACTTGATTGCAGTTGTTGCCGCCAAGTGTGGCATAACCAGTTATGACGTTTAGGAGGCAATTACTTTTTTACATAGGGCCAATCAGGTTTGTACAGCGATTTTTCCTGTAGTAAATGAAATCATCATTTTGCATAAAGTACAAACGTGTATTTTGCATTTATTTATTTATTTATTTTGATGATCCCAATAATTTAAGTGTGACAAATATACAAAAAAAAACAGGAATACTTTACAAATACTTTTTCACTTTTTTTTTTTTTTACTTTTTCACAGGTATTGTACATGCACATACTAACTAACTAACTAACTAACTAACTGACTAGCTAAGCAGTAATAAGTTGAAGGTCTGTTTCAATGCATTACTTATAACAGGGTGAAATCAGGTTTACATATTCTGCATGTTCTCTAGTGGAGTTTGGTGTTCCACAGGGTTCAGTTTTAGGCCCACTGCTTTTTTCCCTTTACAT
>JAOVVB010000028.1:12394251-12404521 GCA_028570985.1 Heterobranchus longifilis | reverse complement strand
ATAATTTCATAAAAGCGGGACCCGCGGGTTGGAAAAATACCCGACCCGCGCATCACTAATACTCATAACTAAATCATTTTGTTTTTAGCCAATAGCTAGCAATCAGGGGATCTCTAGCTAAACAAGTTCACAACCGTGATACAACTTCCTCAACATGGATAATTTGGATCACTGTTATTCCTGTCACTCTGGGATCATAGCTTTTTTTGGCATGTGTTGATGTGTCACATGTCTGGTCTGGTTTATGCCATACGCTTCCAAATTTCTCAGCAATTCTGACCTGACGTCCGTGACACAGTACTGACTGTGAACTCCTATTACACAGCTGTCATGGCAGCCCAGGAACATCAGATGATATTTTTTTCCAGTTTTTTTTTTTTTTTACTACCTATTTTTTTTTTACTAAAAATAAAATCCTTTGTTGAATATACAATTTACAAGACACTGGGGAAAATTTGACAAGTGTGACAATAGCAACTATATGACTGCTGTCTGATGGACTGAGAAATTACATTAGAAATGCTTTAGTTCAGTTGACCAGAATAGTTATCTTCAATGGCTCTAATAGACCTACATTTAATTCCCCAATTAATCTTAATTGTCCTTTGAAGGCCTTTACGTGGAAAAGATGTCCATATGAAACACCACTGGTGCTTTGATATAGCACATGCAATTAATTGAAGATACTGTGTGACCTGTACTGTGTGTGGCTAATATTAGCTCAATTCTAAAGATGACTTGAACTGGATAATAATAGTCTCCTTGGAGCTTGAGAATTTTTTTTACACTGACTAAATATTTTAATTAAAATTACATATAAAATGATAGATAAAAAAGAAATAATAACAATAAAACATTATCCAAGATGATGTACATTTCAGAATTTTTGAAACCTGAAACCTGAAACTAAACCATTTTAGTCAAGAAACAGATCCATAAGGAAATGTTACAGTCTACCATTGAATCATTATTTTGTATGTTCATTACTCTGATCACAGCATGAAAAGATGTCAATGTAATGCGCTAAATGTAAAGTCATTTAATGAATTAACTGCACTGACAATGCATATTACATCAATGGAAGGAACTCTTTACGATGTTATTAAGAAAAACATGTCGGTGTGTACTTGTATGGATGAGTACCAGACTGAAACCTACACATTCGTACATCACATATGAATAATAAGTATTAAGAAAGTCAAGGTTAATTCTGTTTCCATGCATATGGATTTGCCCCATTTGTCTTTCCCTCATCACCCACAATGAAATGAAAAAAACAGAAAAATCTACCTGTACCCTCTGATTCCTCCACTCTCTAATGTAAATAAGCTGCCCCCAGTGACCTCCACAAGTCTATTTGCACAAGTTGAAATAAGAACAATTACAGGTCTGGTTTACTCGTGATGAAGAAATTGGACTACATGTGTAACACCACTGGCACATTTGCTCTTTTTACTGTTTTAACTCAGACTCATTAGACTTTAGGCAAACACGCTGCGACTGCATTTGGCGTAACCACCATCGCAGAAATCGCTTGGGTAAAGATCAAATACTAATTGACCTCTTTCACGCTTCAGCTACACAAATGCAAACTGAATAGTTAATGGATCTGAAAAGGGACCTTCAGTGAAAATGCCACAACATGAACACCCTAAAGAATAATAATTGATGCTAAACAATTTTGCTGCAATGCTCATTTCTCCAACACTAAGAAAATTATTCAAATTTCCAACTTTTTTTAAAAAGAAATATGCAAAAAAGCACTTAGATCATCTGTAAAAAGTCTCTAAAACTCAAGACTCCTTAAAGAGCTTTTGATAGTTCATTAAACTTAAAACCTTTATACATGCCTGCTTACTTTATTGATACATGGTTGCTATGCATAAATGCAAATCTGTATGTCAACCCATTTTTATGCATATATTTAGGTATATTTTGATACCTAGTGCATTACTGTAGCCAAGAACTATTCACTCACCTTGCATCATGACCAGTGCTAGAGGTATTGAATAAGATGTTAAATTCAGGATTTGGCAAGACAACCAGGATTTTCCAAAAAAATGCACCAGATTTGGGTATCCAGATCGATCAGCAATACAATCAAGCTCTGCCTGTATGACACTATTGTTTTAACCAACTGCGATATACGCCAACCAAACATGGTTAACCACAACAGCAAAAGAACCGTTAAACCTGCAAGCTGATCCAACTCAATATAAAGCACTTGTTGCTCAATGTACCCAACTGTACTGGAGAAACTAAGGCTAAGTCTGTACTCTGTCTCCATGTGATGCAATTTAATCCATTAATTCTAATTCTGTAGCTAATGTTTTCTATCCCAAAAGATGATCATATAACAAACAAAGTAGTGGATGTTATCCCAATTTCCTCATTGAAGAAGTTAATGATTTTCTTGATGAGTTCAAATTGACTTTACACTTAAAGAATGCTAATGTTGAAACAAGAAATGCTTAAAATAAATGCGCCTGTAATTATATTTTAATAAATAGTGGTACCTGTGTATTATTTCGATGTGTGAATGTTTTTTGCAAATATAAAATAAAGACGTCCTCAATCTGCCTTTAATGTGATAAAAACAGACATCTTAGATGTCCTCAAGATGCCTTCTATGAGTAAGTATACCTATGTAAGTATATGTAATGTAAGTATACCTATCATTTTATTTATTGGACTATATCACCCCTGCAATGGATTTGCACCCTGTCCAGGTTGTACCTTGTTTCGTGCCCCAAGTCTCCTGGGATAGGCTCCAGGCCCCCCGCGACCCTGAATACAGGATAAAGCGGTATATAACTCAGTATATCACTGTACTATGGATTGTATAGGCATTGGGGGCTCAATAGTAGGTTTCTCGCCTGCCATGCATAAGGCTGGTTTCAATTCCCACCCAATGCCCAAACCCCAGCACTGCAGAGCAGAGTCGGTCCCAAGCCCGGATAAAATGAGAGGGTTGCGTCAGGAAAGGCATCTGGCGTAAAACCTGTACCAAGTTGTATGCGGATCGGATGGTCCGTTGTGGCGATGTTGTGTGTCTCAACATAAACAGTTGAAAAACTAAGGAACTATACTATGGATTAACAAAGAAATGTTTGGGGTGTGTTTCCATTAAAATGTATTTATTTCTTTTTTTACATTATTTTATTTTGTTATTTATTGTGTACCCCTCCATGAAGCATGTATGTGTAGAATTGATATGTTTTGTAATAAGCCTTTTGTCTGATTTTATTTCTCAGATCCATGATGACATGAAATAAATCATACAGTATAATGAAATCATTATACAGTACATACTACACTATCGCTACAGACACATAAGCATGATGGTGGTAGCATCTTGTTAAGATACATTCTTGGCCCCTCATTGGTCACTAATCTTTCGTTAATAACCTCTTCTAGGTAAGTTTACTGTAATGTTATATTAATTTTAATGTTAGGAATACTTTCCCAGAACAATCTCTTGATCCTGTTTTGCCTAAAAACTATAAAATGCCATAGGGCTATGGGAAATTATTAATTTAATTAGTTGTTATTTTAAGACATTAAGATCATGCACTTGACAGTATCGTCAAGTGCATTTTCAAAACCCATCAAGCACCATGATGGAACTGTCTCTCATAAAGACCTTCCCAGGAGAGCAAGACCAAAACTTACTGTACCTCTGCTGTAGAAGAGAAGTTCATTTAGATTTACTAGTTACCTCAGAAATCACCAACTAACAACCAGCACCTCAGATTAGAGGCCTTATGAAGACTTTAATAAAGCATAAGTAGCGGAAACATCTCAATATCAACTGTTCAATGAATGTATAAAGAGATTGTTGCATGTTGCATGTATCTTTTGACTGATAGTGTATATAGGCACAATTAACTTTAGTTTAGGTTATGGCTCATAATAAAAGAAATATATAATAAAAATAAACTTGTGTTTAAATTGCTCTAATTACGGGCACTTATTGGATCACATTTTACAAGTAGCCATGTAGAAGTTCTCTTAAATTGTTACAATTATTATTTACTATAAATACTAAACGAGCACATTTGTTCCCCATTTATAGCCTCTTTACAAAAAAGATTAAATACCAGATAACCCCATTCCTAATTCAATGAAATAAAACACACATTTTTTTTTCACCCTCACCACCACTTACCTTTACCTTATTATATAAAAGATGACCACTTAATTTTTGTCATTCATTCATTCATTTTATTTATAATTTACTAAATGAGGTCACAGGTATTATTTTCTCAAAATAAATATAACCATCATTGCTTTCATCTATAAGGACCGAATATACATTACTTTGAACATGTTTGTGTGTCTCATGTAGATGCTACATGAGCAACATTGTTTGCATACTCGATCACATATCTCATGCATATCTGAAATATTAAAAGATATCTTGTGATATTAAACACGTTGATAAATTCTCACTTACTCAATACAAACACAATTACACTACGGGCAATTTAGGAACGCCAATTGGCAAAATCGGCATGTCTTAGGACTGTGGGAGGAAACCTGAGTACCTGGAGGAAACCCCATGGGAGAACATGCAAACTCCATGTACACAGAGGCGGGCATCAAACCTGGCCAGGAATCGAACCCGGACCCCGGATGTTCTGCATTTTAAATGGTGGCATAGCGGTTAGCAGTATAGAATAACATATAAAATAAGAGTGCATTTAAAACACATTACTCGTTCATTTATTTGCGGACACCCTGTCACATGGTGCTATGCTGCCTCCACTATTTACCCGGGTATTGCACCACGCGGAGGTGTGAACAAGTGACATGCCAAATGCCACAAGTGGCGACCTACAGTAGTATAAATCAGCTTTTCGTGATCATGAAAACACTTTCAAAGGCATTTACTCACTCACTTACTCATCTGCTATAAAGCTTTATCCTGTATTCAGTGTCGCGGGAACCTGGAGTCTAACCCAGGAGACTTAGGGCACGAGGCAGAGTATACCCTGGACAGGGTGCCAATCCATCGCAGGGCACACACACATACACACACTCAATCACACACTACGGGCAATTTGGGAACGCCAATTAGCATACCTTTGGACTAAACAGGTTTTACATTCTTTTTCCTTATACTAAAGGAAATGGTGTCAAAATAATTTTTTGTTTCACATCCTGCCTGCTGCAACGCAACAGACAAAGAGGGTTTGTTTTTGTTAAATTTCCTCTAGTGAATGTGATATTCGGTGGCACGATGGTGTAGTGGTTGTCACTGTCGCCTTGCATCTCCAGGGTTCATGGTGTGCATGGAGTTTGCATGTTCTCCCCATGCTTGGTGGGTTCCCTTCGTGTACTCTGGTTTCCTCCCACAGACATGCAGAATAGACATGCAGATTAGACTATCTGGCCTTCCCAGATTGTCTGTAGCGTGTGAATGTTGACTGGAGGTCCTACCACAGTCGTAAAATGGTAATAAATACAATGGTCACCATTGACCTCCACGGTCCCTATTTGGACTATACAAAGGTTCCTTAGATGAATGGATGGATTTATGATTTAGCAAGCAGCAGAACCAGGTTAATTGCAAAAAAACGGAGTATTCTGACCCGAATGAATGGGAATCACCAGTCACCAGGCATTAGCATATTATCCCGATGTTGATTCGGTGTCGATTCGATTAATATTGCAATTTTGTAAGCGTCATGATTTTATAAATATCACAATTCACTATTCAATTTTTTTTTATACAGTTTTAAGACCTTGAAACTTTAGAATAATAAAAATAATGCCCGAATGCAAACGTTTCATAATTAAATATAGCCCATTCCATATAACATTAGTTTTCTAACTTTAAAAACGTTAAACAGATTTTAACGTTAAAAAGAGTCCAACAGATTTTAATCCAGTACTTTAAAGGCTTTTATGCACCCATAATGTAATGAAATGAAAAAATAAAAAATATGTTTCTGTTGCACCACTCGGAAGCTCGTACACTCAGGCAAGGCTGATCAAACTGAGAACCAGACGATTCTGTTTGGTGCATCTGTAAAACCAATATGAATATAAAATAATGGAATCGATGTGACTATGAACATTATCAGGCACAAAAGAATCGTAAATCATAACCAGATCAATCCCCACCCCCCATTTCCCCAAATTGCCCTAGTACAACAAATTACATATATCTAATCTTCAAACTTGGTGTTTGTATGTGCAGTGCTCGACATTCTTCAAATGAATATCCAAATACTCAGTGACCAAATTCACTGCCGTTCAGCTTGAACAACCGAATTATTATGGAGAAAATGATTAAGCACAGTTTTGTAATTATGACTATGAGCTAGAAGAACATATAAAGGCATGAACATTTCATAAAATGGAAGAAAAGATCCAAATCCTTTGTAACATTTTTATTCATCTTTACAAAAGGCAAGGATGTACAGCACAGTAAACAAACACAAAAAATATTCATATTTATTAATTAAAAAAAAGAAGCAAAATAAGGATTCCTGTACAATATCACACTAATGTAACTGGAAAAATATATTTTTCCTGCACAGTATTTTTAATGATGTACATTCTATTAAAAAAAGAGAAAATAATTGGACAGGAGATGATTCCTCCTCACACCATTTAATATTTAGAATAATAATAATAATAACAAAAGTTTACACCTTTATGTGACTCTGTGCAGGGCGTTTCAGTTCAGTTATTCTGAAATTCTATCAATATAATTGATAATAATTGTATCAATCGTTACTGCATGATTTCCTGTATGTTACTGTTTATAAAGGTGCCGTGTGTAACTTTTTCAGTCCCTGGTTAAATTAAAAGCAATGAATAAATTTTTAACTGTTCTTCAACCAACCCGAGACCCTGTAAACTCTCCGCTTGTGTTGCCTTTTAAGGAAAATGTCTGGGAGACGGGGACTCATTTCAGGGCCAGAAATCTTACCAAAAGCTATCGGCACAATCAATCGCTCAGCAGTATCACAGGGATTGTGTTTTTATGGCCTAGTTTTTCTAATGAATTTTCTAATGATATTGTATAATTCTTTTTTATTGGTTGATGTTTTTTTTGTTTTTTTTTAAACCATATTTCTCAGTCCCAGTGTGTAATCAGTTCCTCAGAGGAACATTCGATCTTTGCTGTGTGAGAAACGCGTGTTCAGCTCTTGACTCTTCTTCAGCAGGGCTTTTTTCTGCGCCTCGTCGAAGCGGTTGACCTGCAGGTCGGCGTCGCGGTCGAAGGGCCTCCTCTCCACCGGCTTGTTGGAATCCTCCTCGGCTTTCCTCTTCATTTTCTTGGCGTGGATGCTCAGGAGCGATTCGCCTCTCTTGGACTCCTGATAAAGAGAAACGGCGATTAGAAAACGATATACATGAGATAAGACCAGGTTGATTATTTTGGAGTCAAAATTTACGAGCGGTGTTCAAGACAAACTGGGATTTATGATTTATAAACACTATCCCAGTGTTTCACTAGTGCTTGGACACCATCAAAGTAGCCATGCCTGCTTCACATCTGAAACCCTGGCCTACCAGGAACTTTCACTGCGTCTAAGAGTCTCATCACCATACTGTGCATGAAGTCTTCGGTTAAAGTCACACTTTAATTCACCTAAAATTTCCCGGTGTGACTTGAACACACCCCTTGCATTAATGAAAAATTGACAAATACTCATTCTCAGGGATGCCAATATTTTATAACAAGTGTCATAACAGAACTGCACTGCCAAGAAGTCTTAGAAATTAAACTGTAGAACGTCTCCTGCATGCGTTAGTTATGAGGTGTAAAGTAAAGAGCTGTAACGTTCCAAACAAACACCAACACAATTTAACCTTCTTAGTGCAAAGTGTTTGTGAAGATCAGGGGATAAAATATATGTTTTTAAAAAAAAAAGAAAAATCCCTCACGTTGTACTTGGAGACTTTTTCTGCCGTTTCTAGATCTTTCTTTGGGATCTGTGGGCCGTCGTCTTTGACCTTCTCTCCTCTTTCTTTCGCTTCTCGTCGCTCCTTAAAGAGAAAAAGTAAAAGACAAAAAGGTTTTCTTTAATTTAATTAACTGGTAAATGGATTTACAGTATGTTTACTTCTCACACAGCAGATTATAACAGGAATTATAACTATGCTAGAAATAAAGGTTTAGTGTTTTTTTTTTATTGAGTGCAAAAGTTTGCACACCCCATGACAATGAGGTGCTATAACATTTATTCTAATATTTGGACATATTTGAGCTGTGAAATAAACGCACCCTGGCTTTGCGTTCCCGGTCGGCGGGCGTGTCGGTCCAGATGGACCGGTCCTTGTTTTCGGGTCCGGATCTTTTCTTAAAGGTTCGTGCTTCCAGTCCGACGTGCTGCAGCTCAGGAGGCAGCTCAGTCATCCAGCTCTCCCTCTGTGGCTTCCCAGTCTCTTCCTTAAACACACACACACACGGTACAAATTAATTGGATCAGAACTGAAGTTTTACTTCCTAACCAAACAGTACAGGAAGCAGAACACTCACTTCCCGTCCCAGTAATTTGTCCTTCATTCTCTTTGCCCTCCTGTCAAAGTCCAGTGCGACGGAGCTTTGAGCTTCCCCTTTGGATGGCAAGGGCCCGAAGACATCCTCATCCTCGTCCTCTCCGCCGCTGCTGGAGGACTCCGCCTTGTATCCAGGAGGAAGTGCAGGTCCTAGAACCCCTATGCTTTCATCCTCGTCCTCATCCTCATCATCATGCTGCTGCTTTTTAAACCCTGGAGGCAGCGCAGGCCCAAGCACCGGCGGCCTACACATACAAGAGATGCAAGGAAGTAAAATTTAAATTAAAGGGGAGCAGTACTCGACCTTGAGGGACACCAACTTAAAAACCATTCGGTGCTGTCCTGTTGGAATAACCTGCAGTTCATCCATGATCTGTACACCTCCTTTCCCATTATTCGGCGTGCACAGAAACCACAGATTAGTTCTAAGGGTTAACTACCACTATAGATTTGGGTCAAAATCCTGGGCGAAACAATTTACACACGCACAATTGATAATCTTTTTCTTTGATGTGAACATAAACTGTATTTTTGTATGCTATAAGTGGCGAAGTAACAAAACTCAATCAGATGTGATACTGAAAGGAAAAAAAATAACGTGTTGAGAAGATCGAGTGTGTGAGAATACTGCTTAAAGCAGATGAAGATTTCAAGACACAGAACAAGTCGAGACAGAATGAGGGAAGGACGCATTAGAGGTTTTAAGGAAGGATGGTCTGGAAAATCTGCGTTAAGAAGCCAGGAAGATGAGTGAAAGCGAGACCTATAGTTGGCGGTAATGTATCCTACTGGATTTAAACAACGAAGAAGAAGAAGAAGAAGGGTGTTTTTCAGAGTGCTGATTATCTACGGGTGTTTATATCGTCTCACCTTTCAGGTGAACTGTCTTGCTTTTGGTATCCTGGAGGCAGAGCTGGACCAAAAAAGTCATCATCATCATCATCATCATCATCATCTCTATTCCTGCATATTAGATATTAATGGTTAATTAGTCAATCAGGACATGATATTAAACACCTATAATGATTTAAAGTCCTTACTTATGAGGCAGCCTGTCCCCTGAGCCTGAGTACTTGGCTCTCTTGAACACGACCTGCTCCCGGTCACTGGAGGAACTCGAGGACTCTGTGCGTTTATAAAGCGGAGGCAGAGCTGGACCTATGACTGCAGATGAGTACAGAGTACAATTAGAAATCCTGCTGTAAGCTGTATGACGTCATAGCGTCGCGCAGATCTCTCCAAAACGTTTAGCTAAGTTTAAATAACAGCACTTGTTTAACTTCACATACTCGTGTCGTCTTCGTCTGATTCGTCACTTCTGCTCGCTCGTAACCCCGGGGGTAAAGCGGGACCGATTAGATCATCACTCGACATGATTACAAAGTCTTACACAAATATTACAAATAAGAATTATAACAATAATAATAAGCTAGACATGTATTGCTAGCCAACATGCAAAATACATAGAAACTTCCGGTTTCAGAATAAAAGTCCGGAAGTAGAATTTCACTTCCTTCAGTCTGTGAACAGTAGAGGGCGCTCAAACTGTATGAACGAGAATCAGCAAAAAAAAGTAATAATAATTATACACACTTCAGGAAAAGAAAAATAGTATTATGTTTATTATATTCATATAATATGAATAATTTTATGTTGTAAAAATATATAAATAAATATATACAATTATATTTATGTATATACTAAATTACTAAATTTATAATACAAAATGTGTATATTTTTGCTATACGCT
>JAOVVB010000028.1:12376692-12394151 GCA_028570985.1 Heterobranchus longifilis | reverse complement strand
AAAGTGATACACTTTGTGTTCTGACACCTTTCTATCACAGCCAGCATTAACATTTGATCTACACTTGCACTTCTATTGGATCTGACTACATGGGCCAGCCTTCACTCCGCATGTGCATCAGTGAGCCTTTAGGCCCCCCCGTGACCCTGTCACCAGTTCACAGATTTTGCTTCCTTGGATCACTTTTAGTATGTCCTGACCGCTGCAGACCAGGAACATCCCGCAAGAGCTGCAGTTTTGGAGTTGTTCTGGCTCAGTCCTCTACTCATCACAATCTGGCCCATGTCAAATTCACTCAAATCCTTATGCTTACCCAATTTTTTCTGCTTCTGACACACTGACTTCTTGTCTAATATATCCCATGCACTTCCAGCCACCATTGTAATAAGATATTGTAAGTGACTACTATGAGAAGGGCCAAATTGTGATGGCTAGAGGACTAGAGGTTTTCATAACAAATGGCAAAGAAATTTAAAATAGTTTGGATTATGCTTGGTTTGAAATAATAATACAAAAAGAATTAATATGTTCTTAAGCTATTTAATATTTTGCAGAGGAATTATATGCATAAAACTTTGTTGCGCAATATTTATAAAAAAAAATTTTTGCTTGTTTGTTTGCTCTAAATAATAAATGTAGCCTTTTAGTTATTTATACTCCAGTCCTCTAGGTGGCGATAACAGTTGGACGTCAACTGCTTTCATTTTAGTCCGGCAAAGGAAGTGACGTCATCGTGAGCTGGTTTCCGCAGTGCTCTGTTTACGGTTGTCTCTAAGCGGCGGGTCGCTTAAATAGGAAAACACTCGGGTGCGTAGGTTTATTTTAATTAAAGTTAGATTTTTTTCTGTGGGGTTTGTTTAAACGCTGTGTCGGTAAGTTAAAATATAAATCTGTCTGGCCGGGTCGGTAGGCTGTTAGAGCAAGGAGCTGGAATTAATTATAGACTTGACCAGCGTACCTGAGTTGTGACCGGAAGTGAAGTTAAGAAGCGCGAGAGTTTTACATACTGTAACCGTTAACTGCTCTGTGTCTCCAACAACATCTGATTAAAACTGAGGAGAATTAAACACTGTTCATTTACTAAAGTGACCGTTTGTGGTTTTATTACTCTCTCTCTCTGTCCCACTGTCTCTTTCTCCCCTCCCACACTGTCTTTCTGTAAATGTCTTTCTCTCTCTGTCTCATTGTCTCTCTTTCTGTCTCTCTTTCTCTGTCTCACTATCTTTTTCTGTCTCTTTCTCCCTGTGTCCCACTGTCTCTTTTTCTGTGTCGCTGTCTCCCTGTGTCCCACTGTCTCTTTTTCTGTGTCTCTTTCTCCCTGTGTCCCACTGTCTCTTTTTCTGTATCTCTTTCTCCCTGTGTCCCACTGTCTTTCCCCATCTCTTTTTCTGTCTGTCTTTCTTTCTCTCACTGTCTCTTTCTCTGTCTCTCTCTTACTGTCTTTCTCTCTCTCTCATTGTCTCTCTTTCTGTGTCGCTCTGTCTCACTATCTTTTTCTGTGTCTCTATCTTTCTCCCTGTGTCCCACTGTCTCTTTCTCTGTCTTTTTATTATTTTCTCTCTCTCTCTCTCTCTCTCCCTCTTTCTGTCTCTCTGTCTCTTTCCCTCACTGTGTCTCTCTCTCTCTGTCTTACCGTCTTTCTCTCTCTGTCTCATTGTCTCTCTTTCTCTCTCACTCAGTCCAGTTCAGAAGAGCTTTATTGGCATGAATGTTAACAAAAATATTACATTGTTGCCAAAGCCATTATAAAACATTAAATACATTAAATAATATCAGTCTGAGTTTATAAACATATATATGAAAGAATATCATATTAGGTACACACAAACAAAGTGATAATAAATATAACAACAAGAACTATCTGAACAGTAGTGATATTAAATTTAATTTATTTAGGAATATTCAGGGTGTGTGTATGCTGTGTCTCTCTCGCTGAATCTTTTTTTTCCCCTCATTTCTCACCGTGTGACTCACTTTCTCATCTCTCTCCTACTGTCTCTCATTTCTCTGTCTGGCTGCGCCTCTTTTTTGTGTTTCTCTCTCTCTCCTGATCTATTTGCCACTTTCTGCTTGTCTTTCACACTCTGTCTTGCTCACTGATTTTTATCCTTCTGACTCTCTATCCCTCTTTTCTTTTCTGTCTGTTTTTTTTCCACCTTTCCTTCTTTTTGTCTCTGTCTGTTTTGCTCTCTCTCTCTCTCTTTCTCTGCTTCTCATATTCTGACAGTTTTTGCTTTTCATTATTACTTTTTTTTCCCCTCTTCCCTATTTCTCTGCACAGACACGGACAGTCAGACTACAGTACAGTGGATATAACATCTCGTTCTAGACTTTTTTTTTTCATTTACAAGTGTGTAAGATTTGGGTTTATTTTGTTTGTAATTTAGTTGTTAAGGCTGCTGATTAATACTCTCTGTTCACATGCCTTCTTTATGTCCCTCATGCTCATCTTATTTATGGTCTCTTATAAAATACACACAAACACACACATGCAGCTCATTCGGAATCATTTCTCTGTGTGTGTGTGTGTGTGTATGTGCGCTGCTTTGACCTGTGTCTCTCTGTGTGTCTTCATTAATGTCCTCCTCTTTCTCTTGTGTCCAAGGCCAGCTGGAACATGGCCACTAAAAAGCCGAAGGAGACTCTGAGAGTGAACATCTCCAGCTCTCTGGAGTCGGAGGAGATCAGCCTGGAGACCACGGTGCCCACGGAGGACATCTCGTCCTCGGACGAGAAGAGCGGCGCCCACCGGGTCACCAAGCAGGTGCTGGAGAGGAAGGAGCTCCTGCACAACCTGCAGCTCCTGAAGATCGAGTTGTCGCAGAAAAACCTCATCATTGACAACATGAAAGTGGAGCACCTGACCAAAGTGAGGGAGGGATCAGAACAATGCTGACGGGATGTCCCGCTCCAGCTGGGATTGGATTGATATATATATATGTGTGTGTGTGTGTGTGATGTAGATGGAGGAGCTGGAGGAACAGCTGAATGACGCGCTGCATCAGAAGCAGATTCTCGCCCTTCGCCTCGACAGTCAGCTCAAAGTACAGCAGGATGAGAACAGGTTAGCGCTCCATCACACCCACACACACACACATAGCATTTTTATTTTGATTATTTAATCCCACTCTGACCGTGACGACACGCTCTCACAGGAAGCAGCAGGCTCTGATGAAACAGGAAATGTCCTCCATCCTGGTGCGGCAGAAGCAGCTGGAGGACACCAACAGGCAGCTGTGCGAGCGAGCCGGGGACATCCGGCGTGGCCTGAGGGACGTCGAGCTGAGTGAGGAGAAGTACCTGGAGCTGCGAGATCTTCCCGAAGACAAGCTCTCCATCCCTGAATACGTAGCGGTGAGCACGCACGCACACACGCACGCTCATCTATAACATAAGACGTAAACGTGTGTCAGTGATCACAGGATTTTATTCTCCGTGTATCCAGGTGCGCTTCTACGAGGTGGTCACGCCGCTAAGAGCCCTGGTGACCGAGCTCCAGGTGAAGAAGAACGACCTGACGGACGACCTGGACGGCCATCGCAAGCAAATCAAATCCCTCATGGAGGTACCGGTGACCTTGTCGTTCCTGAACCAGTTCAGATTTCAGAGAATTTTTATTGAATCTGCAGGTTAAAGCGGCGCCGGTGTTCCTTCAAATTCGTCACAAATATCACACCTGTTAATAGAGGTAGAGGGAATTTAGTCGTGTATCGCGATGCATTTTCTGTATCGTCAGACTCATTCCAAAATAGATTTAAAGAAATCTTTTTATCCCGCAGTTAATTTTTAAATTGTATGCGTTTTGTATTTGAGGTGATAAGATGCTGCAGTTCCTATTTAATCCTACAGATGGCACTATTACACGATTCATTCACACATTGGCCGCGTCTTGTGTGGTAAAAGCGAGTTGGTTTAGAAATAGGCGTGTTTTTTTAATTATTATTATTACAAAAATAATGAAAATAAAATACTGGAATAAAACAGTAGAATAAAAATAGAAATATAAAAATATATAATAAAATGTAATTAAATGAAATTTTTACCCTAAGATGAAGTGTAGTGTAGAGGAACTACACATTTTTAAAAATGCTGTTTTTTAATTTTATTTTATTATTCTGATATTTATAAAGAAACCTCTGCCCTCGCTGCTTACTAGTAAGGAGCCATGATTGACTCGCAAGTGACTGATGTGTGCGTTCATTTAAAAACCTTCGGTGTAGCGTTATAACGAGTGAGTTTAGCAGAACAGTCGCATTTTAGATGAGCATTTGGGCGTGTGTGAGAGCCACTTGAAAAATTTTCTTTACAATCTACATGAAATAATAAGAGAATGGAATATGTTGCCTCCCAATATATCAAAATAAAAAGTTTAAAATTTGCGATCCTTTCGCAAATATTTATAATAGTTATTTTTCAATGCTGTAAACAGTAAATAAGTAAACAAAGTAAACAATGTTGTTTCCTCCTGTCGAGGGGTCGCCACAGAGGACAATCCGATCCACACACGGTAGTAATGTGATGTAGTGTTGAACCGTGTCCAGTTATGGGCAAGATAATGTGCGGACGTGAAACTGAAACCAGTAAAATAGCCTGCGCTCAACTCAAGAGCAAAAATGTTTCATTCCTAAACTAACGTCAACACGCCGAAATGCTCATCTAAAATGCGACTGTCCTGCTAAACGCACACATCAGTCATTTTGTATTTGGCGAGTCAATCATGACTCCTTATTAGTAAGCAGCGAGGGCAGAGGTTTCTTTATAAATATCAGAATAAAAAAAACAAAAAAAAAAACGTCTTTTTTTTTTTTTAAGAGACACTCTTATCATCCAGAGTGTGAGCTTTCGGCGGACGTTACCACATGTGGTTTTGCTTTAGAAAAATAATTAGCGTGTACGACTCATGTATTTTGCATCATCATAATAGTATCGGTTTGTGATCGGCCAGTCGGGAGACAACCGATCAGTAAAAGTTAAGCGATTATCGGCTGATTTCCATCGGAACACCCTCATTTTAAATTGTAGCAAAATCTCGGAAAAAATAAGTCGCGATAGTTAAAGAGTCGCAATACAAATCGAATCGACTCCTAGGTATCGTGATAATATCGAATCGGGTCATCCCCGGTGAGTCCCATCTCTACCCGTCAGTGTGATGTACTGAATACAAGGCCGAGTCAAAGGTCAGCAGTACCAGGAGCTCCTGAAGCTCTGGGTTTATCACCGATTTGTTTGGTGTCGATCTAGAGTTACGAGGAGGAGAGAAGAGCACGCGCGGAGCTGGAGATCCGCTGCCAGAGACTGGCACTGGACCTGACCGACACCAGGCAGCTCATCCAGGAGGGAGACTACAAACGCCAGAACTACGACAAAGTGAAGCGGTGAGCATGTGAACCCCGATCACACACGTTCGTGTCAGGAATATCTCCAAATAAGGCGATTTACTTTAAGAAATTGCTAGAACATAGGGTTGTTTTTTTGTTCTTGTTTTTCATGGCTGTGTGAAGGTGGTTATTTTGTTTCAGTTAT
The DNA here is from genome assembly GCA_028570985.1 of Heterobranchus longifilis. Lineage (NCBI taxonomy): Eukaryota > Metazoa > Chordata > Actinopteri > Siluriformes > Clariidae > Heterobranchus > Heterobranchus longifilis. The sequence goes on along the minus strand of JAOVVB010000028.1, from coordinate 12,388,628 downwards.
TATGTTAATTAGATTGTGCTGTCTGATTCAACTGTCAGTGATGAATTCCTATTAATTGTGCTGCTTTTGATGTCTGGGTCAATTTGCTACACAAAATCTGTCCACTAGATGTCACTACAATCATGTCTTTAATGACGCTCCATGAAATGAACCTTTCAGTGAAGCTGTTGGTCGTGGTTGTGTCTCACCATCAGTCCTGACCAGTACACCTATCTGTGGTTCTTCTCCAAAATGTTCAACAAACACACAAGTCTATAAAGCAGGGCTCCTTAAGTCCAGTTCTGGAGGCCAAGTTTGAGATTCAACCAACACTTAAACACACACTGTGTGCAATCAGAATGTGACCGATATAATAAATAATAAACTACACGAAATGAATCCCGGTGTTGGATTAAAACGTACATTTCCTTTTAATAATCGTTGGGATCAAGTCATTTATACAAGATGCAGAATAGGAAACTCACATTTTTACTATCTAGAGAAACTCCACCACAGTGTTCATCGCGCAGAACCCTTCTGTCCATCGAACATATTTTATTTGACTGTAATTCTTTTGGAACTTGTTTTTTTTTTCTGTTGACACTTTTTAAAAAAGTTTTTTAAACAAATAAATCCAAATTTAGTTTTAAAGTTTTTCTTAAAAAAATTTGCTTTAGACATCTTATCTAGTTTCTCGCCATGAATCTAGCTGTAGAAGCTGGCATGGCGTTAAAAAACAAAGAATGAATGAATTCTGGTGTATGAAGGCGTAAAAAAACTGATTGACATTTACAGAAGACTTGGAGCGCAGTACGGTGATGAGACTCTTAGCCGCAGTAAGACATTTGAACGGTAAAAAAAAGGTTTTAAAGCACGCCGTATATCCTTGAATCACGATCCTGTCCAAGGTGGTTTGGATCCCTTTTCGTTCGTTCCTGTGAACGTTCAGAGAGCGAAATGCCTGATCGGTAAAAATCGACGGGTAACTCATCATTAACTTGCGGAAGAGACGCATTTCTCGGTTGGAACCGAACACACTCATTCACGAGCATCACTTCACCATGTCCCCCGTACAGTCCTGACCTCGCTCCAAGCCATTTCCACATGTTTGCGCCATTTAAAGGAGTTCCTGGGAGGCCAGGGTTCCAGGCGTAAAGCAGGCAGGTCGATCATGGCTCCGGCGTACTGAGAAAGCTTGCGTTAGCAAAACTCCAGAATACGTGCGTTAGTGTGGAAGGACGTTATATAGAGAGATTCTGACTGCGTCCTTTTATTCTACGTATGTGTTTGTTTGCATGACAACTTCATGAGTCTCTCATGGAAATCAGCTTAACTACAGTGATGAATTATCTGATTGGCTCAGAGAGCGAGACAACTATGAGACAGAGCTCAGAGAGCTGAGGAAGAAGCAGGAGCTGACGGAGCTGTCGCAAACCGCCCTGACCAAGGAGAGGAACGATCTCAGTAAAGAGGTAATGAACATACACCAACACAGCGTAACTTAAAAAATTAAATTATAATAAGTCTTTTACATGGTGTAATATTTAATTATTATTATTATTTTTGTTCAGGTGGCCACACTGCAGCAGTCTGTGACTCTGCTCCAGAAGGATAAAGACTATCTGAACAAGCAGAACATGGAGCTGAGCGTACGTTGTGCTCACGAGGAGGATCGTCTGGAGAGGCTGCAGACACAGCTGGAGGACTGCAAGAAGGCCAGGGAGGAGGCTTACGACAAATACGTGGCTTCTAGGTCTGTACACACACACACACACACACACACACACACACACACACACTTCCAGCATAACCGTTGAATTTTGCTCACAGATTTTGTTACAATTCTAAACCAACATGGTGAATAATGAGTTCCTACCACACTGGATGCTCCTCCTACCTGGCAATGTGTGATTAGTCTACAGCACCACCTGTAGGATTGTACAGGAACTGCAACATATTACATCCTCAAATGCTAAAATACAGTGCTGTGAGAAAGTATTTGATTTTCTTTTTGTTTCTTTTTTTTTTGCATATTTGTCAAAATTAAAGGATTTAGATCAACAAACAAATTTTAACATTACACAAAATAAATACAAAATGCATTTTGCGGCCTAAATGTCTTTAGACCACATCGGCCCGGTTCATATTAATCGTATGAATTCCTTAAGAGGAGTATATCAAAATCCAGCTGGTGCGTTTTTGCGAACGACCCCAAATAACCGGCATCCTGTTGAGTTGAGCCCAGGACATGCAGTGCGAAAGTTGCTATCCAGCAAAATCTCGTGTGGGGGCCCCTGGGGGCCCCAGGCCACGTGACTTTCAGGTATCCTAATGGCAGCAGATTCCAACCTGTCTGCCAATTTTCATGAGACCCCCAAAAGGGTGGGGGAAAAATCCTTAGAAAAACAAGAGGGTCCTGCGCGCCCTTTAATGCTTGGGCCCTAAAAAATGTGACCATAAAAGAATCATGATTACTAAATCAATCTATCAAAATCCTGGGCTTATTCCTTCTTTCCCTCAAAAACAGCAGATCAGCCAATCAACAAGTGATGCTGAAATGATTGACAGTTTGGTTAATAAGTTGTCCAATATTAACCAAAAAACCCTGCCTCTTTCCAAGAAGAATCTTTAAGAATCTTTGTCCTGTGCGTTTGTCTCGTCTCTATTACAGTATCTCGTTTATTAAATATGTCTATTTTATTTATTTTTTATTTAACTCTGTATTTAAACCAGGTAGTTTCATTCTGGACCCTGTTTTTTTCACTTTATTCTGTTTAACACACACACACACACACTCACACTCACACTCAAAGTAATTAGTTCAGAATTATTGTATTTAGTTGTCAAAGCAGTGGTCTGCCCCTCCACCAGGGATCACTACAAGGCCGAGTACGAGAACAGGCTGAGGGACGAGCTGGAGCACATCCGACTGAAAACCAGCCAGGAGATCGAGAGCCTGCAGCGTACGTCTAAAGAGCTGTACGAGAGGGAGAACAGGTGAGCTTCTGTCCAAACACAACTTGCGCACAGTCCTGCCATCATGTCTTTTTTTTGTTGTTTTTTTTCCCCCCCCCCCCCCCTCGACGTTCCACTTTGACTCTTGACCTGTGGCTCCAAAACCGTACATCGTGTTTATTTTTTCGGTCCGAGTGCACGTTTCTGTGCTTACTGTGCTTGCACACACCTTGATTTAAGTCGTAATAAATACACTGTGTTGCATCAGGTGTTTAAAGCTTCTGGGGGGGAGTGTGTGTGTGTGGAGCTGCTGCATTCCTCTTAGCATGTGGAGCTGCTGCGGTTCTGCTTCTGTATCAGGAAAACAAATCAAACCAAAGACTTAACAAACAGCTCTGCCCTCGTGACTGGTGACACTTAACCCTTAAGCACTCAGGTTAAGTTTTTCCTTTGATTTTCAATGCTGTCCAAAACTTCTAGGAATAAAAGTCACGTCTATTTTTCTACCCTCAATGCTGCTTGTAGGCTTTAGCCCGTTTGTCCTGTCCAGCCGTGTCTCCTCCTCCTCATCCCTACGCCTTGCTCTAACACATCAACTTCCAAAGCTTCGACCGTCACGCGCCATCGTGTTCGTCTTATCGCCGTGTTGCATTCTGGCCTTTCGAGACCATTAGTCTGCGCAGATATCCTCTCTGCCTGTCTAGTACATTTAGGATTTCTGATATCACCCAGATGAGGATGGCTTCCCTGTTGGGTCCGGTTCCTCTCAAGGTTTCTTCCGATTGTCATCTCACTCATCAGGGACAAATCTGATCATTCTGATTTATACATATTTTCTCATCACATATTTTCAATCATTTTCTTTTGATTCTGTAAAGCTGCTTTGTGACAATGACCATTGTTAAAAGCAAAAGCATTGGTAAATAAAATTGAACAGAATTTAATATCTGTAGATAACAGTGAGTAAGTTAAAAAAAAGGTCTTGTTTTTCCAAATCCGTCATTATTATTATTATTATTATTATTATTATTATTACTATTATTGTTATTATTATAATAATATTTCTATTTTTTTTCCCACAGCCCTTTTAATCCCTTACATTATAACATAATATTATATTGGTTCGAATAAATTAGTTTAATGTTTAATATGTGCAGTCTTATGCAAAAGTTAGGCACCCCTTGATAAATAACAAATACTTTTTGGTAACTATACATCAATGTTTGCTTAAAAACCTGTGCATTTTTTTTCCATTTCCAAGAGAGACTGTGTTCCAAAATCTGTTATTTATCACGGGGTGCCTAAACTTTTGCATAAGACTGTATCTGCCATGGAATAGCCTGAAAACCTGATATGGCAATAAATCCTAATACAAACAAACAAACATTGTCCAAATCTGTCAAAGATATTTCTAGGTGTAATAAAGTAGATGTAATGTTTATTAATTAATACTGTAAATTTACTAGCAGTTACAACGTCATTGTTTTACAGCAAATTGAAAAGAGTGAAAAGAAAAGGAATGTCAGATCCTCTAATTCAGAAAGAAGAAAAAAAAAGTTGATTACTGTTTTAGCTGAATGTATGACAGTAAACACTTTGAAGTAATTTGAGTAGTCAAATGTCACCCAATTAAATTTTCTTTTTCTTTTTTAAGGTTGTTAAGATCGGATTAAAAGCTCTAAACGTCTATGATTTCATAATGTGGCTCCACTGGTTGTGCTGTGAAATGCAAAACAGAAACATTAACTTAAAAACAAAAAAAAAGAAACCTCTTGAAAGATGATAATACTTTTGGTAGGTCGTCCCTCCCTAGTGATTAGTCATTGTTGTCTGGTGACTTGACTAAGATTAGTGTGTAGGTTTTGGTATGTGCGAAGCCAGGATGGCTAAAAGGATGATTCTTATGCGCATGACGAAGATTAGAAATGAATAATCTGGGTTTTATTGGACTGTTTTAATTAGTAAACGTAATTTAATGTTTGTTGTTTATACATTAATAAATAAATAAATAACCAAGGATTTTTTTTTTTTAAATAATATTTTAAATTATTTTGATGGTATTGTCAGGTTCATAAGTATTTGAACACTGACAATTGTTTGATTATTATTATTTTTAATATTATTTCTGCCTTTGTTTATCACCAGAATGATTTCAAATGAAGCCATCAATATGTGATTATGGGGTTGATATTCAACTTTAACTGTTTAAGGCATTTTCACGATCTAAAGGAATGGAACAAACTGACTTAATTCTAAATATGTTTATTATTATAATATATTTTTTACTACTTTAAACTCAGTAACTGGCTAAAGTCCTGAACTCATGGACATCACCGAGTTGCCTCCCCCCTTTGAGCTGCTGTCTCAGGACTTTTACTGTCGCCGTTTCCAGTTGCTGCTGGTTTGTGGGTTTTTCTGCCTCCCGCTTCATTTAGCCATCTGACAATATACTGTTGTTTTTGCTTTTTTTTTGCCTTGGGTTGCTTTTGGTGCATGTTTTGGGTCATTATCCATCTGATCTATACTGTAAAGCGCCGTCCTATAATTTCTTTTCAGCATTTGACTGAATCTAAACAGAAAGTAGAAATCTTTTTGACTTCAGACATCATCCTGATACTTCTATTCGCTGTCACATCAGCAATAAACACTAGTGACCCAGTTTCATCAGCAGTCATATAACACCCGGCTCATAACAATGCCTCCACCAGGTTTGAAATTGATGTAGTATGCGTTGAAACACGAGCCCTTCCTTTCCTCCGACATATTTTTTTTTTCCCCCCATCAAAGTAAACTTTTTATTATTATGTGTTTGCTTTCTGTTCCCGAAGTGTACATTTCGAGGTAAACCCATCATCATTTAGACTTTGACAGTGATACACCTGTCTCCTCTAGAGTGTTCATGACTTGGCTAGTTGTTGTGAAGCAACTTTTCTTCATCAACTAAAGAATTCTACAATCGTCCACTATAGTTGTCTCCCCTGGTCTTCCAGGTCTTTTTTTTTTTTTTTTCCTGTCACTGAGCTCGGCAGTGCGTTTCTTGTTTTTAAGAATTGTTGATTTGGCCACTCCTAAAGATTCTCTCTCTCTCTCTCTCTCTCTCTCTCTCTCTCTTTTTCTCTGATAGGTCAGTTTTGTTTCTTCAGCCTAATGATGTCCTCTTTTACTTGCGGTGACACGCATATTAAAGTCAACACTTTGAATCAACACCAGCCCTTTGATCTCCCTTGTCATTAAATAACTAAGGCTCAGTATCAGGCAGTTGTCCGATTACTTTTGAGACAGGGAGAAATGAAGATAGCTTTGTAAAAATAACTAAATAAAGAAATAAATAAATGAACAGAATGTCTAAACTATAAATGAATTTATTAGAATTTTTGCACTTTTCAATCTTGATTCTCAAATCTTAAAAAATCTTTAAAACTTTATTTTAGATCCTCCTTGTGTGGTGTATGTAAGTTCCTAATTCATCAAAAACTTCACCGAACAGACCTCACTGGACATTTTGCTCTTTCCCAGTACGTCTCTGAGTTTTTTATTTATTTATTTTTTCCACCCTCAGAAACCTCCGTGAGGCACGGGACAACGCCGTCCTCGAGAAAGAGCGATCCACCGCAGCTGAAAGAGACACTCAGGCCAAATATGATCATCTCCTAGAGCAGTGAGTGTCCTGAATGTTATTGTTACAAACCACAATCGGGATTGCAAGTGACTTATTATTATTGTTATTATATATTTTTTTCGTAGCACATACAGTATATAGTGCATTGTTTGTAATTACTTGAGAGCTAAATAGCCTTGTAGTTTCAGGTCTTGCAAAAACATTCTTTAAAAAAAAGATCCACGTTTATAATAATAATAATAATAATAATAATAAGTGCTTCCTTTGCTTTTCAGGGTTTAGAATGAATGTGGGTTATCGGCGTTGACATGATAATTCTGTTCGTGGTGTTGTTTTTACGAGCACACAGTTTATTCAGCTGCCCCATTTTAAGCCTCACGCCTAAAACACACAGCACGTTAATCCCACTGTTGATTTAATAGCATTCCTTTTGCTACCATGTCTCAGGTGACACAAATCAAATCTAGACGGAATTGTTTAACCTACTTCACCCAGAACCATGTAAGGTGTTTATAATTTATTTTTTTTCCTATTTCCGGAAATGAACGTGCGGGTTGTCACATGTCATCACCCCGTTCAGCGTTTCACGAATTGGACAAAAGAGTTTGCGTGCCGTTGGTATGGATCTGAATCGATTTGTGAGTCATTGTTCTGTGCCCGAACATGATATAGTTTTGGGAGAAGGAGGGAGGATGGTACGTTACTCAGCTCTCGTAGGTTTGGTGACTCCTCAGTCCAGTTCAACAAGCTTTAAGGGTTAAACAGTCGGTAGCCAAACTGCCCCGGGTCAGGGCAGCGCTGCCTGCGTAGGTGCGCCTAGATTAAATGTATCCAGTTGAAGCGCTTCAGTTGACACCCAAAGCTGTTAGTTTTTATAATGTGTTTGCAAAAAATAAAAATAAAAATAGATTGATATGTGTATCTATCTGAAATTTGCATGGGTTACATTCCTAGATCGCCCACAAATTTTGGATGTGGTCTAAGAAATGCCTATTTTTATAGTTTAAACCCTAAAAATGCTCACAAAACTCTTTCATTTCATTTCGAACTCAGCTTAATACACTACCCTTTAAAAAAAAAAAAAAAAGAATGTAAAGGTAAACTCGTATACTAAACAGTACTGTACCACTGTACTGTAATTCATGCAAACGTGTTTTCTTTGGTATAAGTACTGTAGTGTAAATACAGTAATAATTTACCATCCCAAGCCTCTATGGTTGGCCTCTTTGTGGTCTCTCTACAGTACTAAAAACTGAAAAAATTATACAGTATTATATTTTATATAGAAATTTAGCTGGATTTATGTTAATATTCATGTTACATGTTAGTAAATTCTATTGTTCTTAAAGATTTAGCATTAAAACTCATTGTAACTCTAAAAAATAAACAAACATGTAAATCACACGTGATTAGAAATAGAGAAAATAATAATAGAAAAATAATAATAACAACTACACATGTTTAACATAATACTCTTACCAGGAAAAACACAAACATGGCTAGATTTTAAGTTAAAAAAGGGTACTTTCCTGAGAACTGTAGTTGCGTATTAAAAAATAAAAATACAGTGTACTACATTGTTTTCGGCAAGCTGTCTATGTATTTTTGCGCCTCTTCTACCGAGCGTAGCCACTTTTTCTGTCCAGTAGAGAGAGTGATCCGGAGCCATGCTGGATACAGGAGAGAAGGCCGGAGTCCACGGTTGTATAACTCAGTCATAACATCTCTATACTCGCTCGCTGGCTTAAAACTTCGGGAGCGTAGTCTTCCACGATACGAATCTGCTGACCGCGGTATTCCAGCTTCCCTCTACGCCGTGCCTCCCGAATCAGAAGGTCTTTAACCTAATATCGGTGTACACGGAGAATGACAGCCCGAGGTCTCTGTCCTGAGGGCTCTATCAATCTCAGGCGGGGATGGCAGCGTTTCACTTCCAAACACCTCGCACAAAAATTTTGAGAAGAACTCGGTAGGGAGTCCACCTTCAGTGCCTTCTGGAAGACCCAGGACACACAGATTTTGTCTCCTGCTCCGGCTTTCTAGGTCCACGACTTTGGCCGTTAACTTTGAGTTGTTTTCTCGAAGTCCGGAGCAGATGTCCTCCAACTCACTCACACGCTGGCTCAGGTCATCCGTAGCGAGTTCTAATGGTGGTAAGCGCTGGCCATGGTCCCTATTTGGGCTTGAATTTGGTCCAGTTTACTTTCCAGTAAACTAAACAAGGATTTAAATTCAGCCGCTAACGCTTCGTGGCGTTTGTCTAACAGCGTAGAAATAGCCTCGACCGTTAGAGCGGTCACAGTGTCGTCTTTTTTCACTCCTGGTAGCCATTATAAATAAAAAATAGATAACCGTGGGGTAGAGTACCAAGTTATTATATCCTAAGGATTTAATTTAAAATTTAGAGACGAATAAGGGAGTGAAGAAATTCGAAATTGTCGGAGCACCTAACTAACACGTCTACTCCATGTGGCTGCTAACCGAAAGTCCCCGACTTTCTGAGTCTTTCTACATTTTTGCTTAGACACAGTCAGACACAGTCTCAATATAGTGACCCCTGAGTGATGCCTGTCTGTCTGCTCCCTGGCCTGGGCTCTGGATTGTCACTGATTAACTAGGCCTCTTTTGAGACTATGAGCTATACTACAAGAAATGAGAGCAGCGCCTTCCCGAGTGGGATGGACATCGTCCCGCCCTAACAGGCCAGTTTTGCCCTCAAAGGTCTTCCAATTATCTATAAAGCCAACAATATTTTCGGAGCACCACCTGGACATCCAGCGGTTCAGCGACCATAACCTGCTGTAAGCTATGTCGCCACGTCGCATTGGGATGGGACCAGAGCATACTACTTCAGAGCATATTACTATTTACACAGTGTGAACACAATCCTTCATGGCAGTTAGCTAACGTTTACATGCTACATGACTAGCCACTGTAACAGCATGTGGTGGGAAACTCAGAGTGCAGGGAGAGGTCGGGTCGAAAACTGGGGGGTGATGATCTGTGTGTGTGTGTGTGTGTGCGCGCGTGTGTGTAGGTGCTGCAGTCACACATGCAGAAGGAACTCCAGTCCCGTAAGACGATGTTCACGGCGTACGATCTGCTCCGCACGCCCGTCATGAGGAGGATCTCCCTCTGCCTCGTAGTCGTCTGGTACAAAAACAAACCAAATATTTGTAATAATGTCAGCAAGAGGAAGGTGGGGAGTCTGTTTACAGAATTTAAATTCTCCCTCATCCTGTGTGTTTCTATGGAAACGGTTCAGACTTTGCTCTGAAATAAATAAATCTTAAGTTTACAGTAAACTTCGTGTGACCTCACGGTTCTCCTGCGCTCCAGGTTCTCTACCAGTTTTGCGTATTACGGTCTGGCCATGGACCTGCAGAAGTTTGGCGTGAGCATCTACCTGATGCAGGTGATCTTCGGCGCGGTGGATTTTCCCGCCAAGATGGTGGCTCTGGTGATGTTGACATATCTGGGTCGGCGTTTAACCCAGGGCACATGTCTGCTCGTGTCAGCCTCCGTCATCTTCACCAACATCTTCATCCCTAAAGGTGAGTCTCAGGTGGAGTGAGGTTCATGTCCACGTTAGTGCTGAGAGACAGATGTGTTTATAAACTCATTCCCCCCGACACACAGACATGCAGGTGATGAGGACGGCGCTGGCCGTGCTGGGGAAAGGCTTCACCTCGGCTTCTTTCACCTGTGTGTACCTCTACACCGGAGAGCTTTATCCCACCATCATCAGGTCAGACACCACATCGACTCACAAACACACACACACACACACTAATCAAACACTGAGTATAGCGCTCGAAATGATGCACTTCCTCTAACAGCGTGTCCCTGAGTGGTTTATCTGTTTAAGGTTACATCACACTCATGTTATAGCAGCTACAAACGCACGTCCTCTCACCTGTCTCTCTTTATTCTCTCTCTCAGAGTGAGTAAGAGAAAAACAATCGCAGCGTGTCATGTGACTGAGAAACCGCAAGACAGCGTAAAATCCTTAAACAGCTTTATCTCTGAGTGTTACACAGCGCTCACACTGGAGACTCCTTACACTGATGTTATAAAAACGTCTCCTTCAGTTAGGAAAAATCACCAGATAAATGATTATACTCTGTGTGTGTGTGCGTGTGTGTGTGTGTGCAGGCAGACTGGGATGGGCTTTGCCTCCACTATGGCGCGTGTCGGCTCCATGGCGGCTCCAGCGATTCTGATCCTGGACGAGGTGTTCCCTGCGCTGCCCAGCGTGGTTTACGGAGCCGCGGCGGTAATCGCAGGATTCACATCGTTCCTGCTCCCCGAGACCCTGAACGTGCCGCTGCCCGACACCGTCGAGGACGTAGAGGAGAAATGGTGAGTACGGGCAATCAGGGGGAGTCACAGTCTGGAAATAAAAATGAGAATGGAATTAAAATAACCGCGTTCACACTGTCCGAGTCACGCAGTATAAGTAAACCCGATGCTCAGTGAGCTGCTGCACTGATGATCGAACTGTTCACACTTTCAGGTCAAAGAAATCATGCAAGGTTCTAGAGCAGGATGAGACCGTGGCACTCGACACACTCCGTCAGACTGCAGAGGAGAGCGAGAAACAACAGTCAAGTGGCCTCAAGGCTCTCTAACAAACACACACACACACACACACACACACTGATCCTGTGCCAGGCTTTAACCTTCCTCTAGTGTTCATGAGACACAATAAAGAGAACATTATCACACTGCTAGTCGGCTTTCCTTTGTCATTGCAATGCATTGTGGGTATTTTAGTTTGTCCACACTGACCATCACTGTGCAAACACACATTATTATATTAGTTTATTTACCTGGGATTTGTTTATCGAAGTGTTGGGGATCAGTCATGAATAAAAACTGAGTGAGGGACACATACGGCTAAAACAGTACCGGTTCCGATTTAATTGTTTTTATGCTATACATATAAATACAGAACATATGTGTGGGCCAAAGAAGCTCCTTCTGAAGTTTATACAACACGGAAGTGACCAATCTCGTTTTCCTAAACATTTCAAGTTGCTAACTTCAGCCGTTTTGGAGAGATGATTTTATATGAGCCCCAAAATGTCCATTTTTCAGCGTTATACTGTCTCACTTCAAACAATAATCATTTCAAATGCAAATTATTCATATTTCTTTATGAGTGTTGATACTAAAATTGGTGTAAGATTCTAGAAGCAGAAGATCCAAGTGCAGAGCGCGTATGAAAAACTGCGCCGGTTATCCTGTGATGAAAGGAGGCGTGGCGTGAGCCTTGAGCAGAGAGAGCGAGAGTGAAGAGCCGGCGCGCGCTGAATGCAAGTCTGGTCTGTGGGGAATAATCGACAGTGGTGTCAAAAGTATTCACATTCATTACTTGGGT
>JAOVVB010000028.1:12360455-12376592 GCA_028570985.1 Heterobranchus longifilis | reverse complement strand
GTTTGATGATCAGAAACATTTTGTGTGACAAACATGCAAAAGAATAAGAAATCAGGAAGGGGGCAAATAGTTTTTCAGACCACTGTATGTATATTTTACGCACAGTTCAAAAGTCTTGGGCACCATATTATCTGTAATACAAATTTTGTTAAATATGTTTATCATGTCTGCACGCTCATTAAGCCTAATAGCTGTTATATACTTGTATAACTACACAAATCTGTATCTTAACACTACATGATTATTTTAATGCAATGTTTTGGACAAAAATGCAATGTTTACACCAAATAATGACTGTGTTTATTTGATTACTCTGTAGTGCTCATTATATACTTTTTTATGTAGAAATGTTTTCAGAAGCATCTTTTCTTATGGCATTTCTTTTGTATGTTCCCAAGACGTTCGAACAGTACTGAAGTTAAAACAGATACAGTAGTAGGTTTTACTGAGCATGCTGGAGAATGAGTTCTTCTGGTAACTTTTTTCTTATTGGTAGTCATTTTTAAGGTTTGTTTAGACCTATTCAATGGTTTTATGCATAATATTACATACATAATGAATATATAACTTAATTTGTACTAAAGATAATATTGTGCCTAAAACTTTCGCATATACACAAATTATAAAAAAATATAAATTTCTGTTATGGTCTAAAAAAAAAAAAGTGATATCACTTTGGCATCAAGTTAAATAAGGAGTCCGTGTTGTAAGCATCTAACCCATTGCTAAGTGAGTGTGATTTTACTTTCGTTTGATCATGTCAAATCTTGCAAAATGGACATAAACTGTTTGTAATCAGAAATCTGTCAAAAGTTTTGGTTGAAAACTGCCTAAAGTTCTACAACTTCACACACTTCTAGTTCAGGAAAGTGAATTCTTTGCCAGGTTTCTACAGATATAGTGTGATCATACAGTACACAGAGACCCCCACACACCAAAACCGGTCAATCATTGAACAGTGGAAGTCTTGACGTATCCACAATTTAAAGTGTTTTCTCTCGCTAGATGGTTGGAGTACAGCCACATCTGTTGCTCAGTCCCATGTGAACATGTGTGGTGATGAAGTGTTCAAGGGTTTGTATATAAATTTCTACATGGTACGTTAAACAAATATGCAAGTTATAGATGGAAGACTTTTCTGCTCCACGTTAAAACCATTAGTTTAATGATTCCACCACATTGGAAGGACAATACCTGGCAAAACTAGAAGTTAAGACTAAAGATACATGTTTTTTTTTTTTTAATCCAGTTGAAACCATTCTGATGAGATATTCTAACTTAGCTTAGTTTAAATGGCTGATCTGATCTAAGTAAATAGTTAAATAGCTACTGTAAGTAAAGTTTTTTTTTTTTGACATGCGTGAAGTGATCCTGCCTACCATGAGGCTTTTAATCTGCCTGAAATATTACAGAAGAATAAGTCCTTTTTTTTTCACCCCAACTAAAAGGTTAGCTTTGGTTTCACATCTTTTGCCATAAACCCTCCTTTTGCATTATAATTGGTTCCATAAATTCAGTCTCATCTGTGATTGGTCAAAAGATTTCCTAGGTGTGAACTGGTGAGCCAATCAGTGCCCCGTCCTCAACCAGAGACCCAGTGGATGAAAGTGAAGACGGGTGGGACGGAGTTATGTACACAAAGTTTACCAAACAGGAAAGGAAACCAAATTTTCCTCCTGGAAACACATCACACCATCTAATGTTAAACCATCAACCCCCTCAAACACGATAGGATAGCTTAGTGGTTAGTATTGTCGCCTTGCATCTCCAAGTCCTTCTTTCCATTCCTTCGTCGGGTCTGTTTGTATGTTCTCCCTATGTTCGATGGGTTTCTCAGGGTACACCGGTTTTCTCCCACAGTCCAAAGACATGCAGATTAGGTTAGTTGGCATTCCCAAATCGCCTGTAGTGTGTGTGAATGCGCATGTGAATGTTTACCGGCGGTCCTACCACAGTTGTACAAAATGGGAATAAATACAATGGTCAATGTTCAATTTCCATTCTTTTTTTCGCTGAGCATTTAATTATTTTTATATATATAATCTGTCTGTATAGTTTGTCATAATTTGTCCCCTTTTTTGGTGTGGTATGATATGATCAGCTATGATCTTTAGCTATCATGCCACATCCCTTTTTCTTGCTTAATAATCAGGGCATATTTTCAATAAAATGAAATAAAAATGTAAAATAATCTAGCACTCCTTTGTTCGTGTCTTGCATCTAATCTGCCATGCTGTTACCTGCTGCAGAGGTGCTTGATGTGCAGGGTTGCCAGGTCTCTCAAACTCTATAACCCAACCAGATCTTTAAGACCACACTAAAAGACCGCAATCTAGCCTAGAAAAAGTGGGGTTCTGGGAAAAAAAGTGAGAAACATTTTTCTTCTTTTTCCTCATATTTCTGATTATTGCCCCATATTCACCCCACTTCTTCCATCTTCAAAACTAAAATGTTTCTGCACATTATTGCGCATTGTTTGAGAGAGCCATATTTGTGGATATTGTTTCAGTTTCATACCAGTTATTTGCTTTAAGATTTCAAGATCATGTTGCCTGGAGACTATTTTTAAACCTGAATTTCAGTGCTAGCTGATTGGGTTTAAAATTGACTGACCCTTGGCATCCTTCTTTTGGCCAGTTACCTATTCCAGTGCATTCTGGGATTTCAATGGATTACTGAAATGCTTTACGTTACAGATAATTTGTTGCAACCATTCAACATGTCACCTCTTTGCAGACGTGATGGTGCCTTTTAAACATCTAAATGACTTCCCTTTCTCTTCCAATTTGCACTTCCCAGGAGGAATGATTAGCATGAAACAATGACTGCACATTCTGTTCTGAATGAGCGCCATATTTGCTGTGGAAGCAGGCTGTAAGCACGCCAAGTTTTGCCTTTGAGGCAACAACGAAAACATTTTTCATAATTATTTTGTTCCTCACACACCCATGTCTTTGTACAGAAGAAGCTGGTAAAGAAAGTTCGCTCCACATAAAACACCAGCACCATGGATTTAAAATAAGGCAGTCAAAGTGTGGTTGATTCAGTAGTAGAAATTCAGTTTTAATTTAAGTTAGTTAACAATAATACATCAATCATTTAGGAATCTCAGCTGTTGTTGTCTATTCTCCCAGGTGCCAAAGTAACTGAATAGTTAATTGATAAACAATTTGATGGCCAGTCGTGGCCTGTTTCTTCGAAATAACTAGGAGATAAAAGATCTCGTGTTGATTCCAAGTGTTGAATTTGCATTTGGTAGCAGTTCATGGGAAATGTTAGTGTGTTGCAAAAAGGTGTGAAGGGAAGGGCTCCATCATCAAACTCAAAATAAACAACCAGAGCTACCAGAGAGATAGCAGAAGTGGGCAAATCAACAATGTGGTGCATTATTAAAATGAAGGAATGCACTGGGAAGCTCAGCAAAACCAAAAGACTTAGTGGATGATCTCAATATTCTTTCCTTGATGAAGAAAAAAAAAATCACATCATGGATACTCAAGAGAAGGTTGGGACGACCTTGTTTGTCTTCAAGTCTACAAACAAGGAATGCTTCCACGAAGGTAAACACAGAGGGTTTACCTCAAAATGCAAACCACTCAAGAACAGAACTGTCTGGGCCCATGAGTGGCGCAAGTGCTTGTCCTATCATCTGGAGATTGCTAGTTTGATCGCTAGTTCCCAGGTGATGATGTAGCCTCTCGCATCTGGGGGCCTTGAGAGAGCTGATTGGCCGAGCTCTCTCAGCAAGGTGAGATGGGAGGCAGATAGCGCTCTCACAGCCAATCACACGTCTCTGTAAGCTCATGCAAGTGGAAGGAGCGTAGACTGTTCTCCAAAGATGAGGTTGACTGGCGTCGCATCACATGGTTTGGAGAAAACCCGTGATCTTTGGCCCCCCTTGACTGGTAGTAGTAGCCTTAATGTGGGAGGCCTACAGAAAACATCAAAAAATAGGCCTGGACTTATGATCCGAAGCGCATCTTGGTAGAGGTAGTGTTATGACATGGGTGTCATAACGCGTTGTATCCATTCTGATGCAAGATTCTTTGGACAGATAAAACCATTATTTTACTTGTATCAAAATAATGTGAAGAGAAGAATATGGTGAAGGAAAGGTAGGGCTTATGATCCAAAATGTACCATGTCATTTGTCAAACATGGTAAAGGCATTTTCATGACATGGTTGTACGTGGCTGCTAATGGAACTGGGTCACTGGTGCTTGATGATGATGATGATGATGATGATGTGACTGCTAATAGAAGTTGCAGGATGAAATCTGAAGTGCATAGAGCTCTACCTTCTGCTGCAAACCTGATAGAACTGTGCTTTACAGTACAGATGGATAACAACCCAAAAAATACCACAAAAGCCCCCCAAGAGCTTCAAAAGAAATGGAAGGTTTTTAAAAACCTTCAGTCATCTGACCTCAACCTAATTGAACTGCTTTTTGTTTACTTTGGCCTTGTGAAAATAGATTCACAAATTCTGAAATTAAAACTGAAAGTCTACACTTCAATCCTATCTTGAGTGCTTCTTTTCAAATTCACTGTGGTGGTGTATCAAAAGAAAAATCTTACAATTGTGCCACTGGGCACATTTGAATGCATCTTAATTGTATACTGTACAAATTCAGACTGTATTTCCAACTTTATTAATTAGCTAAATCTGTATATTATCCTTTTAAAACAAAAGCTATCAAGGACATTTTCCTGCACTGATTGTATGGTGCCTCATGGTTCCTAAAGTATGGTGTATTTTAATGGTATAATCACTGTTCGGGTTTGGTTATTATAGGTCTCATATTTTACCACAAGACTTGAGGATGCATTAAATACACTGATCAGTTTTAAAATTAAAACCATCTGCTTAATCTTGTGTAGATTGTGTGTAGACCCTTCGTCTGCAATATAGTTTCATTAGGTGGTATGTCTTAAAGTAACATCCACATGAATCCCAGGCCCCAAGGTTTCCCAGCAGAACATTACCCAGAGCATGATGTGACTGCTGATAGAAGTAGCAGGATGTTTCCCCAGGTTCATATTACCTTTTCTGTCTTGTTTCTTCCTATAATACATCTTTTGCCACCTCTTGCCCAGGTAAGCGCCATGCACAGTGCACCATGGTCCAGTTCTGATGTTCACATGCTAACTAAAGGTGTTTTCTTTGGTGTTTTAAACAGCATGGGCACTCTGGATGGCACGGTGGCTTAATGGGTAGCACAGTTGCCTTGTACCTCCTTGAGATGGGTTCGATTTCCTTCTGACCTCAGGTCTCTGTGCATGGACTTTGCATGTTCTTCCCATGCTTGGTGGGTTTCCTCCAGGTACTCCTGTTTGCCTCATACAGTCCAAAGACATACAGATTGGGCTACTGCGTATGTGAATTTTGACTGGATGACCTACCATGGTCGTAAAATGGGAATAAATACAATAGTCACCATTGACCTCCAATGGCCACTATTGGCCTCCATAGTCCCTAGTTGGACTATAGAGGTTCCCAGATGAATGGATGGGTGGATGAGCACTCTTATTGGTCTGCAGCTATTATAAGTAGGGATGTACGCAGCAAGCTGCAATGCACTGTGTGTTCTTATTCCTTTATATCCAGCCAGCATGAACTTTTATTTGTGACCCAGTAGCTCTTCTCTGGAATTAGACCAGAGATGCTAGATCTCACTCCTGACATACATCCATGATTGAACCTTGGGTACTAATGCCCCTGTCCACTAACCGGTTCACCACTTGTTAGCTTCTAACCACTGCATACAGAGAACACCCCACAAGATCTGCCATTTTGGAGATGCTCTGACCCAGCCATCTAGACATTACGATTTATTCTACGACTATTCTAAGTCCCACTTGCTTGCTCGCCTAATGTATACCACTCCTTTACATCTGTTATTTTAATGAATCAATGTTATTAGCTTAACCTGTCAGTGGTTTTTAATATATCGGTGTACATACCGTTCCCTTATTAACACGCTTACTTACATTATTTTGTCGTCTGGTGAGGTACGAAACCAAAATGTCAAGCGAGAAAGACCTGTCTGTTGGACATGAATACCTATAATTATCTTTGACAGCGGCGTTCTTAAAAGGACAGACAGACACACACCGACACTTCTCATGTTTTCTCAGGCTTTGTAGGGCGAGCTTGTCACCAACATTTGGCACAACATTATTTATCATGTCACCATATTATAATTTTTTTTATTTTCTTTGCTCCACCATAGCTTGGGGTTATTTGTCTAAAGCCTGTACACCCAACTGATGCACAGAACACAACCCTTTCTTTGGTTACCGTGTAAGCCTTCCTTTTATTTTATTTTATTTCAGTTTTATTAAAATACTGATATAGGCAGAGGTACAGTTTATTTACTCGATATTGATTTGCCAGTTTGTCCATCAGCTCAATGCATATTGAGAACCAGTGTGGATAACTATGTAGATAATTTTGAATTTACAAGATCTTTTACCCTCTATTTGTAGCTTGCTCTCAACATATTAACATAAACAGATTATAGTTTCATTTTACCTAATAACCTTTATCCCACTTTGTACCGCTGTAGAAAGTGGATGACGGTTTGACTTTCTACTGTATTTGTATGGATTTTTATCTATTAGTGAGTCATTGTTCTGTGTCTGAACTTGATCGAATTTTGAAAGGAGGAGGAGGAGACGGAGGGTGGATGGTGAGTTGCTCTACTTATGAGCATTTGCTGACTTCACTGGCCAGTTCTACATGCTTCAACGGTTTATAAGGCAGAAACTGAACCAAGCTGAGTCAGTAGGTGCGTCTGTGTTAAGCCGATGTCCTAACAACTTAAGGAAGTGCAACAGTTATGCCCTCTCGCACACAAGCATTATCCGTTTGTCATAATGCAATGTCTTGAATAACAATGACCTGAAGGAA
Organism: Heterobranchus longifilis; assembly: GCA_028570985.1. Taxonomy (NCBI): domain Eukaryota; kingdom Metazoa; phylum Chordata; class Actinopteri; order Siluriformes; family Clariidae; genus Heterobranchus; species Heterobranchus longifilis. Next base: position 12,369,679 of record JAOVVB010000028.1, on the reverse strand, counting down.
TGGTACTATAGACCTAGCTTTATAAGTGAAGGTGAATACTTCTTCACCAGAATTTTTCACCGGATGTTGAACGAACGTCTACTTCTTGCTGTGTTTCCTATGAGCTGGCGTGTAGTAATTAAAACTCGCAAAAACCTCAGAAAACCCTAAATACTAAACATTAGTCATATGTTTATATAAATTCTAGAATGATGATAACCTTAAGGGGACAAAGAAAGCTTATTTATTTCACAAGGCATGATTCAGGTACAGGGTGCTTACCAGATCCGAGCCTTATTGCACACATAGGGGAGTTTTTTGGAGAGTGTTTGTTTGAAAACCAGCCTCATCTAGATAATTCCCAGTGGAGAATATCTTTTGGAAATCTGGTGCTTCATTCATCTTGTACATTTACAGACACCGTAAGTGTCACAGAATCCATGGTAAGCTGCAGTGAAGCTATACTTGAGACGTGGAGATTTTTACCAATCCAGTGGAAGCTTAATCATGACATCATACATGACATAATACCTACCTTTACACTTGCTGTTTCTTGTTCCTAACTTTTCAGAATTATCCTTCAGATTATAATTTTTTTCCATAAGTTCCATCAACCAGACATTTAATGCATGGCAATTAAAGTAACCCTGTTCTGCTAACAGATTTATGAAATGCCAAAAGAATTTCTACTTTCAAAGCCTTAACTTTTTAAAATTATGAGAAACCCCAGGGTTCTGATCTAGGACCGATGTTTCTTAGCTGTTTATTCCTATACAGCAAGTTCATTTAAATGTAACGATTGACAATAATGCCTGACTGAATATATAGAATTCCTATAAGCATTTTTTTTTATTTGTAAATAATTTCTTTAGTCGTGCATTATGAGATTAATTAACAAGAAAGTTTACAGGCACGTCACTTTGATTGATGAATTTGTTCAGTGCATTTTGCAGGAAATTGGTGACATGCAAGCTTTATAAATTGCTGTGGTTTTAATTGTATTGCAAAACACTTCAGAAAAAACATCACAGGTAAGCGGAGTGCACATGCAATGTTCTTAAAAATTTTGATTTATCATTTCCTTGTTTGACAGCTTTAACTTTCCACAGTTTTTTTTTTTTTTTGCACCGTTTTGTTTTTATTTTTTCTTTTATTCATTTGGCAGCAGGTGTAAGTGGTGTAAATGGATACATCTTTCAACACTTAATCCTGTAGGCTTTTACCATTTTGTCATTTTTGGTAGTGGGAGTGTGCACACACTTGTTCACCCCTCATCCTCACTCATTGGTTCTTTCCTCCCCCGCCTCTTCTTTAGCAATGTCGAGCCCTTATTTGCCCATGTCACAGGCTCGCAGTGTGTCACTGCACTCCAGACGCATGCTTGGCATTCCAGTGGCTCCTCGGTGCACAGTTGTTGGGCATAGCCCACGTTTTTCTGGCCCTGGGGAATGGATCGCTCAAATTCACCCAGGAGTTGGATGAGGTGGGGGTGGGGGGGGACAAGTGACACATGTTTCTTTCCCCGCTGTTGCCCTCAACCCCATAAATGCCTCAGGGCTCCCTTTGCGGGCGACAAGTCGTGCCACTCTCGCTTTGTTTTGACAAGGGAAATGAGGGGAAAAGTGAAATGTAGGTTGCATTGTGTCAAGTTGTGTAATGGTCACTCTGACTCATTGTTTTGAAACGTGGGAAAAGTTTAAAAGACAGACGACCAAAATTTCAATTCCTGACTGAATGGTGAGAAAATTCTCAGCCTGTCTTTGTCTTCATATTTGCAGAATGGTAAAAATATTTTGTTAGGATTTATAGAAATTAGACTAGCACAAGGAATACTCCCTGGACACTTTAATAAGAACACACATTTCATTCACCCCAGTTTATTCAAATCAGCTCGTCATTTTCCAGCAGCAGTGTAAAGTATACGGTCATTTTACACATCAAGAAGAGCTTCGGCTGATTTTTACGTATCTGAGTGGAGGGAATATATGATCTCCGTGACTAAAAAAAGAAAAAAAATCCATCCATTTTCACTGCCTACTGTAACCTTAGATTCTTGTTTTTGTCCGAGCTTGATGTGGTCTTTAGACGTAGGCAGGGTTCGTTGTGTGGCGTGTTCTGAGATGCATTTCTGCTTAGCACAGTTGTAAAAGTGCTTATTTAGGTTGCTGTAAGCCTTTCTTACAACTCAAACACTTTGGGCATTCTCTCTGAGCTTTCTCGTCAACACACACTCACTGGATTCATTTTTCCCAGGAGGTCGGCAGTTTCTGAAATATTTTAAATCAGCCTGTCTGGCTCCACTGACCATACCAAGTCACAGCGATCATTCTTTTTTTTGTTTGTTTGTTTGCATGAATTTATGCATTCGATATGATTGGCTGACTGGATAATTGCGTTAATGGGCACAGTTCATAAATCGTCTCTCATTCATTACATGATACAGTTTATTTTAAGCTTGGGGGGTGGGAAGGATTCCTGCATTGCATTTTTTTTCTCTGTTTTGGACTGTATCTATAGCAGTGTGCATCTAGGGTTAGATAAGGACAGGATGGTATTCAGTAAACAAAGCCACGATCAGATAAGTGCTGAACTTAAATCAGATGATAACTGCGATGGCATTTTCTAGATTGTGCAATCAAATAACTGTGCTCATTGGTGACCTTAGTTAAGGTCAGATTTTGCTTTCGTTAACTTGATCGCAGTGAAACAAGTCTGTTTGGTTGCATAATGCAGAAAAAAAGGTAAAAGCACGTTTATAAATCAGGTGATAACATTTTAAACTATGAATGATAACATTCGCTATTCTTAAAGCAAGACATTCTAAAGCCCTTTAGCTAAATTTAGGACAATCTAAAGTGTTTTCATGTGATAGCATCTCCTCGTGCCATCTCAGGTGCAGAGCGGAAAGTTTAACCAGGCTGCAACAGGTAGAGCTGCATTCTGTATATTGTTCAGAATGAACGCTGTGCTACTAACTAAATATTTGTGCGTGTCTGTGTGTGTACATGTCAGTTGCCACACTTAGTAGTAATTACGGACACCTAGTAATTATAGATTACTCTTGAATTCTAATCCGTAAAGTATTGTGTATATATAAAACGAAGTAATGGATCAGAGAAAACTTGTTTAAAACGATGATTTAAAGGTGTGAGCTAATTGCTTCAGAGTGGTTATTCTTTAAAGTAACATATACATATAGATTATGTATACATAGGCTGAAGATTCTACGTGACTTAAAAATGAATGGCAAGGCAGAATCTTATAAAATTAGTATAATGACAGTGCAGATGTTTTTGTGATTTAGTTTGTCACGGTAATCAACTTGTCTGATCTTTTGTGTTTTTGGCAAGTCACTCAGACCATTATTAAATATTTAGTAGGTTTCAGTTTCCTCAGTGAGCCCGCTGATAACGCTCTGCCGTATCACAGGTTACAGACGTCTCATCTTTGGCGTCTTCTTGTTTTCCCTATGCTTCATGGGTTTCCTCTACAATATTGAGAGACCTGCAAATTTAGCCTTTCCAAATTCCTCATATTGTTTAAATATGTGTGCGCCCTGAGATGGATCGGCACCCTGTCCAGGGTGTACCCCTTCCATGTGCTCAGAGGCCCCTGGGAATAGGCTTTGCGTGACCCTTTACAGGATAAGCGGTATAGAAAATGAGTGAGCCTCTTCCTACTCATTAGGGACTTAAGAAACTTTCATGCATTCTTTGGAAAAAAAAAAACATGTATAGATGCAGTTTTTCTCTCATGTTGTCAAACGACATTTTCTCTGCCAAAAGAGACTCCAAGTCAAACACTCCTTCACAACACCGCATTATACTCGTCTGGTGTCTTACTTTTGTTAGTACAGCGACACAAATTAGAACTTTACCTCACCGTAGCCATCCCTATTGTCCCTCTCTACAAACAAGTTCTAAACGTGGATTTCCAAAAATGTCTTTTATTCCATTCTCATTCTTTCATGCTCTGAAAAGGTGTTCGCATAGAAAGTCAATTGGATTGCACCTCCAGGTTCTGAAGCTTGAGGGCAGAAACATGCACAAAAGATACCAAGAGACCAAAACTGAAAATCAAAACAATGCAGCTCAACCACCCCCCGTTCAAGACCTTGTGATATCCCTGGACAACAATCAGATCACTCCTTCAGCAACTGCCCGCAGTCTTGGGGTAACTCTGGACAATTAACTGTCATTTTCCCTGCAAGTTGCTAACCATACTCGCTCTTGTCAATTTCTTCTTTACAACATCAGAAGATTTCTCTCATTTCTTTCTTCACAGGCTACTCAGGTGCTTGTTCAGTCCCTTGTCATTTTAAGATAGGACTACTGCAACTTGCTCCTGGCAGGTCTGCCTCTGTCCACCATTCGTCCTCTGCAGCTCATCCAGAATGCAGCCACGCGCCTCATCTTCAACCTTCCAAAGTTCACCCACTTCTCCGCTCCCTGCGCTGCCTTCCTGTAGCTTCCCGCATCAAGTTTAAAATCCTGATGCTTGCCTGCAAAGCTAAAAATGGCCCGGCACCCAGTTACTTCTCAGGTCTAATCACCGCACCACGCTCCCTCCGATCCTCAAGCACTGCTCAACTAGTTTCACTATCTCTCAGGGATCAAAGAAGACATGCATCTAGATCCCTTTCTATCCTGGCACCTAGGTGGTGGAATGAACTTCCTCTAGATGTCCGTACAGCCAACTCTCTGCCAATCTTTAAACGACGACTTAAGACATATCTGTTTCTTCAGTACTTGGGCTAATCCCACCCAAAAAAACCTCCCCAACAGCTTTTGACTGATGGTGCTTAGTTAGTAACCTAGTAACCCAATGTAAGGATCTGTCCAATGACGGAAACTTAAGCACTTTTTTAAGTCGCTCTGGATAAGAGCGTCTGCCAAATGCTTAAATGTCAACGTAGACCAAGAAATAACTTGATTGTGTCTAATTATGTTCAGAAAGTCCACACCAAAATGGGATCTTCACTAATGCTGATTGCACAGTGCATGATTTTATCCCTGATTTGCCAGGCTCTAACCAATTTTCGATGCGCCTCCCGTGGCGATAGATCATGTTTTTCAGACTGCAAGTGCTAGTGATGAGCAGCACTCCTTTCACACGCAGCAGAACCCTGAACCCAGACTATCATTCATCTGTTTGCTTTTGAGATTAACATGTCAATGAAATGTTATGTTCGAATGGTTGTGAAACTTGCAACCTAAACACATACATGACATGTTCCTCCACAAAAACACTCGTTCCTCCACAAATCTCGATGAAAGGCGATGTAGTGCATGAGCTGGGTCTGCCGTCACTCATGTAGCGCACACACCCATACGTTAACCAAACACTAGATTGCGAGTGTCACGGCGTGTCATCAGTACAGTCATTCTGAGAATGGGAAGGTTGTCGTTGTCGTTAAAGGTCATTTGGAGCTCGAGAGAGTTTTGTGACCAGCATGAGATGAGAAAGTAAAACTCTAATTTGTTTGTTTGTGTACAAGTTGCCTCGATACCGTGTTAATAAGGCGATAAGAATGATTATGCTCTTATAGTGGTATCTGTCACAACCAACAGTATTCAAGTCCATTATATCCTGCCAAGTTTAAGCGGTTGCGTGAACATGCCAGGATTTGTTGAAATGTGTGTTTAAAAAAAATTATCTTAAAAAAACACACCGCCTGCGCTATTAACTAACAAGCTACGGTATTTGCATATAACCTGTATAGTTACTCTCAGTAACTCGGTCAAACTGCTTCCTCATAGTTGTTTTTGAAGTCCTCAGTTGTGTCTTCGATGCAAATTTGGCTTCCACATACCATGTGCGTGAGCCGCTGCGTTTGTCTTTGTTACGCCGCTTGCACCTAAGCGTTCCCAGGCACCATGCTGGAAGAGGTGTCTGGGCGTGTGCTGTAGTGAGGGAAAGAAAACATAAATGACATCTTCAAAGAAGTGTAAACTGATCTTCCCGTGCATGCATGTGTGTGTGTGTGTGTGTGTATTATTGTCATAAATAACATCAATTTGAAATGCGCATTTTTGTGTTTGCACAAGGTTCAGGCAGCTGCAGCTCAGCTCGGACAGCCGTGCCTCAGAGCTGCAGAACCAGATGAAGCTGAAGGCTTTCGAAGCCGAACGCGCTCAGATGGTGCAGGAGGAAACGGCCGGGAACCTCGGCCTGTGCCAGATAGAGTGCGAGAAACAGCAGAGAAAATTGGAGGCAGGTGTCCTTTCATCACCTTACACCTTATTGCTGTTTTGTTTATTCTTTTCTTTCTCAATTTTACTTAAAAAAAAGTGTTTTGTCTGTTTTTTTTTTGGTTTGTTTTTTTAAGACTTGTACAATGCAAGCCGAGACAAAAAAAAACAACTTATCTTTATTATGCAATAGAGTATAGAGCGAATAAAACCTCATCAAACATCATGCGACCCTCCATCACCTAATTGTAAGAGCTTAAATGCTCATGCTGCTTTTGACTCACGTAGAAATTACGTAGAAATTACATCATTTTTGACCTTTTGAACTACAAAGCAATGAGTGGGAAAAAAAGACATGGATGACGCCGTGTTTGTCTTTTGTTAGCAACAATGCCATTGATCTCGCCAGACATTGCTCTGTAGAATCAGCCAGTTGTGCTAAAACAAGTGCAAGTATATTTTAGGTAAGAGATCCTGTGCATCTCATGTTGAATTCTTGTAGAAAGATTCTCAGTCATCTGGAAGTTGAGTCATGTCAATTGAACTCCTTTCAGATTCCTGTATGAAAGGCTGAGGCAATCTAGTTCTTGAGTAGTAAAAATTCTGACTAGATCCCAGTCAGAGATTGTAAATTATGGTGGCATAATCTTTAATCGATTGAAGCATAAAAAGCTAAAAAAGTTTAAATCGCCGAAGAACCGTCTCAATCACCGTCTTTCTCACTCAGGTTTTAACCAAGGAGTTCTATGCGCTACAGTCATCATCGGAGAAACGCATCACAGAGCTGCAATCCCAGAATGCCGAGCTGCAGGTGAGGCTGGAGACCTACGAGAAGCTGGAGAAGGAGCTGGATGACATCACCATGCAGGCAGCAGAGAGTGAGACAACTTTACCAACTGGTCCAGGATCAGATTTCAGATTTCTGAAATTGTGGGAAAAAAATATACCGTTTTTATTCTTGCACGTACGAGTAAAAATCATTGCTGGCGTCACTTTAGAGGAAGTTTCTACTAATTCACATTGTATATAGGGAAGCGTTTATGATTTATTCGGAAAGCAAATAATGAGAGTTGAAGCAGAAAACATGTATGAGTCATTTCAGACCTGTTCCACTTACAATTTAAATCTGAATGGCTAGCCTAATTTAACGATGTATTTAGCAGTTACAGGTTAATCTCTGCTCCGATCTCTTTGATTAGAAAGAGAGAAGAGATGAAAACCTACTTGTTAAAACTTTGTTACTACTTGGTTGTATTTTAATGTCCAAGTAACAAGGATGAACACAATAATATACAGTGTAACGTGTAATATATGTACAGTTCATCTAAATGTATTAGAATAACGTGTAAAAAAATGTGTTTTTTGTAATTACTTCAGGTCTGGATTAATTACATGTAATTTACTCACTCATCGTCTGTACCGCTTTATCCTGTATTCAGGGACGCTTAGGGCACGAGGCAGGGTACGCCCTGGACAGGGTGCCAATCCATCACAGGGCGCACACACATACATACACTCAAACTTATCTACACACTCTGGCAAATTTGGGAACGACAATTAGCATAATCTGCATGTCTTTGGACTAAGGGAGAAAACCGGAGTACCCGGAGGAAACCCTCTCAGCAAGAGGAGAACATGCAAACTCCATGCACACAGAGACGGAAAACTAGCCCGGCCGGGAATCGAACCCGGACCCTGGGGTGCAAGGCGACAGTGAAATATTTTAAGCTTGATTTTTTCCTGTTAATTTCGCTGATTATGGGTTACTGCTCATGGGGAAAAAAACATTTAAATATTTCCAGAGATCAGTAATAACAATAATAGTAATGATTATAATATTAATAATACTAATAATAATAATAAAAGATTTACTATACAGAAATTCTGAAAAATTATGTTCATATATGCACTCAATACTTGGTCAGGCCTCCTTTATCACAGATTCCTGCATGAATGCGCCATGGCACTGCTGAGGCATTACTGAATACCCGGTTGCTTAGATAGCAGCCTTCAGCTCATCTTTATTCCTGGGCTGGGTGTTTCTCGTGTTCCTCTTGGTAATAGCCTGTAGATTCTGTATGTGGTTGAGGAGTTGTGGACTGTGGGTATGGAGTTATGCATGTTTCCCTCGTGCTGAGTGCCTTTCCTCTGGGTGCTCTGGTTTCCTCTCACAGTCCAAAGACATGCAGATTTGGCTAATTGTTGTTCCCAAATTTCCTGTTGCAAACTAAAATATATATTTTTATTCATTTTCAAATATTGTTCTTTGATCAAACAGATTCCTTTTTAAATGTAAGACTTGTACAGTTTAAGATGTTATTTTGCAGATCTTTCCAGAGTTCATTGCAGAAAATTCAAGAGTTCATCAACTGCCCCTAGACGTCCCCTAGAGTTTGAACTAAACAGGATTTCAGTTTTTTTTTCCGAGCCTGGAGCAACAATCGATTTGCAATGGAGCAGTGGTTTTTATTGCTTTCGGTAAACGACACAAGACGTAGATAGATCTTATGAAGAGGAAAAAGAAAAAGAGTTTTTTAAAATTTTTTTACTCTTGTTATTTCTGCACGAATTTTACAACAATACAAACGAATTCACATCATTTTTCTTTCTGCGCCATTTGTTTCAGAGTTCATGAAATCACTCTGGCTCTGCTTTGTTTTGAGAACTTCTGTACATTCTAAGCAGGAGACATAATAGTTCACAAGTGTAGTTAGCCTCTCCCCTTCTGCTCCTGACGGTGTGTGGTCTGAGAGACATCCAAACACGTTACCGCGCACGCGGTGCATTTTTCTGTATTTTATAGTGGAAAATGAGGACGAAGCCGAGAGGGTGTTGTTTTCATACGGCTACGGAGCGAACGTCCCGACCACGGCCAAGAGGAGGCTGAAGCAGAGGTGAGACAGGGAGGAGGTCACGTGTCTCGACTAAGATTTAGGCTACTGTTGTTAAAGGTGAGCGATACTTAAAGAAGTTATTCTGTGTGTGTGTGTGTGTGTGTGTGTGTGTGTTGTAGTGTTCATCTGGCAAGAAGGGTTCTTCAGTTAGAGAAACAAA
>JAOVVB010000028.1:12339051-12350742 GCA_028570985.1 Heterobranchus longifilis | reverse complement strand
GAATGGCGTAGAGCCGTGCAATTAATGTGGGAGCACTAATACCTCTCATCCCTCCCCCCTCCCCCCTGAGAGAGCTCTCTCTGTGTCTCCGGCTGTGAGAGGTAAACAGCATCACCCGGGGTTCGAACCTGCGACTCCCGGATGATATGGTGAGCGCTTTACCACTGCGCCACTCGGAGACCAGAAAATGAGCATTTATTTAATTTTGCACTTACTGAAAATCACATTTAATTCATTTAAGTGAAGTCTTTATTTGTTATATATACGTACACATTGCTGCGCAGTGAAATTCTTTCTTCACATATCCCAGCATAGTTGGGGTCATAGCGTGGGATCAGCCATGATACGGCGCCCCTGGAGCAGATGGGGTTAAGGGCCTTGCTCAAGGGGCCCAACAATTGCAACCTGGTGGAGCTGGGACTCGAACCGCCAACCTTCTGATCAGTAACCCAGTGCCCTAACCCTCTGAGCTGTGTGAAGTTACCATATATAGTTTCTCACCCATCTAGGCTGATAATTAAAAAATAATAATAAATAAAAAGTGTATATAAATATTTATATAGCTCAGAGGGTTAGGACACTGGGTTTTGCAACATAAAAATGGCATCAATGCATAATGTACACAAAAGTAAACAAAATTTAGGAGGGGGGAACAAAAAACTTAATTTTGAATTTCAGCATATTTCAATGAGTGCCCTATGAAAGGGTTAATACTTCTGGTGTGCTGAAAGAGAGGATTAGACAGGTCCTACACACCTGCGCATGTATGGGGCTGATTCGATCGGTGGTTATGCAGCAAGAAAAACAAGAGAAATTAAAACCACGGATAAAAATGATTTTATAGTTGTTATTATTTTTAATTTCTATTACTACTAAATACTGAATAGTGCTGAAACCGGGTAACTTTCTTGCACCAAACATTAGGGTGATGCAAGAAATGGTGCAGGATTAAAAATGCATCATAAAAAATTATTAAAAGGTAAAATAAAACAATATTTCCTACATACTGTACACCCATTAAACAGTGGTGCTGTAGATCACACACTCCTAAAAAGATTAGTGTAGATCCCCATTGAAAACAACATTCATGTCGTAAGGAAGCTGAGAATCCTGAATTATCCAAAGAACCTTTTGAGGAATTCATAATTTTTAAATTTCAACATATTTTAACGAGTGCCCTATTAAAGGGTTAATACTTCTTGTGTGCTGCTTTTTAAAATTTATTTATGGGATTTAAAAACAATACAATTTAAATTATTTATTTTTTTTCTCCCACAGTGCACTGAAGAAAGAAAGGGCATCTCTGCTCCAGGTGAAAAACAACATGGCTGCCGACCTGGAGCGGCTCCTGAGCCACAGAGAGGTAACGGCTGACTCGGCACATAGGAAAATGCGCCTAAGGGCTGGTTGCGTTGCGTCAACCGCGGAGGTGTCGTCGTGTAATCCGGTAACTCCGATCCGGGTCAAATTAAAGATCTGTTTAAGGTTCAGCTCAGGTAATGCTGGTCACAGTGAATCTAGTAAAAAGAGAAAAGCCTTGTGAAATTTTGCCGCCAGGTGTGTGTGTTAGATATGGTGCAGATAAGTAGAACAAAAGACTTATGAAATGTTGCTATTGGAAGTGCCTGGAGTGTTTCGGTGGAACTTGCTGCCTGATCACTCACACTCGCACTCATACGAACACACAGTGTACACAGTTGCCTCCGGGTGTTTTCCCTTTGTTGTGCAGACAACATGCAAAAACGCTAGTCACACGCTAGCGACTCCTGGCCTCTGCTCGAACAAGTCCCTCTCTTTCTCAACGTCACATCGGTGCTTAATTGCTCTGGTTTAATGCATAGACAGCATTCTTCCCAGTGCCAGGTCTCGGTATGTCACCGAGCAGTTCATCCAACAGCACTTGTCTTTACAGGAATGTTTTAATGCTGCCATTATCTGCACGCAAATGACCGGAGAAGAATTCCCTTTATTTATTTCAATTTGTTTTGTGTGCAGAAGGCAACTGGAAATTCCTGTCTTGCCGCTTAACTGGTTGTCATGAATTTTTAACGCCGTGTGATCGCTCTGATTCGGATCTAATCGTCGCATGCGGATCCAGGACTCGAGCTGAGGCAGTAATACTACTAATAAAAACAACGTTAATAGCAATGATGATAATGAAATGAAAAAGACATTTAAAAGAATCCCGTCCTCGTTTTTTCATTCCTCGCCACTTGCACCGACTCCATGCCTAAGGAAGAAGCTCATAACACATTTGTGAAATTCGGAGCTATTTTCAACCAAACATTCCCCTCCCACCAGCGCGGCCGCCGCCGCTGCTGGCGCAGCCTTTGCAGAGTGCACAACTTCCAGTGGCATGTTGGCATAAAGCACGCAGTCCTCGTGGACAGCTGCTCGCCCCGCACAGCACTATAACATGCCAGCGCATATGGTGGCTGGGTGATAAATAGAAATATTAAATGACCCCTGACATGCACACAACCAGGCACGTCTAAATTCATCGCCGAAGGGTGCTGGATGTTCCAGCGTGGATAAACCCTGTAAAAGCAGAAATCATCCACCACTGTGTACTACATCTAGTTCCCCTGTAGATTTTTTTTCTTTTTTTTAAAACCGGATTGTGTTTGCATTTTACGCAAGATCTCATCAATATCACTTTTAATATACGCTTTAATATGTGATTTGTGAGTGAGTGAATATGATGGACATTTTGGCAACTTTAAAACAAAAACGGAGAGAGTGAGACTTGTTCCAGCTCTGATTTCCATGTGGTTTGGAAGCGTTACACTTGAAACGTGTCACAACATCGAGTCGATCCTATTCTCAGGTGTCTTTTGATTGATGCAAGGACAGGACGTGACCGTGATAGGAAGAAGAGCTAAGTGGAATATTTCTCAGCACAAGTCACAGAAAGCCTAAATGAAAGTGATTTACTTTCTGGATAGACCGGAAGTCTGTTAAAGGCATTTTAAGGTTAAGGTTTGTTAAAATAATAGTATAATAAATCCATGAATAAATACTAGTCAAATTAAAATGTATAAAGTTTAGAATAAATACTTGGACTATAAAGAAAACGCATTTATGATTTTTAAACAGGATGTTAGACAGCTTGAAAACTGAACGCAAATTGTGTTGTTTTTTTTTGGTTGTTTTTTTTTTTTTTTTTTGCCTAGAGTAAATAAAAAAAAATTCTACTTTAAGAAAGCAGACATGCCGTAGTGGCCGAAAGTATCGAGACAAAAGTGAAAATCAATATTTCGATGACGTTCTCAATTTTCATCTTCAGAATAATTAAAATGACATTTTAAACCCTAATCTGAATGTATTTTTGGTTTTTTACGTTACGTTACGACAACGACCGGTAGTAATAAAGTTCAAAGCAGGGAAGGTATGCGCGCTGTACACGTGATCGTCACACTAAGACTCAACGTACATCGTAAAACACATACCCATCAATTATCCTGAGCGCATTGAGCATCACTTGCAGAAATCATATTCCGTCTGAGTAAGTTCCTGTGACACCGTTTCAGTTGTAGGGATTTCAAATCTGAATCAAATCTACAATGCAGCAGTAGAGATGGCGAAGTGACAGCTACAATAAAGACGTATAATTAATAGTTAACTACATACTTCTAAGGTACACACGTTCTAAAGGTTAATGCAGCATCATTGTCAGTCCTCAAATCTTTCTAAACTGAAAGCAGAGATTCGTTCTGCTGCTCTTAGGATTTGACTGTCCTCTGATTGGCCGTGTCTTCCCTGTAGGAGCTCTCTGCCATGAAACAGGTGCTAGTCAGCATGCGCTCACGGCACAACCGAGAGCCAGAACCAGAGCTCAGCAGCGGTCCAGGAGCGCGACAGCGGCCCAGAGAACTCGGCAGGACAGCAGACGGCGATCAGAACCAGCTCCGACCCAAACCTACCGTGTTTGTGAGTACAGACGAGCTCTGTCTAATTAACAATACAAACAGACATACTGTATGTCCTGGAGAAATGAATATCTCTAAATATACAATAGTCCAGTAGTTAGTACCCCCTCTTCTAATTCTGTTTTTTATTATTATTATCTATTTATTTTTAAATAAAATCATCTGATTTTATGTGGCATGTCTCAGTATTAGACAAATACAACATAGAATTTATTTTACCAAGCCATTAATTATTAAAAAAAAAAAAAAAAGACTAAGTACCCTCATGGTTCAATAGCCTGTAGCAGCAATAACATGATGTAATATTTTCCTTGTATGACTTTATCAGTCTCTCATATCATTGTGGAGGAATTCTTCTTTACATTGTTCACTTTAGTTCATTTGAGGTTTTTCACATTTACTTACGTAAAGGTCAGCATTTCAATTAATTGGGCTGAGGTCTAGACTTAAGCCTTTCCAAACCTTCATTCTTTTTTTTTTAGCCATTCTGTTTTAGATGTACCGGTGTGCTTCGGATCATTGTTCTGTTGCATGACCCAATTTTTGTCCAGGCTTTAGCCGTTAAACAGATGCTTCTGGTATACAGAGCTGTTCTCTGGTCGACTCAACGACTGCAAGGTTCCCGGGTCCTGTGTCTGCAAAACAAGCCCAAATCATCACCTTGACACCGCCATGCTTCACAGTGGGTATGAAGTGTTTGGGCATTAAGGGCCAAACAACTCCACTTTCGTCTCATTTGTCCATAGGACGTCGTTCAGGAAGACTTCTTGTTTGTTCAGATCCTCAGTCACTCATCCAAGGCCTTCCCCTCCAGACAAGCTGTACTTGTTCAGTCTTCTTCTAATTTTACTTCAACATTTAACATGCTCTGTGAGGCCTGTAGGGTCTGAGATGTACCTCTTGATGCACACCGTTGGGGTGAATATGTTGGGATGTGGAACTCCTGGGAGCAACTGTCTTGAATGGTTTCCACTTGTGAATAATCGTTCTCACTGTAAAGCTGTAGAAATTGTTTGGAAATCGTTTAATTAACCTTTCCAAAGTGATGTACACCTGAATGACTTGGAAACTGTGAAACCTCTACATTTATAGAGGTCCGCACACCTGGTGATGATTAATAAGTCAAGGGCTGATGATTAGCATCACCCGGCCGCAGCGTATCCTCCTCTTAAATCCTGTGGAAGCGGTAAGAGGGTACTTAGTATTGCCTCCATGTTTTTTTGTTGCTTCAGTTTTGTTAAATAAATAATTGCATAGAGAAAACAGTATTTTCTGAAGTTGTATTTGCCTAATACTGAGATCTGTTACAATTAAATTATTATCATTTATTTTTTTTTAATATCATCAATACTTAGGGCATAAAAGGCCTGATCATGTAAATATTCTAAACGATGTGAAGTCTGTAAAGGAGCACCGCTAGTACAAAACTTATATCGAATCTGGCTAATAATTTGTGGTGAAGTTACACACTTTACATTACAAAGTATGTAAACCTTGTAAACCCTATGGACCTTCTATTAAACCCTGAAACGCACCTGAGGTTGTTTGCTTATGGCAAGCCGGCGTTTCGTATCTTGTATGAAACCTCAATGCATAGCAAAGATCAAAGGAAAAGCCCAAAATAGCGTGTTTTCTGTCTTTTTACAGACCAATAAAGACGTTCCTGAGTGGCACAGAAAGTTCAAGGCGAAGTCCAAGTGACCTACGGAGACTTGTTTTACCAGAGAAACGCAACGTACAGGTTTTATTTATGGATGCAGGAAGTCACTTTGTGTATAGTGTGTTTTGTACGATAAAAACTGCTTTTTAAATTAAAAAGAATACTTTTTTTCTCCTTGCAGTTTTGGAATTGGGTTCTTTGTCATGTTTGTACTACAAAGGTGTGCGTGTGTACGTGTGTGTCATCATGTGTCACCATTCCGTTTGAATTTGTCTTAAGGTAGGAAATATGTTGAACGTTCAGAGGAGCTCTTTTGTCTATCGAGGTTCATTGTAATAGGAGTCTCCGGCCTCTTCTTTTTTATTCTGGAAGGCACTACGCACAGTAATGTTTATAAATAGCCAGAGCTTCACATACCGTAAGACTCGTCCGTCTCATCTTTTCTTGGTCAATAGTAGCAGTAGGAAGAGGAATTTAACATCTTTGAGGGAGAAAAATACATGTATCCTTAATCCCATATTTTTTTTATTTGTCCATGTGAGTTTAAAATGTATATTATACTCGATTACATTTGTTTATAACCCAAAATCTTATTTAAAAAAAAAATCCAACATTGCAAAGATGTATTTATATTTTTTCAGACTTTTTGTTTCTACGTATTAAATTTTGATTAACAAAAAATAAATCTATTGCTCAATATCTTATTCATAGATTTGGCATCTCAAAAATTTGACAGACATTTTAAATCAAATTCAAATTTTATTTGTCACATAGACAGTATGATATGCAGTAAAATTATTATACTTGCGTCCCAAACTACATACTGTAGTTCTAACTACAGCATTCAGGGTTGCCAGATTTCTTCAAAATTTCAATTCCAATGATAATAAAAAAAAAAGGGTAAAAACTAAAACTAGCTCAAAAAGTTAGAGCTTTAAAAAAAAACTTTTTCAGTTTTTTAAGGGGAACAATTTCCGATTTGTGGTATCTCATTTATATCTTGTCTCTGCTTAATCACTTTTTACCTTTCCTAATCATTGAAATTTAAATAGCAATTTGACTTTATTCTGATTCTTTTCTTTTTTTTATGGATGGGGGAAATTAATTGTTTGTTTATTTTTTACTATCATAATTATGTGATGACTCTAAATGTGAAAAGAAACTGACTAATAATAATAATAATAATATACTGGTATCATTAGCTATTTATTTTGCAATAGTTCCTAATAATTAAAACTAAGACCGGACAGTTCGGCGTGACGTCAAGTCCTACAGCACACACCTAGATTCACCATAGCAACATATGATGGTGTAAGATACTGTTTATGCATACTGCCCAGGAGACTTTTAAAATTTTTATCTTTATCTGTTTATTTTACATGCTGCCTTTGTTGTACAGCGAAAACAGTTAGTTTACTATTATAGGGCAAGTTTGTTATATTTATTTGGATCATATTAAACACCTGCTTATGTTTGTATATCTTAGTAATTTTGTTATCAGCCATGATAAACAGACAAACTTCCCCTTCGTCCTGATTGAATTTAGTATTATGTTATTTGTTTAGCATCTGGAGATTGTGAGTTGCAATCCCAATTTTGACTGGGAGCTCAAAAAATTTGGATATGGTTTCTAGAGGGAGGGGCTTACTCTTGTCTCATCAGTGACTGCTAATACAAATATATAACCATTTAAGAATAAAAAGCATCTAAACTGAGGCATGAACCAGTGAGAAGCCTGTAGCAGCAAAAAAAAAAAAAACAACAAAAAAAACCATATATACAGTATTTACACATACACAAAAAAAAACCCAGAAATGGGCTATTTTTATTGATTGTGATACTATTCTAAACAAACTTTGTGTGAATAGTTTAGAGTGTGTCACAAATGATGTTTAGCCAGCTTAAATGCAAAAAATAATTAATTAATTTGAAAAAAAAATAATAATAATCGCAGGCAGTGCACAAATCAGCACACAAAATAAATACTTCATTATTACTTTTTTCCATCTCCTTTATTTATATATATATATATATATAATAATTATTATTATTATTGATTCATTTGTGTGCTGACTCCCATTTTATTGCTTTGCTGCCTGAAATGAAGACAGTTTTTTATTTTTTTATTTTATCTAGCTGTATTTATTCTGTGCAATATTTAACATCTAAGTGAAAGATGTCAGAAAAAAAACAAAACAAACAAACAAACAAAAAAACAGACTCCCTGATTAGGAAAAGGATCACTCAGGTGGAGGTGAAGCTCATCACCTTCTCAATGACACAAAAAGCTTTGCACATCTAGACTTATTATTGGAGTGTTATTATTTTAAAAAGAGAGTCACTCAAATCCTTACGCTTGCCCATTTAGTTTTCTGCTTTTACAACACATCAACTTCAGGGAAAAGAGAGGGGTTTACTTGCTTATATTGAAAAATGTAGCTACTGTGACTTTGCAAAATAAAAACATTATTTAAAATACAAAATATGTAGCTGTCTTCTGAAAATGCTGTGGTAAAAATCCTGTTTTTTTTTTTTTTTTACTTTTTATTTAAGAAATAATCAAAACCCTAAAAAAAAAGCCAGATTTAATTTAAGCACACTGTTAAGGTCGCCATGTATCACAAATGAGTTATGTACTGTAGCCCCTCTTTAGCGCACTAGTGTGTGTGTGTGTGTGTGTGTGTGTGTGAGAGAGAGAGAGAGATGATTCGAGAGGTGTGTGTAGCTGCTTGACTTTCCTACACGCACGCCCCGCCCATCCAGCAGCCTCATATCACCGCGGCCCTGAGACGGGAGGAGACACAAACCGGGACATCCGCCGTGAGCACGAGCGCGTATATACACACACACACACACATACGCACTCAGACGTATACGCTCAGGCGCACGCACAGTCGCGCGTGCACTCGGTCCATGCGCCACGCGCTCGGCTCGCACGTCTGTCCAAGGAAAAGCGCGCTCTCGGGGTCTCGCGGACGCCGTTATGGCAGCCACGCTGTTAACGGGACATGAGGACTTTCTCCCGCTGATGAAAGGCTTTCAGGATGAGCCCGGTCTGTTTACCGACACCGACCACCGGGGACTGGCCAACGAATACGCACAGGTTATTATTATTATTATTATTATTATTTATGTATTTGTAGAATAGATCCACTGTCCTTTCATCTTGCATGAAAGATCAGAGGTGTGTCCTTGTCTCCTGTCTCAGACGCATGTCGCTTTCTCTTGTCATGATGCGCCCTTGTGTTTATTTTCCCACTAGGGATTTCCCCACATGTGTTTATACACTGTGTGTGTGTGTGTGTGTTTGTGTGTGTGGTGATGCGGGTCTCAGGGTCTCCTAGCCACTGACCATCACCAACATTTGATTCCTCCTTTCCCCTCACACATCCCTTCTTAGAGTAGAGTGAAAGTTCCTCGCAATCGTCTAAGAGAACAGCTGGACACCCCCCAAAAAAAAAAAAAAAACACCCCAAAATAGCCCCTACACTTGAGGAGGATTGCAAACCCGGGTGCATTCCGGGTGTCACCCCCCTGCAAGCGCAAACAAATAACCCGTAGGTTTGATTGGCCGTTTCCTGCTGATTGCGCTCTAATGATAATTGGCTGAGGTTTATATGGAAAACCTGAGTGTGTGTGTGTGTGTGTGTGTGTGAGTGTGTGAGTAAGGCGGTGAAGCTACTGGTTTCCGTGCGTCAGCAGAGTCTGTTTTGGGCCCACGGTATGTATGAGCTCCGTTTTACAGCGCAGGGGGGAATGTAGCGGATACCTACCGAAGGCTGTGTGATAAATGTTTGGCTGCTGACTGCGAAAACCCGACAACCTCGACGATCCGTCGTCGTAGTTCAGCACAAAATGTCTTTCCCAATCGACCCTTTTTCTAGAGTCAATGAGAGTCCTCCTCATACCGAGAGCCAAGGCACGGCCGAGCAGGCGAGGGTTAACCGTGCCGTTGGGAAGACCCTGACGGTGCCAGCGTAGCCGTGACTCGCGATCTTCCCTCTCCGGCCTGATTCCCCATCCGCATGTTTTTCGTTTCAAAACTTGTAGAGAAGGAGTCGTCGATGTGTTTGTGACCGACTGTGCTACACGTCTATTTTAAAACTTTGCCCGCTGTTCTGCATGCACATTTATGCCCAAGTGTTCTCTGCGTCACCTGCTACACACATAGCACGCATTCCAGTCTGCTTATGAAACTTGGACGCAAATCATATCGGCCATACTATATGGTTATTTGTGAAATTATAAGCAGTTCAAGATAAGATGAGATGAGATTTTACAAATCTCTGTCCGGGCTTCTGAACGTTATCGAAGACATACAGAGAGAAAGAGAATTAGGTCTGTTCCCAATGTAGATGAAAACTTGCCATACTTGCTGAAATGAGCAGTGCATGCATTCCACCTGTCATGAAATCATCTTTCTTTGACATATCCTCGGCTGTGGGAGTTTAAATCGAGAGCTCTTCTGTTTTTCCCCCCAGGCGAAGCTTGAGATGGACAAATACCTGATACCTCAGCTGCAGGATTCCCCGGCAGTCAAGAAGCAGTGCCAGGATAGCTCCTCTGTGGAGTTTTTCTGCGATGAACAGGGCTCTCCTTACAGTATCAACATGAACGTGTACCTCCCTGACATCGCCTACTTGCGTGGCGGCCTATGCCGCGCTCCACGGCCCTCCGTCCCCTGTCAGGTGAAAACCAAACCGGTGAGCTCACCCTACCCTTCGGCCCCAGACTGTTCCATCCCTCCAGCTCTCCCTGATTTCACCACCATCTTCAGCTCGCCCTCGGCGCCGTGCCCTAACATGGATGCGGGCAACGCTTCAAACGGAGTGTTCATCAAGGAGGAGATACCCTCTTTTGAGCTTCCCCAGGACGGGCATCTGTTCCAGCTGCTCAGCTCGGATCTCGATGTTCCCATTCAGGCCGTTTCGGACTCTCATGCCCACGCCATGTCGTCAGAGGTACCCTCCTTCCATGACCTGCACTTAGCAGCCACACAGACTGTCAACAAGCCCTACTGCGCCATGCCAACACATGCCTACACACTCAACCCGTCGGGTCACTTCTCCCAGGGCCACACGCAGGTCAAAGCGCCCTACCTTCCTCCCTCGCCGCCCACCTCTGAGCCGGGCAGCCCGGACCGGCAGAAAGAGATGCTGCATAACTTGACACCACCGCCATCTTACGCCGCCACCATTGCGTCCAAACTGGCGCAGCGTATGCCTGCTAATCAAGGTCCCGCATCCGCACGGGCGCCCGCCCCCACCACCGCTGGGGTCATGCCTGTCCGATACAACCGCAGGACAAACCCTGACCTTGAGAAGAGGCGGATACACCATTGTGACTTTGCAGGTATGGAAGTACTTTATTGAGTATTCTTTAAGAAGAAAATCAGTGTCGCTGCTATAGTCTTGAGGTTAAACTAACAGTTTAACTAGATTTTAGGCCATCAGGGAAGCCATCCTGCAGTCCTTGACTTCCTAAGTGTATCGTTCAGGAGCTGTTTCATATTCAGGTGTACGTTTATAAATCACACCGATCACTCTCCTGCCTTTATCCGAGCACTCTCTGCCCCCTTTTTCCCCCCTGCGCTTCCTCACCAACTCCGGTCGCTGTTGAATAATTCAGGCCCAGGCCAAAGCCTTTTAACCAGGCCTCTGAATTAATGCGAGGGAGCTGACGTCAGCCCTCCCCCGATTGTTATTGAATCCTGTTGCATCAAATTGACCGACCAGATTGTAAAACAGGCAAGCCTCATGACACCATTAATAGTGCATTTACGCTAAGCAGTTCATCTGAAACGCCACGCTCCGCCATTTAGAAGCCATCACCGCTCTGCTCTACGGAGGGGGAGGGGGGTGCGCAGGGGTTTACAGCTAACAAGATGAGATTGGTTTTTAGCTTCTCAAATGGAATGGAAACATTACCGAAGCCAAAGAAAACCTTCCCGCTTTGGTTTCGTTTTTCCTGATTCCGTTGTTCATTTCCTGTGTTCATTTTTTTCGTTGCAGGTTGCAAGAAGGTTTACACCAAGTCCTCGCATCTGAAAGCTCATCTGAGGACGCACACTGGTAAGAACTACTCTATGACTCCCCCCCCCCG
>JAOVVB010000028.1:12312918-12322942 GCA_028570985.1 Heterobranchus longifilis | reverse complement strand
CTCCAATTTAAGTGCAGTGTAAAAGTCTCCAATGGGTAGGTTGTCTCTAATTTATGGAAGGAGTCTCCAATTTAAGTGCAGTGTAAAAGTCTCCAATGGGTAGGTTGTCTCTAATTTATGGAAGGAGTCTCCAATTTAAGTACAGTGTAACAGTCTCCAATGGGTAGGTTGTCTCTAATTTATGGAAGGAGTCTCCAATTTAAGTAGAGTGTAACAGTCTCCAATGGGTAGGTTGTCTCTAATTTGTGAAACGGGGCTCCAATTTAAGTGCAGTGTAACAGTCTCCAATGGGTAGGTTGTCTCTAATTTATGGAAGGTCGTCAAAATGCAGCGTTCTTTAAAATGTTTGCACCGTTGCATTAATACTATCCTGTCATCACCACACAAGTCTTGTGGAAATGTCTATCAGTTTTCAAGAAATTTAATCACAAGTCCCGGTTTGACTTGAACGCCACTTGTAAAAGGGCGAGCCACAAGGAAACTAGGATGTAAGACAGAAAGCAACTTCACCATCATCAAACCCAAAGCGTGAGCATGTGAGAGTGAGGGGGAGACGTTCTCACATTCAAACATACCAGATGACAAAACGCTGCCCACCTGTGAACACCACAGATCTAAACTCAGACTTCCCTAAAACTGTTAACAAAAGCCTTGATTAAACAAATATATGCTTTCAGCCTAGACGTTTCACACCTAGACTGCGTCTGGGTCCTGAACACTAATTGGAAAGATGTTGCATAACTGTAGGGCATTATAAGAGAAAGCTTCGCCTCTTTCATATCTATCCTATACTTATTATATATCATATTTTTTTCTTTTGAATACAACCAGCCTAGCTGGATGATCCGCATAGTTGTGGTGAGTACATTTAAGTTAATGTTCAGGTTACAACATTATGTAAGTCTTGATGTACCTTTCAGGTCATGATGACAGCACGAATAATTAATAAATTCTTGCCACGCTACCTTAGGCAGTTGGTGTGTGTGTGTGTGTGTGTGTGTGTGTGTGTGTGTGTGTTGAGGTATGGAGTGATTTTTGGAAATAAACCAATACAATAATATTGCACGTGCTATCCTGGAGGCGCTTGTACAGAAAACTTAAACATAGAAAACATTCAATAAAAATGAGCATCTTTATGGTTGTTGTTTTAGATCATATTAATATACACCGTCTGGGTGAAAAAGTAGCTGTCTGTATTTAAATAATCAAAGACGTAAGAGCCTTTGATTGGATGATTACTGGATTAATACACTTCAGCTGGCAGTAATTCTTTTAATCCTGTGTGATGCAGTGAGTACCTTCTTATTCCTTAAACAACCACGTTAGAAAACGTAGCTGTGGTCGTGGAGAAGGTGTTGCAGAAGTGGTGGCCTTGATCAAGCAAAGAAAACAACTAAGGAGATTACTGAAATGACTGGGATTGAGGTAAGAACTGGAAAAAACCTGGAAAGAAATATCACAGAAGAAATGTGGTCAGAGATCATTTAAACGCTTGGTTAAAGTGCACAGTAGAAATCAGAGCGATGTTTGATAATGAAAGTAAGAGCATTTCTATACATACGATACTTACAGGACTGGGACTAAACAGCTGTGTATTCATAAGAAAAGCACTTTGGTAGTGAGACTCATCAGAAAAAAAGGCTTGAATTTGCTAGAGAGCATAAAGATTGGACTTTGGAGCAATGGAAAAAGGTCACATGGTCTGATGAGTCCAGATTGACCCTATATCATAGCGATGGGTGTGTCAGGGTAAGAAGGGAAGCGCATGAAGCGAAGCACCCATCATGCATAGTGTGCACTGTACAAGCCTCTGGAGACAGGGTTATGATCTGGGGTTGCTTCAGTTGGTTAGGTCTAGATACAGCAACGTTATGTGGCAATAAAATGAAGTCAGCTGACGACCTGAATGTACTGAATGACCAGGTCATCACATTTATGGAGTTTTTCCTCCCTCGTGGCACGGCCATATCCCACAAATGAATGGTTATGGAAGCATGAGGAATCATTTTCACACGTGAACTGGATAAGACCTTAACCTTTGTAATCAAAGATAAAGGCAACCTAATGAAATGTGTGAATCTGTAGAGTGTGAGTGAATGTTTATGATAATGAATTATCCGTGACTATTGAAAAAAGCAGAGACATTTGTATGGAATGAACATGGTTCCAAATATTTTAAGCTTACTCACTCACTCACTCACTGATCATCCATACCGTTTTATCCTATATACACTGTTGCGGAGGATCTGGAGCCTATCCCTGGAGAGTTTAGGGCCACGAGGCGGGCAAACACACACACTCATTGACACACTACGGGGCAGTTTGGGAACGCCAATCAGCCTAATCTGCACGTTTTTGGATTGTGGGTGAAAATCCACCATGCACGGGAAGAACATGCAAACTCCATGCACACAGACCCAAGGTGGGAACTGATCCCTGACCCTGGAGGTGCAAGGCGACAGTGCTAACCACTAAGCAACCGTTCCACTATTTAAAGCTTACTTTGAATCTTTATTTATATTTTTATTTAAATCACTAAATTTGTGTAAGTTTAATATTTATTTCAACATTCCTTTTTTTCTTTTTCTTCTGTTTAGCCTGACTGTATAGACCCCCCCGCCTCAGCAGCACTGATTGGTTTCCAAGCCACGAGACCACCGATTCAGACGAAGATCAGGAAACACAGGTTACTAAGTATGCTAACTATAACATTCACTCAATCCCTCATTCGTCTATACCGCTTTATCCTGTATTCAGGGTCGCGGGGAGCCTGGAGCCTATCCCAGGAGACTTAGGGCACAAGACAGGGTACACACACACACACTACGGACAATTTGGGAACTCCAATTAGCCTAATCTGCATATCTTTGGACTGTGGGAGGAAACCGGAGTACCCAGAGGAAACCCACCAAGCACGGGGAGAACATGCAAAAGATGGGAATCGAACACGGACCCTGGAGGTGCAAGGCTACATCGCTACGCCGATTTATTTTCTCTAGATCAAAGGATCGTGTCTTGCTACAGTATATAGAAGCAGTTTTATCAGAAAATATGGCTCATTATTATGTTTATTTGGTTCAGAATGATTATTACATTTTCCAACCATTGTTTGAAAAAAAAAAGGTTGAAGGTTATCTCTTTGGAAAATTCAGTGAAAGCTATGCAACAAGCTTTTTTTTTTTCCTTTTCAGAATGTACCGCAACCTCTGGCTGACCGAAAACTATTGCTCATCGGTTTACCAACATTCAGCTTTGCTTATATACAGTATATGGTGGCATTGACACCAGTTAGCATGGTATACCTGAAATGCCATTGGCGGTTGTGTAAACCAGTCAAGCCTTCAAAGCAAAACAGATCAATGTGTGTAACTGCGTCATGCTTTTTCAGGATGAGTAATATGTTTCATAACCATGACTTTATGGATTCCCATTGAATTCAAATTATTAGTAGTTTGTTATGCATTAGTACTGGTATGCATTAGTACTGCTATGCATTAGTACTGGTATGCCGTGTGACTTTAATAAGCAAATAGACAAATGACACAGACTATATGAGTGAGTATGTGAGCACAAGTGTGCATTGTAATTGAATTCCTTCCTCTGGGTGATGTGGAGCAAGTAGCCAGCCTGTAACACAAAACCGGCCAGGTTAGAAGGAACATGTGTTGCAAGCTGAGAATCCCTCTCTCTAGGACCATGTCTAATACAGGGGAGGAAAAGAATAAATCCACACACGCACCAGTCTCTCCCCAGTCGAGCTTGGGACATTGTGTGGGAGGTGAAGATAACGGAAATGTTCGAGTTTTAAAAGCCCCCACACTTGTCTTAGTCTTATTGTTAGCTTATGGTATGGATACACGTGCGTGGGTGGACAAGCCCTCCGAGACCCTTTTTTTTTTTTGCCTCACTCTCTTCTGCCCTGCTGCACTGCTTCTAATGGGAGCTGAATGCTTTTATTTTCCCATGCTCTGTTCAACACACACACACACACAAGCACACGATACACACGTGGACGCACACTCATACATACGCAAAGGTGGTCTAAATGATGGATCAAACCCTTGATACACACACACACACACACACACACACACACACACACAGCTGTGAAGCGTTCATTCTCCACATTCTCCACCGTGTTGATGGAACACAGCAATCATAACTCCCTTTTCTAATTATACTTCAGAGACCTGGGATACAATAGCATTTTAAAAAACACACCAACAGCATTATTCTGTCAACCCCGTAACCTCCGCCTCTGCTACACACGCACACACACACACACACACACACACACACATATGCACGCACACTGTCTTGAGTGGGATGATGTTCTACAAGGATACAGATGTTCCTCAATTACTTCCATCAGCACTTAAGGATCGTGTTAGCCCTTTCCACAACAATTCGGTTGGCTCCTTTGGAAAGTTAGCAGTCATCAGTCGAGCAAGCCAACACCCTTCACATAGGAAATGACAACAACCTACACGATACCACGTACCGCTAACTAACGCTTGCTTGTCAGCTTATATTAGGGCTGGTTATTCTTATGTGAGATACAGAATCAAAAGGGGTTAAAATGTATTAATGGTAAATGTTCCTCGAAGTCAAGACACTAATTTCTTTCTCTATATGATCGCTGATTTTATTTGATTTTTTTTCTTGTATTCGTTCTACACATGAATATACCCGCAAAACATCTGGACACATACTTTGAAATGAAAAAAAAAAAAACCCCATAAAATTCAACAGATCTCATCCGCATATATGTGAGACAAAATTGTTCGCATTTTACAGCATTTCCATATTGACATGTAGATCCAGACTGTACGTACTGTATATTTCAGTTCATTTCACATGAAGGGCGTTCAAGTCAAACCGGGACTTGTAATAAAATTTCTTCTGAATGAGAACAGAAGACTTTAAAACACAGTACGGTGATGAGACTCTCAGCCGCTGTAAAACATTTGAACGGTGCGAACGCTTTAAAGAAGCTCATACGACCAGGAACGACGATCCCGGCCGAGGCGGCTTGGAGCCCACTGCAGGCTTTTCCGTGAGTGAAATGCCTCATCCTTGAGAGACCCATCTGTCTGTGGGAACTTCACCATTATTCACCAAAACTACAGTCCTGACCTCGCTCCAAGCCGTTTCCACACGTTTGGGCCATTAAAGGAGTTCCCGGGAGGCCAGCGTTTCAGACGTCGAAAATCAAAAAGCCCGGTTTGACTCGAACACCCAACATACTTTGTAAAAGCGACCACTGGTGTTAGAAAGCTGCGGATAATTTGGATGGATTTAGTAAATAAACTTCTTTTTGGGTTTAAATTCATATCTCAGAATACATTCAATGATTCACCAAAATATGACTTAAAAACAAGCATGTAAACATTCTTTGTTCATTTGAATAAGTAAAAACAAAGTATACGTCGTTGGTCAAAAAATGAATTTGATATCAGAATGTATAAAAAAATTTAAGAATTTCTTTTAAAAAAATTTAAGGTTTTCGTCACTTTCATACATCGACATGTCTTTCTGTGAACGTAGTACAAGCATGTTATGCATTTTTGTATGAGCATACACACATACACACACATACACACACAGACACACATGACCCGAACTGCAGCAGCTGCAGTGACATTGTTCCCACTCAGACAGACAAGAATGACCTTCAGGCTAAGGTGGTAGGAGAGCAGCAGTCGTTACAAATCTCTCTCTCTCTCTCTCTGTGTGTGTGTGTGTGTGTGTGTTTTTGAAAGCAGTAAAGTGTTTCTGAATGTCATTACTCAGTTATTTGAACTTTTGAAGACTTGTGTTAAACGTAAGGAAAATGCACCAACATACCTGTACACAAAAGTTTTAAACGTTTCGTCTACCATAGTACATTTCCCTTCTGACCTTTTTTCAACAAAATCTCATCGTAAGATTTGTGTCATTTAGACAAATTTACAACAAAACTATTTTTTTGGGAACTTATTCTAGTTTTGGCACCACAGAGCCGAATGTGTCTGTTTGTAATTTTTGATTTATTGAACACACACACACATGGAAACTTTTCTCACATTTATTAAAACATTAATGATAATAATTAATGACAGCTAGAAGTAATAAGAAGAATTCTACATCATCTTTCGTTAAGATTTGCTGTAGTGTCGTGTTTACGTTGGGAAATCCAAGAATCATTGTTCTGATCCGTAACAAAGGGCAATGACCTCTTCAGACACTATAAAACAAGCAAGAGTAAAGGAATCACTGCTCAAAACTGTACGACACACTTTATCATATGGAACACACTGCCTGGACAAAAAAAAAAATAGATTTGTCCAGTTTATGTGTGAAAATGGTTCCTCATGCTCCCAGAACCATCTCTTTTACAATTTGTGTCCTGGGATATGGCCGTGCCATCAGGAAAGAAAACCCCCATAGATGTGATGACCTGGTCATTCAGTACATTCAGGTCGTCAGCTGACTTCATTTTATTGCCACATAATGTTGCTGAGTCTAAACCTGAGCCACTGAAGCAACCCCAGATCATAACCCTGTCTCCAGAGGCTTGTACAGTGGACACTATGTATGATGGGTGCATCACTTCATGCGCTTCCCTTCTTACCCTGACACACACATCACTCTGGAGTAGGCTCAATGTGGACTCATCAGACCATGTGACCTTTTTTCCATCACTTAACACACATCTTTATGCTTCCTAGCAAATTCAAGCCTTTTTTTCTGATGAGTCTCACTAACAAGTGGTTTTCTGAAGTTCTCATCACATTGTGACTTTTACTACTAAACACAGCGCTGATGTCTATTGTCAATTTTTTTTTTTACCATGCAGCTTCACCAAGGTGTTCAAGTCATCTCCGGTCACTTTTTTCCTCCACAACCACCTTTCTTCCATGAATTTCATGGTTCAGCACTATCCTTCCAGGTTTTAATAATGCTCTTAATTTGAAATTTTTCTTGAATGCTTAATCTAGGCCAATTATGTGACCTTTTTTGGGGCCAGGCGCAAAAAAGTGTACAAATAACAGCGAGCAAAAATGTGAACTCATTAAGGTCTGACCATAGAACAGATGAGCGCAGTGAACCGAGAGTAATAGCAAGCACTTCTCAAAAACGTACTCACTCACTCATCGTCTACACCCCTTTATCTTGTATATACGGGGTCATGAAGTTTTGGGGCCTGGAACCTATCCCAGGAGACTTACTGTAGGACACGAGGCCCTAATCACCATCGCACTCATTCACACACTACGGGCAATTTGGGAATGCCACTTAAGCTAATCTGCATGTATTTGGACTGTTGGAGGAAACCGGAGCACCTGGAGGAAACCCACCAAGCACGGGGAGAACATTTCAAACCCCATGCGCAGAGATCCGAGGCAAGAATCGAACCTGGATCCCAGCGTGCCACCTGCTCAAAAACAATGACAACCAATAATAAGAACTAATGCTCTTATACCTAACTAGACACAATACGTCCGCATGGCCATGCACCAAAACCTAGTGAACCAACTTGTCTAGAGGACCACATCAGGAATGGGAGGACCAACAAGCACTTGATAGTTGGCATGATAGTTTGGTGTCCACATACAGAAATTGTATTCTGGAGATGGTTACTAATGACACGCCGCTGAGTAACACTGATGCATTCTCTGTACAGAAACTGTATAACGCCTTCCTGCTCTGGAAACACTATGAGCCTGATGGAGTACAGTGAGTCAGCTGTGACAATACCTACACACGGGTGATGGCAAGGGTGTGTCAACTTTCCCTGATGTGTTTACCCAAGAGATACAATCACTGGCGTGGGTCTGTGCAGAGGAATTCCTGCTGAGTGTGCGTGCCTGAGTGTGTGTGTATGTGTGTTTTGTAGAGATATGGGACAGTGTTTAAGAAATAAAGAAGGAGGGTAAACAGAAACAGCGAATTAAATAGAATCATATGGACGGAGAAGCGAGCATGTGGGAAAAGTGAATCACGTGGCAGCAACGAGAGCTGCTCAGGAAATGAATGCTGTGGATATATGAGATCTGGGTCTTTATTCACTCTGTGGTCACAGCATCAGAGCCATCTGTCCTGCACAAATGAGACCATTTCATCCAAACATGCTAAGTGCCTTAATCACTAATGAAGGCTTAAGCAGACCGAGTGGAAGTGGTGTGATTGTTTAGCTGTCTCTGTATATCCATTATTGGTTCCTGGAGTTTTTTTTTTAAACTTTTTTATTATTATTATGCTTAGTGATGGTATCTTGTTTTCCATCTGCGTTAATAAGGCAGTGTAAATGCAACTGATGCAAGCGAGAGACCGGATGTCGGAGTCGGAGACTGATTATAATGGAAAATCCAACAAACGTGGTTATGGTCTACGTATAGCAGGGATGAGAACTCGTCCACAGACAGGGTTAAACCTGTCTAATCCATAACAACCACACATAAGAAAGAGGCCAGGGTCAAAACTTGGAAGTACAAGACAAGCCTGTGTCTCTGTCTATGGGTATGGGGGTTTATTACATGGGGTTAACACTGTCTGTGGTTGTTTTGATCTCTTATCCATATTTCATGGATTCGCCCTGAAACACCTTTCAAATTGACAAAGAAAGACTGAGGGAATATGTATTGTACAGGGGTGTTAAACCAGGACTTTTTATTGTGCAGAATAACAGAACACAGTTACAGTATGACAGTAAAATCTCCCTTTATTTCTCTCTATAATCCCCTGATACACTAATACACTTATCCCAGTTTTACACAAGTGCTTGCACCATCAAGGTAGAAAGTTTTTACAGTATGCCTGAGCCATGTTTGGACCACGTGTCTGCTTCACGATTGACACGCTGGCCTCCCAGGAACTCCTTTAATGGCCCAAACATGTGGAAATGGCTTGGAGTGTGGTCAGGACTGTACGGAGGATGTGGCAATAACTCAGCCGGGTTCCTGTAAAGTGCAAGTGGTGCTGGTGAATGATTATGTGTACAGTTTATGCAGACAGATGGTTTGCCTTGAATATAGTACATATTTTATAATATAGTGTATATACTGTACATATATATACGCTAGATGTGCCTGTGATTATTGCACAATCATAAGTGTGTTTCAATAAATGTACTGTTGTATGGAATAAAGATTTTTTTCAAGGTAATTTTTTTAATGATATAAGGGCTTTTCCATTAAATTTCAAAGTAGCATATCTTCTTTTCCCATGGGCCGATTGCGATGAAACAAAGCCTTTATGTTACCCCAAGCTTGGCCAAATACATCTGTGAAAACCCCGTTTAAATTTGTTCAGTAGTTTTTATGTGATGCATGCACACACAAACAGACAGACAAAAAGTTCCAAAAACCGTATTGATGATTTTTATTACGCATGTCATCCTAAATTATTTTTTTCACAAATATTTTCAATGTTCAGACATGCCAACTTTACAGTTTTATTATATGTATAGATATACTGTACAGTATATACCAGAAATAAAGGGAAAGAAAGTTAATGGTACTCATAATTAAAAACATGAGGTTTTGTCATTATGGGAAACCTGACAGTACTCATGGTTTAACTGGTTCTTGATATATTTGAATCATTTTGTAAGGACACGAACAAACAAACAAACAAAAAAATCTGGTAAACTCCAATAGAGAGTTTTTTTAGATAGAGTATTTTTGTGTTAATTCACTTGACCTGATGGATTTCTGTGGACTTTAATGTTTATGATCATAATTATGTAGCAAGATTTATCTAATAATTTCATTAAATACAACAATTTCATTAACCACATGCTTGAATTAAGTATATCCTTTATCTGCACCTTAATCAGGAACACATAGGCTGTAAGAAATAGATATAGGATATAGATATAGAATATAGCCGGTAGATATACGGTAGATAGGAAAACGTTCATTAAACATGTGGTGATACTCAGTGGTCAGAAGGTTGAGACATCAAATCCCAGCACTGCTTACAGTAGAAATGACTGTTGGGGTTTAAGACAGAGAGACCCTTAACCCTTGACTGCTTTGCA
>JAOVVB010000028.1:12295452-12311067 GCA_028570985.1 Heterobranchus longifilis | reverse complement strand
AGTAGCTACCTAGCTTTTGTAGCTAACAAAAACAAACTGCCTACAAATCCTGTAAGTGGATGGAGTTTGCATGTTATCCCAGTACTTGATGGATTTCCTTCCACGGTCCAAAAACATTCAGGTTAAGCTAGTTGGCATTCCCAAATTAGCGATATAGACAATGAGTAAGTGTGTGTTTAGAAGGATTTATCATCTTTATTTGATGTTTAAGGCGGAACAGAGGCTTTGTGGTTAACACTGTCGCCTAGCACTTTCAGGGTCGGGGTTCGACTCCCACCTCAGGTCTGTGTGCATGGAGTTTGCATGTTCTTCCCAGTGCTTGGTGGGTTTCCTCCGGGTTCTCCGGTTTCCTCCCACAGTCCAAAAACATGCAGAATAGGATAGTTTGTGTTCCCAAATTGCCAGTAGTGTGTGAATTAGTGTGTGAGTGTTGACCAGAGGTTGTAAAATTAGGAATAAATACAATGATACAATTTATTTATTTATATTCATTACTGTTACCGTTATAATCCTTTTTTTTGTTTGTTGTCAAAATACAAAGGTGGCTTACACAGGTATAGCTACCCCAATAAATCATTACCCATCTAATCTTCTTCTCATCAGCTGAATTCCTCCCCTTCTTCTTTTTTTTGGGGGGCGGATTTTGTGAATTTTGTGCCTAATTGCTACAGGCGTTTCTCATACAGTATCATGTTCGAACTGAATTCTGTGTCTGGAGGAGGCAGATTATCAGAAATCTAATAAGAAAGGATGGACACCTAGATCAGATTCCGTGAAGTGCCCCTAAACAGTACTCGAGGGCTGGAGTGTAATTGTTTGTTATTGTAATTAATTAATGGTGGAGACTTTGTGGAGTCTGTTGGGAGTGTGAGGCGGGTGATCAGGGCTGGCTTGTCTCCCAAAGTCCTCAGGCTTAACCTGAGTCTTTCAGAGAGATGCCAGAGACAGGTTTGCGTGCATACCTGTGTTGCGCTTACATTTCATTAAAAATGTAAAAGTAAAATTGTCTGTGTATATTGTAAATATTATTTATTTGGAAGCAAGGCTGAATCGTTTACCTCTTGAAACACGAATGTCCTCATAGGAGAACATGAAACTTTCTCCTGACATTGTCTATTTATATCTTTGTGCGATTCTTATATAAAGGCCATTATGTATAACTCTTTTGCCAAATTTCTTTCTGTTTAAAGACATTGGTTAAGTTCCTAGTTATCAGGGGGCAATAACGAGAAATAGTGAGGACAAGATGCAATGAACATAACAGTAGTGTCCGGGGTGTCAGGAGGTTAAATAATGATTACTTATGATGATTGTCTGTTGATGTTGTTGAGGTGGGTGTTGTTGGTGGTGATACTCTATCTATCTAATTCAGTTTTTTTTTTTTTTATTAGAAAAAAAAACTTTCTGTTTATCACCTCACAGCCAGCAGGGGGCTTCATCATCATCATCATCATCATCATCATAATGCTTTATCCTGTATACTGGGTCACGGGAGCCTGGAGCTTATCCCAGAAGACAGGGAACAAGCCCGGGTACACCCTAGACGGGGTGCAAATCCATCACAAGGCACACACATGCACACACTCACACACTCATTTACACACTACGGGCGATTCGGGAATGCCAATTATCCTAATCTGCATGTCTTTGGACTGTGGGATGAAACCGGAGTACCCGGAGGAAACCCACCAATCATGAGGAGAACATGCAAACTCCATCCACACAGACCTGAGGTGGATTTCAAACCTGGACCCTGGAGGTGCAAGACGACAGCGCTAACCACTAAGCCACCGTGCCTCCTGGGCTTCATCATAAGTAGGCCAATAAAAATAAATATGGTATATTAAAAAAAAAAAACTGAAATATAAAGAATAAATAGGTAATATAATAAATACATGACAAATTACTAATTACACAGTAAAACTAATTTACTGAAACACACTAATTACACTGTGTTGTTTTTTATGCTTTACATTGTATATTTGTGTCAAAAGTAAGACTCACTTTGTCTAACTTACGGATGAATCCGACTTACAAACGTGCTCCCTAACCGGAATTCGTTCGTAAGTCAGGGACTTTCTGTATAGAGAAACTGGAAAGCCCTCCATCCTGAAATCTCTGACTATTACAAAGTGCTGACACTGTTAAATAGACATATCCTTAAAGAAAACCCCAACAAACTAACAAATGTGCATGCCTTAACCTGTTTAATAGGAGTGTATAAATACTGTTAGCCAATTAACCAACTTCAGCAAGAATCTGGTGAACTTCCAAAGATGTTGTTTTGTGAATGCTGGCTTTTAAGCCGAAACCAGCTGGTTTGGCCGAACGATCCTTCCGGCGACCTTCCAGCACTGTGCTTGATAAGTAGCTTCTCGTTCCTCAGTCAATCTTTCCAAAGAGATTTACACGTCTATGAGAAAATAAAAAGTAAGTGCATAGGAGGACAATAACGTCCATATGGCGCCAATTAAAACACCGGCACCTCGCGGTACCTCTCTCTTTATCTCCCGTTCTCTCACACTCTTTCTCTTTCACATCTTGTCAACAGCCTGTTTTTCCTTGGAGCGCTGCACAGCCCAGGGGTTGTGTTATGACAGAGATTCTTTTGTTTGGATTATGAGACAGCGGCGAGAGGAACAACAGTCCACTGCGCTATTTTCATTGACAGTGGAACAATATTTTCATAAGGTGTTTCTCATCTCCTTCCGCTGGCCGATCAGAGAGGGACGACTGATTGAGACATGCAGGATCCATTTGCAACCCACACAAACACTTCCTCACCCTCCGCTTCTTGCACTGTTCTTCATAAAGCACTCGAAGTGTGCGGTTTGCTCAGAAGAGCATTAGCTAATGCATCTGGTAATTAGCTATAATAAGCAACGGCCAAGGTTAGCATTAAACGGCACAATCGGGATTACGTTCGCATCGGCTTCGTGACATATTCCCACAGATTCATGTTTCAGAGAGACAACATGTGGAAGCCAAAATAGTTGAGGTTTGAACGCTGCTGGCAAACCCAACACACTTTTTGTATCGGCTTAAGCTCAGGGATTACCATGAAGCAATTATATCTTATTATTCTCTATTTTAAAACTGCTTATGAATTTTTCAGTAATGATAGCAAAACTAATTGTAGGAGTGACAAAGCGAGGATCGTAGGTAAGGTTTAAATATAGCTTTCTGTAGCTGCGTCTTTAACTGCTCTTTAACTGCTAACTGACACCTTTGGGCTTTTAATGAGATACTGGCAAAAGCCTGACCGTGGTGGAGTGTGTAGTGATGCCCAGCCTGAGCTCAGGTTTCTGTTTGTGTACGTTCAGGTTTTCTCTGGGTTCTCGGGTTTCCTCCCAGCTTCCAAAAACATGCCGGCAAACGAATACCCACCTCGCGCCTCGGGATTTCACTTGATACCATGCAACTGTGACTCAGAGGGAAGTGATCTGATCTTTGACGATAGCTACAGTATAATCTGCTTTGACACATTATGATATTGGATTTGATTTTAATTTACTGTCTAGCTTCTGATCATCATGTGACCTACTTTGCTTAAAATCTGAGGTAGATTCTACCGTGATAATGATCTTACGAAACGGAATTACAGCTAAATCACCTTGCTAGACTTTTTTGCACATTTACATTACTGTGTGAAAGTACTGTAAGAGGCAGGGTACCCTCTGGAAAGGCGGCCAATCCATCGCAGGGTGCACACACTCAGACTTCTTGTGACTGCGAATTACTTTGCTTTGAATACGTTGTTTGTCATTTTTTAATAATAATCAACTTATAATTACTGCATTGATTAGTTACAGTAATTGCCTTTTAAATTGATGCTTTGATTCAAATCTCATTGTTACACCCGTAATTAGCTTAGTTTTGTTCCTTTGGGTTTATTGTAATCATACAGCCAGTCCTGGTTGGCCGTGATACAAACATACACAAACACTTCACTAATTGCATTCAAAGGTCGGAAAAGGCCAAGAAAACATTAACATTCATGCATCTGGCATCTTGTCCGGCAACTCGCATGCTCTTCATATTCAGGCCCTGACTCAGGTCAAAGGTCAGCCCTTTAGGCTGCTGTGCGTTTTCTATGAGAACTAATGAGAAATTCATGAACGATTCATAAAGGGGCAAAGGCTCAAGGCTGGTGGTTTAATTCCAACCCAATAAAAGAGCTCTGCAATCCATATCTCAACATTTAAATGCTGGCCTCAAGGAGGCATGACAGGGAAGTAGTTGTGGAAAATATTGCTTAGGAAACTCTGCCACCTAGTGGAAAGATGGAACTACAAGCAGAGTCTGGTTTCATAATAGTAACAGATGATAAATGTTTTTCATTCTAAACCCTGCCTAAAAGCAGCATGTGTGTGAGCAAGAATATTTCCTGTCCACCAAAAATAACTTGTCCTGTTTCTAAAATAGTGCCCTACTCCGTGTTCCCTATAAATGTCAGAGTGGACTATTGATATTCTCTACCATCTAGGGTACGCCATTCATGCACACACACGGGATAGTTTTCATAGCTACAAAATGGCAAAAATAGTGCAGCATGTACTGAATTCTTCTTCTTCTTTTTCTTCTACTTCTTATTATAATTATTTATTTTTGTTGTTGTTACATTCTGAAATTAAAAGGATTACATTGAATTAATGTAATATTTAATTTAATTAATAATAATGCCTAATTAAAAATATTTTAATAATAATAATTATTATAATAATAATAATGCCTAATTTAAAAACATTGTTTTTGACCTTATGTCTAATTTGTGTGAACACTTACTAAAAGAAACAAAATATGGTGTTTAATCAAAACATTTACACATATAATAATAATAATAATAATAATAATAATCGTAATAATAATAATATAGGTGTTTTATATATATATATATATATATATATATATATATATATATATATAATTTCCTCATATTTCACTTCCAATGTGAATTTTTTTCTCTCTTCTTTCTTTATATCTCATTTTCAGTCCAGTCCCTGTATCAGAGCAGTTTCGGAGGAGTATTTTTGGTTTGTAAAGCCACACAATGACTTATGAATCATTCAAGCCTAAAAAACATCTAATTTAAGGCATGAACCAGTGAGGAACAGGTGCAGATGATGACAGATGATTAGGCCAGTGATGAGTATACTGGTGATGCTGAATGCTGAGTGGTTGGAACAGACGAGAGGGAAAATGAGGTCACTGCTACAAGTTTGTAGTAACAGTCCCATTAAAACACTTACTATAGCAGCGAAATGATCAGTGGACAAATGGTGCATAAATCTTGACCAAATTGACCAGAAATACCTTTAACAGAAATGTACAAACCATTGTTGGCTAGTCAAAATGCTTAGCATGCTATAAAATGTGTGTGGCTTCTGCAAGACATGTTCAAGTCAAAACGAGACCTGTGATGATGAACTTTTTTGGGAATGGAGGAGTAAAACTGACTCACATTTACAGAAGACGTCAAGTACAGTACGGTGATTAGACTCTTAGTCTGCAGTAAAACATTGTAATGGTGCAAATACTTGAAAGAAGGCTGTACGTCTTGTGAATGATGTTGAGGTTGAGGTGGCTCGGAGCTCACTGATCCTTTAAAATCCTTGAAAAATGACACAACATTGTGGCATTTGATTATTTTCCTAAAACAGCATTCCTCCAAGCGGAGTTCCTGACTGTACCTACTGCTGTGGTACTGTATATTCACACAATCAGGTTTTAATACTGGAAAAATTATTGCTGTTTATTCAACTCAACATTAATTAGAGGAAGAATTAATAAAACTGTAGAGTGCAGAAAACTGTGAATGGACACCAGCAAGATGCTGTTTTTTTTAATACAGTGCTGCATGTTACTCTATAATCTCCTTTGAAGCTTCAACTTCCTGTCTGGCAGACCACAAGCAGTACGGGATGGGAGGACATTTCTCATCTTCCCTTACTTTTAGCACTGGCACTCCTCAGGGTTGTGTCCTGAGCCCTCTGCTGTACTGAACACATGTGACTGCGTCGCCACTTCCAACTCCATCAGAAAACACATTTTCCTCTATTTCGAGTCTTTTGCCTCATCAAAAGCGTGGTGAAGAACATCTTTCCAACCTCAGATGTCTGGAAGACTTTACACTGCCCTCTAAGGTTCTTAGGAAGTTTTACACCAGAAACCTCAAGAGCTTCCTGACAGGAAACATCTAAGCGCACTATTCCCACTTTATCTGCAGCAGGTGGTGCTGGAACACAGAGCCTGGAAGATATCAACGGACCTCAGGCATCTACTGTGAATACATCTGCTTAATGAATATACTGTAGTGAGTGAGCGAGAGAGAGAGAGAGAAAGAGAGAGAGAAGAGTCTACAACCGAATTAAAGTGTTAAGTGACTTTTTATTCATGCCTTCATTTAATCCATTAAACATATATTTATATATATTTATGTATAAATTCACAGTCAATCCATATAAAAAGGGAAATGTATACAAGAACATCATTTACAAATACTCATTCAGAAACAGGATTAAAGGGTAAAGAAAGGCCCCTCTGATGCATTCGGTTATCACTCATCAGGCTTCGCTATACAAGACTTTTATATATAAATGGTGACATCACATAGTTTCAACAAAAAAAAAAGAAGAAAAAAAAGGGTGCATTAGAAATACTGAGCAAATACTTGACGTGACATAAAATGCACATACAGGGCATGATATCATTACTTTCTTTCTTTCTTTTTTTTCTTAAATTTACAGACATCTGCTACACTATATTTGTGCACAAATTATGCAGTTTAAATGAAAATTTCTCTCTCTCTCTCTCTCTCTCTCTCTCAAGTGACACAGTACACGGATTCAATAATAATAGTAATAATGATAATAATAATGCCTAATAAAAATATAATTGATAATAATAATAATAATAATAATAATAATAATAATACAAATAATTTTATTATTATTATTATTATTATTATTATTAGTTAAAGAAATTATTATTAATTCAAGTTATTTTTGATGATAATAATAATAATAATAATATCTAATTAAAATATTTTTATAATAATCATCATAATAATAATGCCTTATTTAAAAAGATTGTTTTTGACCTCATGTCTAATTTGTGTGAACACTTACTCCACAATCAAAGGTGTGCAAAGTTTAATTCTTTTTTCTTTTTTTTTTAATTAGGAAATGATATTTAGTGGATGAAATTGCATTGGCTAGTTCACACTGAGGTTCATACCCTGTTCATTTATCCGTCTGTGTTTATGGTCTTTGCATGAGATCTGATTTTTTTCTATCTCTGCTCTTCATTTTTTTCACAGTTCATGACTGGCACTGACGCAGTCAACAAACAAACAAACAAACAGACAAACAAATGACGATTTACATTACAAGTTTCATACTGGCTAAAACAAACTGGTGTAATACTCTTAAACTGGGTTCCAATATTGCAATGAAATGACATAATTATAAATGCTGATTATGATCGATATGCCCTGCGATAAGCGCTGGTATTATTTAATAATCACCCCCCCCCTCTCTCTCTCTCTCCTTCATACTTTGTAATATTTTACAATATGATCAGCCTCCTTACAGATACAGATAAATATTACACATAGATATAGAAATGTATTCTTCAGGATATAAACAGTAAAAACTGATCAGCACTCCTTCTCTTCATTCATGACCTGATTGTTTTCCCTCTCCTGATACCGTGAGCACATTCAGGGAAAGGACCAGCCTTTCCCGGGCCACATCCTGACTCTGTCCCTCTAAAACTGCTCCATCCGTGTTTGTGTGTAAGTGAGTGAGTGTGTGTGTGTGAGTATATGTGTGTGCACATGCGTGTGTGTTTGTGTATGTGTATCCTCAGACCAGGGCGTGGCGGCGGCGGTGGAGTGCCAGGTGGTCCGAGCGGGAGAAGCTGCGCTCGCAGTCACCACACTTGAACGGCTTGACCCCTGTGTGCTTGCGGTAGTGGCGTGTGAGCTCGTCCGAGCGCGCAAACTTCCACGTGCAGCCGTCCCACGTACACTTATAGGGCTTCTCACCTGAGGGACAGAAAGTGGATGATATAAATGCAAATGTCCTCACATTTAATTTTTGGACACTTAAATTACCTTAAATGCACTTTTTGACATTTTTGACTTTTTAGACCTCATTTTAGACCTATTTCTTCATTTCAATGCTTTTCACTGGCTCCGCCTCCAGCTAGAACACAGCACTACCATCTTTCTTTCACTTTACTCTCAGACCACATCATCACCAAACCAATCAAGTTCCTAGTGAGAGTCATGAAATGTAATTTTTTTCCCCCCAGATTCTCTCCCTAATTTAGTCGTATCCAATTCCCCACCACTGGGCTCCCACATTAAGGCCACTACAACCAATCAGGGAGGGAGAAGACTATCACGTGTTTCCTCCGAGTCACGTGACGCCACCGACCACATCTTGTCGAACTGCTCACTCCGGCACCATTGGGATTGAACAAGGTCAACGGTTCGAACCTGAGCTCAGGTGGCTGTTTATATTGTAGATTTAAAATTCTTTGATATTTGGGTAAATATCGCATGGCACTAAAGGTCAGTAGTTCAGTGGTAGGTTTCTTGCTTTCCATGCAGTAAGCCCGGGTTCAATTCCCACCCAATCCTCAAACCCCAGTTGCTACGTGCAATGCAGGTCCTAAGCCCAGATAAAATGGTAGGGTTGTGTAAAATGCGCGCCAATGTTGTTGTGCAGATCATATGGTCTGCTATGGCGACCCTTTGACGGGAAGACTAAAAACAACAACTAAAAATGCGCAAACCAGTACTTGAGTAAAAGTAGAGATACCCTAGGTAAAGTAAGGTATTGCTCAAGTAAAATTTGCATTTCTGCATAAGTAAAAGTACTTTAGTTACTTAAGTCCTTAAATAAATAAAGTAAGAAGTAAAAACTTTTTCTCTGTCTCTTTATCTTCGTTTCTCTATTTGTGTGTACGTGCGTTTGAGCGTGCACGCTTCCTGACTGTAAACGTGCCGTTTTCGTCACGGTCTGAAACCATTTCCTTTTCTAATTTCAAACACCTGCTGAGGGAAGACAAACCGCTGCAGCAGGTGTCATTCCCGCCGTGATGCCACACATCACCAGGTTTATGTAACGCAACACCATGCACAAACGTAATGAAGTACAAGATATTTGTTGTAGGATGCAGTGGAGTAAAAGTAAACAGTATCCATTCATTAAACTACTCAAGTGAAGTACATATATGTGAAATACTGTATGTACGTAAGTAGATTAATGAAGTAAATTTATTTAGCAAACTCCACATCAGAAGCCACACCGACTCACACGAGCTCCTTCAGCTACAACAGATTTCATGAGTACGTTCTCCTTTGCCTGATTAAACTGTTCCTCATGTTCTGTCACTCTTTATTAGGTCTGGGTTGCATTTCTTGTTACTAAGCTTCGTGTCACGTGTGTACAGGTGTGATGTTTTTTCCTTCTTTTTATGACAGACTCACCGGTGTGTGTCCTCCTGTGAGCTTTGAGGTGAGAGCTCTTGGTGTAGACCTTACTGCAGCCATCGAACTCGCAGCGGTGGATGCGTCTCCTCTTGGTGTCAGGAGACTCGGGTCGCCTCGGCCTTCGCATGCTCTCGATGCTGAACGGCAACATGGAGCTGCAACGACAATGAGACAATGGGGAATTGCTTAGAATGTAATAAAATGGTAAATATTAAGAAAACCATACACACAGTGAATGAAGGCAGATCCTTATTAATAAATACAGACATATAACAAAGGAGGTGGATAAATAGACAATGATGAAAGATAATTTAAAGGGAGGAAAGAAAGACAAAATTAGATTAACAAAAAATAGGGAAGAACCCAAAGGGAACAGTGAAATAATAAAAAAAGAAAAAAATAAGGAAAGAAAGTGAAGAAAGAGAAAGGGGAGAAAAGAATAGAAAAGTAAAAAAAAAAAAAATAATAATAATAAGGTAAGAAACAAAACCTAAAGCATATATAAAGGAAAGAAAGATAGAGAGGAAAATTTAAAGGAATTGGAAAAAGTGAGAATGAAGAAAAAAGAAAAAAAGAAAGAAAATTATGAAGGTGAGAAAGGAATCAAGGAAAGAAAAGAAAGGGAGAAAAAAGAGAAACTAAGAAGGATGGAAAACAGATCAGGAAGAAATATAAAGGGAAGTAATAATGAAAATTAAAAAAAAGTGAAGAAAAAAAAGGGAGAAAAAAAAAATAAGAACAGATAGAAGTGAGGGGTAAAATGTAAACAGAAAAGAAGGGAATTCAAGAAAATACAAAGAGAAGAAAGGAAAAAAGAATGAAAGGAAATATAAAGGGAAGGAAACAATAAAGGGGAGATTGGAAATATTTTTACAGAATGACAGAAAGAATGGGAGAAAAATTAAAAGAAATGGATATACAAAAAAACAAGCGAACAGCTTAAAGAAAAAATAAAGAAAAAATAAAGAAAGATTTGAGATTCTTTATTGTCACTATACATTACTGCAAAATTAGAGCAGCCCTTACAGTGCAAATAAACTTTCAATTTTAAGAATTGAAATAAATATATAAAAAGAAATAAAGAAAGAAATGAAAGGATTAAACTAGAGGAAAGTGAAATGATTACAGTAATACAGTACATATTTTAAGTAAGACAAAAAGGGAAAAGCATTAAAGTGATACAGTAATAACATTTTACTTGCTAAAAGTAAAATTAAATTTTTAATTATTTAATTATTATGATCTTTAATTTGAACAATTTTAAATCATTTTATTTATCTTTTTTTTTTTTTTCAGTAAACACTTTGACACCATCAGGAATAATCCAGAGAAATCTCTGTACTGTACACTGGACTATAAAAGAGCAACTTTAAGAAACAGTATTAATAACTCTGGTCACTAGAGGGAGCTGTGTTTCTATTTAATTTCCCCCATGCAGCTCCTCCCTGAGGCTGATCCACTCACAGCTGAAGAAGGAATGTATTTATTCATAAACAATATTCGAAAGCCATAAACAATTTCCACATCAAACTTAGGAAGATGAAAGAAACGAAACAAACAATGTCTGAGCACACACACACACACACACACACACACACACACACACACATGCACGCACGCAGACAAAGCCCATGGATTCTGGATCAGTGGTTTGAGTCAGACGGCCTATATCTGGAGAAGTTTGGGAGTTGCTCCTCACCCCCTGCAGACTCACTTCCTGTTTCTCTTGGGCCGCAGGATACATTACTTGTGTGTGTGTGTGTGTGTGTGTTAGATGTGGAAAGGGGAGAACGGCCACCTGTGGCTGTTGGCAGCTTGAAATCTTCTGGGAGCCCAGAGGAGATGGAGGGGGAAAAAAAGAAGCACTCAACTCCCACATCTCCTCGTCTCTCTTTCTTTCTCCAAACAGAGAGGAGAAAAATGATTCACAGAGACACGACCGAGTGAGCCGACAGAGCAGAGGGCCGTCTTCAGCCTGGCTTTAAGAAGCTCTGACATGTCTCTGTCTCGGGAGATCCTCAAATCTTTTTGATGCTGGATTTAGAGATCATCAGCAGATTTTCAGCCTTTACACATGAGGAAGTGTGTGGTGTCTGGGTCACAGCACACAGATGTCGTAGTGAAGAAATCGTTCCGTGCCAGTACACTGGGGCAGGAACTAGGAGTTAAATGAAATTAAATATGCCCCGAAAGAAAGAAGAAGAAAGGCAAGGGAATGAAAGAAATGAAAAGAAAAGAAAGGGAAAAAAAGGGAAAAGAAAAAGAAAAGGTGTGAGCTGATGGAGATATTAGTTGATGGAGGTGTGACCAGATGGAGGTGTGAGCTGATGGAGTTGTGAATTCATGGGAGTATGAGTTGATTGAGGTGTGAGCTGATGGAGGTGTGAGAAGATGGAGGGGTGAGTAATGGAGATGTGAGCTGATGGAGATGCGAGTTGATGGAGGTATCAGTTGATGGAGGTATGCGCTGATTGAGTTTTAAGGTGATGGAGCTGAGAGGTGGTAGATGAATGAGTTGATGGAGCTGTAACCAGATGGAGTTGTGAGGTGATAGAGGTATGAGCTGATATGGAAATTAGTTGATAGAGGTGTGAGCTGATGGTGCTGTGATTTGATGGCAGTGTGAGCTGATAGAGGTGTTATCTGATGGAGGTGTGAGCTGATAGAAGTATGAGCTGATATGGAAATGAGTTGATATAGGTGTAGGCTGATGGAGGTATGAGCTGATGGAGGTGTGATCTGATTGAGGTATGAGCTGATTGAGGTATCAGTTGATGGACTTTTAAGTTGATGGAGCTGAGAGGTGATAGAAGTATGAGTTGATGGGTCTGTGAGCTGATGGCGATATGACCAGATGGAGTTGTGAGGTGATATAGGTATGAGCTGATACAAAAATGAGTTGATGGCGTTT
This sequence comes from Heterobranchus longifilis, assembly GCA_028570985.1. Taxonomy (NCBI): domain Eukaryota; kingdom Metazoa; phylum Chordata; class Actinopteri; order Siluriformes; family Clariidae; genus Heterobranchus; species Heterobranchus longifilis. The sequence goes on along the minus strand of JAOVVB010000028.1, from coordinate 12,298,654 downwards.
TGAGCTGATAGGGGTGTAAGGTGATGAAGGTATGAGCTGATGGAAGTATGAGCTGATGAAGGTATTAGTTGTGAGTTGTTTGTGTCCTACTCTGTTTTTTCAGATTGTGTTTTAATGAACGCAGAAGGAGAGAGAGGGAAGCTGCAGCTGAACGGCGTCTAAAACGGTGGCTCTTGTTCTTTAGTTCCGTCTTTTGTTTAAATTTTTTCCTCCTGGAGGCGCGGGAAGGGGCTTTCCTGCAGCGAGGACGTGCGTGGTAGTGCCACTGATTTCAGATCAGTTAACACACGCTCTCTAAGACACAGGACAATGGCATACCGCGTGTCCCTCCTGACCTGGGATCAGGAGAAGTTAATAAGCGAGTTTATGACACGAACCTGGTTGCCTCGTGCACCTGCATCCCTGAAACACACTCCCTTTGAGACCTGAGCAAACAATGATTTTAAGGAACGGCAGAATGCATTAGCCAGCTCATCCGGCCTCTCACTCCCACACACGCGCACACACACACACTGTGGCACATTCAAACACATTGTTGCCTTGAGGCTTGGCACAGAGCTCGGCACCGCTGGCAGCCATGTTCCTCTTCCTCCCCCTGGTGTGCCCATCAGCTGGCACGGACGCTCCGCAACACTATAGCCTTGCGGGCATTCTGAATATGGAGGAGCCTCTGTCACCTTCGGGGAGAATTCCTTTATTAATGAGCTTCCCTTTGGGCTAAGCAAGATGCACACACACACACACACACACATATACACCTGCATCTGCCATTCCTTCACAAGTGCCCATTTATAATGATGATGAATTCATGCTGACACTAAAAGTGTCTTCAGAAAAATTCTGTCAAAATGAGACAAAGGCGGCCAGATGACACACACACACACACACACACACACATACCGACAGAGTAGGAGTTTATTTTCTCATTTCGGCGCACGACACATTTTTTCCTGTCCAGTGTTGAACATACCTTGACTTCAGTGACAGATTATTGTGGATCATCATGGATTTTCTTGTACATGCTATAAATTGCAGACACTTGTGGTTGAGTTGAGTGTGTGTGTGTGTGTGTGTGAGACACCTAGACAGCTTTCCGAAGAAGGTTCTACTCAGAACCTTCTCTGAATCAGAAACTGTTCTGGTCTCATAAATGCTTAAATTAAAATTTAACACGCTTTTCGATTTCACCGCCGAAAGAAGGTATTGTATAGAATCGTCCAACAGAAGTACTTTCATTTGGAGAACACTTTAAATGACTCTTAAGAACCGCACAGAACCTGTCTAAGAAATGGTCCACTATGGTCCATAATGAGTCCATCCAACAGAATAGTTCTTTGGTTTGTCTTTTCAGAAATAACAAGACCTTTACCAGTCCATGTTGCATCTGAGGGTTTATCATGCAAGTTTCCAAGAAGAACCCTTTTACAAAGAACCTATTAGTAAACAGTTTAAAAAGAAAAAAAAAAGAACCAACATAAGATTCATCCAGTTATAGCTCTTAAGGAATCCTTAAAACCTTTGAACATGGTGTCCTGCTCAAGTAGAGCACCTTTGAAGAAGGTTCTAGAACTTATTAATCATCTAAAGAACCATTAAGAAAACTAAATCTAGTAGTTGGTCCATAATGATTCCAGCCAACACAATATAAACGTTCTTTGGTTTGGATGGAAGTATTACTGTACGTCCACTCATACACTCTTACTTTCTTTTTTAGGAAAACCATTAATGGTTTTAGGAAGAATCCTACAACATGAATGTTTCCTGTTCAGGAAAGTAGAACACCTTTATAACCCTTGAATCATCAAGACCTCACAAGGACCATGCAACCATTCCAAATGAATTTTATAGTAGTGCTAGAAGACGTCTGGATGTCTGTCACAAAAGAACCCTACAACAGAGTTTCACATTTATAAAAGGTTCCAAGTGGAATGTCTAGAACCAATCTATGGAAAAAGTGAAGTCTCTCTTTCTGTAATAGTGTATGAAAATATTACCCTACACCCAGTCTCACAAACATGAGGTTACACTGAGCACCTTACAGCGGTTTTACTTTTGTCTGGTTAAAGCTTGTAGATTAAAGCCTGCAACTAAGGGTTTTCCTTTTAACTAACCAATGGTTTACCAACTCTTGGTTAACTGTTTACCATCCAGGGAAACCATGACATGCATTTTAGGTAAGAACATCTTCTCCAGCAATATGAAGCATTAGTCAGTTATCGCTCTTATGGAACTCTTAAAGGTTCTCTATATAATCGTCCAACACAGTTTCCTATTACCTATCTAAAGAACCACTAAGACACTGCTTTCTGTAAACGTGTATGAAACAGTTTCATGTCACACCTTACATTTGTTTCAATTTAGTTTGTCTTTCTGGACCTGAAAAGAGTAGACATACTAGAGACAGTCAAACTGGGACTTTTGATTGTGCAGGACAACAGAATACAGTTATAAGAGTAAAACACTGTTATTTCCCCTGAATAATCTATACAAAATAATGTACAGTTATCATAGATAGGTGAATCTTCAAGAATCAGGTGTTCTATTCACAGTGGGCTGCGAGTCACCTCGGCACCTCTTAACACCTGCAGCTAAGAATCTCATAATCATACTGTGCTTGAAGTCTTCTATGAATGTCAATCAATTTTAATGTCTTCAAGCACCAGAAAGTCCCGGTTTGACTCAAACATCTTTCATAGACCTTTTTTTGAAGGCTCCATAAATCTAGAACTATCTATAAATTCTTTGACAAAAAGGTGCAAAATTGTTTTAGTAAAGTTGGTTGTACAGTATAATAAAAAAATAAAAAGAAAAAAATAAATTGAAAGATTTCGGGTTTGTCACTCTGGGGTAAAGGTTAAAGGTTCTTTGTAGAGCTTGTAGAAAAACAGAACCTGTTTAAAAATTAGACATATTAACCAGCTACCTAACCATTGAGAAAGACTTTTTTTGCGGTATAATAATAAGAATATGGTTGAAATTCACTTTTTTTGTGAATGTGTGTGTGTGTATGTGTGTGTGTGTGTGTGTGTGCGTGCATAACTTACTCCTGAACAGCACGGGCGATGGTCAGGGCGGTGGAGCCGGTCTCATTTACTCTGTCTAGCGTCACATTGGGCAGGTCATCATCCTCACTGTCACTCAAAGATCGCCGTGGAGACGGTCCATCTGCTACTCTGTGTGTGACTGGAGAGAAGGATGAACA
>JAOVVB010000028.1:12275514-12286106 GCA_028570985.1 Heterobranchus longifilis | reverse complement strand
TCCTTTGACCATCTATATATATATAAATGGTCAAAGGAGATGGTCAGTTTCTACAGAGTGCATGACCTCAGTCACACCAGCACTACTTCCTTCTACCCTGTTGCTCTAACAATAACCAGTTTGAGTTTTGTGCCTTCTGGATAAACACCACCTACTCCACCCTTACTCGATAATCTTCCTCGTGGCCATGACAGAAAACAGTATACATGGAAAATGTAATGGGTGTTTGATCTTTCCGCAGCAGACTGGAGCTTCTTTCAAATGGAGCTCTGAAACGAAAGTGTGAAAACGAGTGTGATTGGTCTGTCTGGGATCATCGCATTTCGGCATCTTCTACGCTTTCATTTTTTAAATTGAGACTCCGATGTCTTCTCTTGTTTTTGAGTTGCAGCAATTTCAGTAAAACAAACTGTTGTTTAACATCTATTAGCTCCAGCTCCAACAAGATTATCTCAGTTTTAATTTTTGTAGTACACCAAAAAATACTCACCAGAGAGTAGCGAAAAGACTCAGCACATTGGCACAGAGACCAACAACTAGTGGTTTGGCAGCGTAATTGTTGACAAACACAACAGAGCACAAGTATCAATGCTCACAACGTTGGCGTAGACTTGATGCAGAAACATAAATCTTATTTTATTTGAATGTTTTCTCTGTTCTATCACATCCGCCTCATTTCAGAAAGGGATGTTTTTTTTACTGATTAGTTAAATTAGTTATGCTGGGAGCTGAGAAAACACTACAACGTGCAGGGCAGGTGGTCCTCCAAGACCAGAATTGAGCACCACTGCTTCTTTGTTTTGTCTCTCTGTGAGAATTCTTATTTAAGTCTCTATGCATTACCGTACATCTGACAGATGTTTTCCCTTTTCCAAATGTTTCCAAGGAGCACTTGAAGAACGCACTAACACAGAGATGCCCTAAGAGAAAAAGATTTACCAAAGCAAAGAATTCCTTAACTCACAAAACAAACCCTGATTAACTTTGATTTCTTTTAGGAATAGAAGACTGGATTGTCATAAAACATCTTCGGCACATGTCGTGGTCTGGACCGTTATAGTCGTAATCTAAGATCAAGGCCGTCCCAAACCTCCTAAGGATTTACCTCAGAGCCCGTACCCATCTGAAGTTGATGTCAGTGACAGATAACAGAGATGTCTCAGACTTCCCGGATTGGACCTGTGTTCGGGAACACGCAGACCTCTCCTGCTGGATTCTCCTGCTTTGCGTAATCAGACCTCGCCAAAAAAAACCCCAGAGTGACTTCAGACTTTCCATTTCAGCGGCGCTAGTTTTCCTTGGCGGACGACTCGAGTCGGATGGGGGCTGCTGCCGGGCAGAGCCAGGACACTGCTCAGCCTCACAGTATGTGTGTGTGTGTGCGTGTGTATGTGTGTGTGCATGTGTGTTAAGAGAGGTGCACTATTTCACTGTCTGTTTTCTACGAGAGACAATACGGCATGTCCAAGAAATAACTGGAGATGCTTTTGGACGCAACTGTCAGCAATAACAAACGAAAAGAACAAATCAAATGTTTTGTTTTTTTCCCGAAAGTCATTGTGGTTTCAAGCACTCGCTAAATCCCGCCAAGAGATAGGGATATGATATTCCTTACATTTTAATACTCCTGTATTATCTGTGTATACTTGTCTATTAAACCGTTTAGAGGTTAAATATGAATAAAACTTCATAGATTCGCAAATCTTGTGGCTTTTAGAAGGATTAATAAAAACCATCTTATTCATTATGAATACAATAATAAACATAATCATATCCTGGAGCTTAGGAAAAGATAGGTCTTCGTGTCACGATATAAATAATTCCTACTTGCCTTACAGAGAAAGTACTGTCTAAATCGTCCCCACTTGTCGTCCAAGACACTACATAAATATTTGAGAGTATCTCCTGCAGATTTACTAAAGTTGCTCCTGAAATTAAGCTTCTGCACTTTCGATCTCTCTCTCTCTCTCTCTCTGTAAAAAGAAAGCTAGCCAAAACACACTCCCTTCTCACATCTGCTATTGATTTGGGGCATGGCCCAAACACCACGGATTCTATCTGTCTGTGTAGTCACACAGACACCCCACAATCAGGCTGAGAGCAGGTCGAGCTTCCCGTAGTCTCAAGGTATGCAGGAGGCTTTTATAGGATGTATGCTGTCTTTTAAGCATAGTACGACGGTACAGTAAGACTGATAGGCTCTCTCTCTTTTTCACTGTAGATTCAACAAAGCTGACAGGATGTGGGCGGCACAGTGGTGTAGTGGTAAGCACTGTCGCCTTGCACCTCCAGGGTCCAGGTTCGATTTTGCATGTTCTCCCCGTGCTTGGTGGGTTTCCTCCGGGTACTCCGGTTTCCTCCCACAGTCCAAAGGTATGCAGGTTAGGCTAATTGGCGTTCCCGAATTGCCCGTAGTGTGTGAATGAGAGTGTGAGTGTGTGTATGTGTGTGTGCTCTGCGATGGATTGGCACCCTGTCCAGGGTGTGCCCTGCCTCGTGCCCTAAGCCTCCTGGGATGGGCCCCAGGTCCCCCGCTACCCTGAATCCAGGATAAAGCGGTATAGAAGATGAGTGAGTGAGTGACAGGATGTGCCCCAGACTGGCACAAAAAAAAATAAAAAGAGAAATGTCACAAGGTCATCTTTCCTGTCATGCTGAAATATAAAAAGCTTGAGCGAACATTTGAAATGGTGTTGTTTTTTTTTTTTTCTTTCACGTAGATCATTTCTCCATCATGACCTTGCCTGTCACTGTCGTCGACGCTCTGCTGCGTTTCTTTTACAGTAATGAGGTTATGAGTGGTGTTGTCAGAAACTGATCTAAGATCAGCACAAAAAAAAAAATTCTCCCCCATTCTCCCTCTTGGCCTCTTGGGCCCAGGCTGGATCTGGTGCTGCCATACGCTCTCGCACGAAGACCGTGTGCCAGAAAGATCTAAGGCTGCCTCTTTAGTGTTCCCTTGGACGAGCTAGGACAGATGTGTGCAATTTGACTTGAACTGTTGAACCGCACACTGTCAAACTGTTTATTATCAGAGGGCCGGGATTGCGCAATGGCCGAAGGACATCAGTGTTTGGCGATATTGTGCAATGGTGCAAAGAGAACCATGAAAAAAAAAAACATGAAGGTGCTCATAAAATGGTAGAGAGGCTTTTTTTTTCTTCCCGGAGAACATACCAACCACTTCAGGATTACAAGTGGTAAGATTACTCACTCACTCTAAGTGAGTGACCTCATGCCAAACCAATGAAGATTCAACAATAAAGGCGTCTACAGCACTACAGTCTACCTACACACTGTGGCGTGGAACAATCATCTTTTTTTATACCCTACCAATTAGAGGAATGACTTGCAACCTTGACTAGAAACCTTTCTGAAATAGCCCGGCTTGTTTGATGAGGACAGATTTCTGCTTTGTGCATGACCGTAAACGAACAAAAGGTGCTAGGCGAATGGTCTGGCGTGCTAGCACAGCTGGAAGAGATCTGTGCACATTCTCATCAGGCTCTGGGGGGCAGCGGCTGGCCCTCCACAGCTGTCCTCGGCATTGTGGGAAAGCCTGGGCTTCTTCTAAAGCCGTGCCAGAAAGCACTCGTGCGGTGGTGCGAGTGCCAGTGACCGGGCAAGCTAAACTGCTGGAAGAAGTAGAAGAGAAGAGATGAGAGGAGAAGAGAAGAGAAGCGACACTCGTACAGAAGAGGAAGAGACAACACAAGAAAGGATGACAACTTTGTATTTTGGGCAAGAAGACTAGAGAAGTGAGAAAAAGTCAAGACACAAATAACAACTGCAAAAACGAGTATGCAGCACGTTCTGCTGCACCCAATCTCGCCTTTTGTGACACCTCGCTAGTTTCGCTAGACGCGCATATGAAAACTTTCTCCTTCAGTCTCACCACCGTTTTCAGCAAAGCAAGCGTTATCAGGCTGCTAGCCGTAACGAGTCAGACAGCTGTGTTTTCCTTCAGCACCACACACTCTGTCTCACACACACAAACTCCTGGGCAAGGGCTGTTTTTCTCACTCCTGCCCTCTGCACTGCTGGAAGAGCTGCAGCTGCAAAGACAAGGGGAGCAAAGCATGGAAGAGACACGGAGATAGAGAAATGCGACAGTGGAATAGTGAGAGCATGTACATTTCACTGTGTGTGGGTGTGCATGTGAATGAAAAGACAGGGAGATACAGAAAGAAAGAAAGAAAGAAATCCTAAACTCAGACACAGCACCATCACAATGCCAACTCGACAGAACGCAGCTGTTGATCAGTAACAGACTGTTAACCAGTAACCCCTTCCACATGGAGCTCTCTCTCTCTCTCTCTTTCTTTCTGTCTCTACACTCCCCTGTCCTCGGGTGATGTGTGCAGTTTGACTTGAACACCAGGAGGGCCCTGGGAGTCAAGGGGTCAAAGTTCGGCCACAGGAAGTGCATCCGCTGTGCTGTTCTGGCCCCCGGCTCTTTCCAGAGCTCTGTTTAATGGGCCTGGCAGTCGCCACGAAGAGCCCCCTATTTCCCGTACACTACACAAATCACTCTGCCACTCTGTTTTCAGTAGGACTGTGAGTCATAGACGTCCTTATCCATGTGTGTATATGTACCGTGTATGTGTGTGTGTGTGTGGGGGGTGTTTTTACAGCTTAGGGAGGATACTGTCCCCACAAGTATAGGAATATCTGACAGTTTGTAGCATTGTGGGGAGGTCCCTACGAGGGAAGCTTTTGCTTTTCACAAATGATGTGCAGCTTTTATTTGAATTTGTTTCTTCACAGGGATTCTGATGCACTGATTGCACGGCATTAATCATTATGTTGATAATTATGAAAGGTCCTTACAAAGATAGTACGATAAATGTGTGTGTGTGTACATATGTGTGTGAATCATTCGGGTGTGCCAAAACAAGCAGAGTCCGACGCAGTACCAGTCTCAAGCCGAGAAAGCTTGAGAAATCCAGAATCATATGTTCTGTTTTAAACCCAAGCCAAGACCAGTTCATAGTGTGGTCTGTCGTATCAAGAAGAGTAAGAATCCGAGTTCAAGGACAGTTACACAACAGCAGTGCCACAGCTGCAACAAACTCAAAGAGAACTGTGTTAATTATAAATCGTAGCATCCCCCCCCCCCCCTTGTTATTATAAAGAGGTCTTATTCGCACTCCTTGGTGCAGCAGGCGTTCCTGCCTTCAAGACAGGAGTGATAATTAGCCAAGGAGTTAAATCCGTGAACGGTTTTGCAGAGCGCAAGGTCCACCTTGGCTTCGTATCCCGGTCTTGTTGACATACCTGACCAACCCCCTCGTCATGTCTGTGTTTGCACTCATCCCACTCGTTCCCTGACCTTTAGCCTCTTTCTTCATTGTACACGTGCAACCCAACTACGACAACAATCCCACCAGAGGTGGACCTGCAAGGAACACTAGGCCAGCGCAAGGTCAGCGAAAGTCCAAGACGCAGTGAATGCTAACGTTCCAGCTGTTTCAGATGTGTAACGCTGTCAAAGAAGAGCAGGCCAAGCAAGTTTGAACCCCTCGAGCTCTCGTGACCAGTGGCTATAACTTACAACTACAGGCAGGACAGTACAGCTTTGGGTGAAACATTACGGTGTTAAAGCTCCAAATTTAATATCATATGTACAAGATATATAAAATATAAACCTAGGCACTGGGGTTCAGTTCAATTCAATTAAGCAATTAAGGGGAACTCGGTGTCCTGGTGTGATACCATTCGTTTAAAAGAGCAGTTTGTAATATATCGAGTTGTGAAGTGAATTGCAGGCAACCAAAAAACATGAACTTAATGAAGCATTACCCTTTCCCTTAAACCAACCCCACTTCCTGTGTCATATCATATGTCTTGTAAGCTTCCTTTTTATGAAAAAGTGGCAGCTGCGTTCTAGCTACAGAAAGAGCTCATTTCTGGACCAGAAAATGATCTGTGGCAGCAGGTTTATAGAAATCTGATTTCTATTAGACCTGTAGGCCAAAATGGTTGTCGCTTACAGTATGTACAGGCTTGGAGGAGAGCTAATTTCCGGGCCAGAAAAATGTACACAAAACAAGCATGGAATGAAGAAACTAGTTGAGTCTTTTACACTGTAACAATGCACATTTTATTATTGTTTTAAAGGCATCTCTGCAATTGTGTGATTATAACATATATGGGAACATTTTGAAATTTCACACGATGATGCTTTAAATGAAAAAAAATATATATAAAAAACCAGACCAGGCATTAAACCCACTTTCTCCACCAGTAAACCCACTTTCTCCATATAAGCGTTATTGACTCGGCTGAGTGAGGCCAGTCTTCATCACGCTGCAGATTTTGTTGTTCTAAAGAGAGACGTTCTTGGTATTTGGAGCGGATCCAAAATCACCCAGAGAGTGAAAGGAAGAGCAACGCTATGGTTCACACAGAGTGCGTAAAATGTATACATAGCTGTCTATGCGCTTCATATATGCATGTCTTGTGTATTCATACTAGAGTATTAAAATTGAGAACAGGGTGCTAAACAGGGAATTGGTGCTACATGACTTCATACAATATACAATGTTATAAGTAACACATTTATAATTTTCATGTAAATTAAATAGACTCCTGAGTGATAGTATAGTCAGAAAAGTCAATGTGCTTAAAAAATATATTTTTCCTGTTCATAACATCATGACAAATTGACAAACATGCTCATTTCTTCACCTCAAATCGGCGTCATATGACGCCTCATGTCATACGTTAATTAAATTAATAAATAATCAATTAATAATGAATCAATCAAGAAAATATGAGAGAATGCACAGACCAAAAATATTCATATTATTATACAGTATTTTGCTGATATGTGCAAACCTATTCGTTATGTAAAGATTTGAATCGATCTGAGATTCTTTCACTCAAGTTTGGGGATTGTCCATAAAAGACGGCTGCGCAGAGTCCTGACAGGCAACTCGGTGAAATGACAGCTGACAGCTAAGAGAGAGAGAATGAAGCAGGCATTACAGGAGAGATTTTTAGGAACTGACCTTGTTTGAAGTCTCGGAATGTGAGAATCAAGAAGTGATATCCTTATTGCGTCCTTTTAGCTCTGTTTCTCTCTCTGTCTTGTGTTCCTGTGCGGTCAGACTCTTGTCTGTACCTCTCTCTCTCTCTTTCTCTGTCTCTCTCTCTTTTCGTCTCCCTCCTCCTTTGTGGGCTACTCAGGAGGAAATGAATGGGGAGCTCTCACTAAGCTGTTGTACTCTGAAAGTGCACATCACATGACCATTGTGAATGAAGAGAGGGGGTGGACCCTTAGGCTGCCAGGGGCGAGGACAATATAGACCCAGCCTGGTGGTTGTGGAGGTGATGATGGTGTGTGTGTGCGCGCGTGTGTGTGTGTGTGCGCGCGTGTGTGTGTGTTTGTGTGTGGAGATTGCCTCAGAGCTTTAACTGTTAGATTATTGTGAAACAGGCAAATATGTCCAGAAGTAGCAGCTTTTCGGACCCGATAGGTGTTTGCTCGAGGTGAAAAATGGCAAAGACAAAAAGAAAACTCTTGTCCTGTGATTTGGAGAACGATCAAAGCTTTGAAAAATCACAGCCGTACAGCAGTACTTGTACTTTTCTCGCCTTTTCACCCTGCCCCCCATCATAATTAATGATCTGATTTCCAGTAGTTGCAAATTCAAGTAACAGGAAACTGAGCAAAGAAAATACAGAGCTACACACAGAAGTGAAAGAGATGCAAGTGGCTAAACGAACGAACGGCTAAACTCTCATTTTTCTTTGCCGCATCCAGAACCATGTTCCAGCTGGAAGCAGGAGGGTGGAAAATCCATTTGAGGCTTAAAGCCTGAAGCATTTCCTCATGGTGTTCACCATCCAGGACTGCTACTGCGGTAGAGATTACCGCCCCACGCTGGGCTGCTGCTGGGTCAGCGCCGGGCCAGCTATCACAACCACTGGCGCTGCCTACTGTACTGTACATGAAGGTCGCGTAGTTGGATTTTTCATGTTTACCTGTTTGTGGAGCTTCGGGAAACCGGTAAGCACTATACAGTATATCCTGGTCAGGGTTGCGGTGGATCCTGGGAGCAGTAGCTGTGAGGAGGTAATACACCCTGAATGAGATTTGGTGTGAGATTCACAATTTATCATCATCCATCAATGTTTTGGGAAATGGAAGGAAACTGGAGAACCTATAGGAACCCGAGCTCATGATTGAACCCAGGAGCTGTGAGGCAGCAACGCTCCCTGCTGGACCACCATGCTGCACTCGAAACTTATTCGACATGACCTTATTTGGTTTTGCTGGATGGTGCGCTTAAATAAACTGATACATGAAACTTAGCTGAAATCACTGAAGTTATACATTTTTTTTTTTTTTTAATGAACCATGCTACATTACCATTCTTTCTAATAACATCAAATTGCCCAACTTTGTATTTTATTCTCTTTTTCACAAAAAAGAATTTTTTTTTGGAATTTTCACAGGCTTCACACTGCGTGCATTTATCCCTCGGAAAGATGTGCACGGTGTAAGAAACAGAAACAGAATTTTATTTCCTTTCTACAGTTGAGTGGTTGGTTGGTTTGTTGGTACTTTGCCTTGGGCTGATGACCAGCTCACCTAATGCGAGCCCCTTCACTTCACTGCCCACTCACTGGTGTATGTGTATGTGTGTGTGTGTGTGTGTTAGTGTGTGAGTGAGGGACTGCCACAGGCAGAGCTAATTGAGGAGGTCTGAAAGAGCGTGTGTGCCTCTGTGTGTGCGTGTGTGTGTGTGTGTGTGTGTGCGCATGTGTGAGTGACTTTCCTTGGAGGCCACTCGTCAGTTGCCATAGCGACCTGCCTTCCACCTTGTGTCCGTCTTTTTGTGGAGGTGTGTATGGAGGTGGAGGTCTCTTTCTCTTTTTATTTCTCTCTCCCACTTTCTCATTCTTTTTTTCCCCTTTCTTGCTTTATTTCCATGTTTTTATGAAGCTGGCTTTGAAAGCAGGTTTTCTTTAATTGAAGAAAGAAGCAGGCCATGGATTTTAAAATGTGTTTATGTGTTTATACTGTATGTAGAAAATCATGTACCCATCAGTCAACTGTGTGCTTGAGGATTTTTGGTGCCTAAATAACTGGTCTGAGTAGTTTAGAAACTGCTGATTTTCATGCGTGACCGTCTGGAGAGTTTACACAGAAAGGTGTGAAGTAGAAGAAAAAGAAAAAAACATGTCTAGTGAGCAGTGGTTCTGTAAACAGGAACGGCTGACAGGAAGTCAAACAAGCACTCTTTACAACCACGGTGAGCAGAAAAGCATGTCAGAATAAAAACCACATCAAACTTTGAGGTGCATTGTCTACAACAGCAGGATACCACAACGAGTTCCACGTCTGGCAGCTAATACCAGACCAGGAACATGAAGATAAAGTGAGCACCGTCTCATTAGAAATAAAGCTTTTTTCCTTCAGCTTATAATGTTTTCCCATCATTGTAATTATAAATTCAGAATCGTATCCACATCTTTAAACACCCAGGGGGTAAATGGAATACAAGAAACATGGCATTTTTCTAAATGAAAATGTCTATAAAATGATCTGTCTGAAACCCAGAATCTGTCTGCTGTGGGTATTAAAATTGCGAAATGGTTTATTTTTTATAAATCAGACATAACCGAGCGAGCTGATTGGACTGTTGATGTTGGCCAAAGCCTGTCACGTCCTCTGATTGAATTTCCTACGGGTTGTGTATCCGTGTGTTCTGTGATAACATTGGGAAAGTGTGGAAAAAGCCAGAATGTATATTTACAGTCTTGGATTTCAGAGTTTGCCCAGTAGTTCAGATGGTGACCTGAGGAAATGATTTTCATCTACTCTCATTTTAGTGTTAGAATTTGAAAGTAAGTTGATACAAGTGTCAGTCAAATGATTGAAAAGTGAAATTGGAGAACAATGACCATCCATCCATCCATCCATTCATCATTTTAATATATACTGCTTATACTGTATATATTAGGGATTGGGGTGGGGGTAGGGGTGTTGGAGGCTATCACAGGAAACGAATGAAGAGACAACCTACTGCAGGGCACAAGCACACATGCAAACAATCACACTCTCAATCATACACTATGGACAATATAGAAATGCCAATCAGCCTGTCTTTAGAGTGTGAAACGAAACCCACGAAATTATAAAAGTTATACCCTTTTTCAGGTTTTTTAAAATCAGTTGTACTGTGACCACAAGAAAACAAACACTTACACAAATCGAGTACACAAAAAGTGGTTATTTGAGTCATGCTCATTCAAAAGGAAGTGCCGACAATCAGTTGATATATCTTAATTCAGATTGCACATCATACTGTAATTGTCCTCCTGAATTATCCTTATTAGTTCTGCTTTTCGGCTAGTGGTTAGCACTTTCGCCTTGCACCTCCAGGGTCCGGGTTCGATTCCTGTCTTGGTGTCAGTGTGCATGTAGTTTGTATGTTCTCCCCGTGCTTGGTGGGTTTCCTCTGGATGCTCTGGTTTCCTCCCACAGTCCAAAGACATGCTGGCGGGTCACTTCCAAGGACTACCAAACCATTCTGGAGGACCATATTACCCCAATGGTTCAAACATTGTATTCTGAAGGC
>JAOVVB010000028.1:12255994-12271421 GCA_028570985.1 Heterobranchus longifilis | reverse complement strand
CGGGGCTACACCTACGTCACCACAGGTTTGCCTGCCTTTACGGCGTGAATAAAGGTGGCTTCAGCCAGGACACGAGAGGGCGTGATATCCCATACTATATGTGTTGTACCGAGTGAATCGACTGAAAGGGAACCAAATTCACCTTTCAGGGGAATCTGGCAGCCCTTACACACACATATCAGAAGGGATTCATCTTCGCTTTCAGATCTTCACCAGCGTCGTAGTAAATTATTCGTAACCACAGCCTGCTATTAGGAAGCTGTTGAACCACAGCACCTGTTGGAAGTGGGTTGGAGTCTCTCTCTCTCTCTGTCTCTCTCTCTGTCCCTCTCTCTCTCTTTCTCTCTCTGTAGTGTGGAGGACAGACCTGCTGCCACGGCAACCCCATAATCACACTCCTGAACACCTTCCAACCTCCCCCATGCCACATTTCTCTCTTTCCCTCACTCCCTTTATCCCCTCTCTCAATAATACCACAGACAAGCAAAAGAGGAGTACAATGCTCCGCACTGGATCTGGAAAAAGAAAGCGTTCACGTTATTCAGTAACTGTCATGGGTTTAAATAACGAAAATAAAGCTGACCGTTATTTGTCACTAGATTCTAATCTGTGGTTCTACTCGAAGATGTGGGGAAAAAACATGAAAACAAAAACATCCATGTATTGTGAAATACTCCGTGTTTAAGAAGGTTTGAGTGACACTGTTGCCAGATCTACAGTTTTTCCACAGTTCCACAGTCTGTCTTCTGGCGCAGTGTACACATGAGTGGTGAATGTGGTTGTTGGTTGACCTTTGTTGATTTTCCACTTTCTCTCCACGGCACGACAGAGAGGTTCTGCTCATGTCACATGACTTCCACTGACATGGATTTCTTCCAACGGTATTCACGTAAGCCAACTTCTTACCATACCAGTTTTTGATGTTGACTTTCCTCAGGTTTTGATTCTTGAGCTGTCGTTGACTTTTTTTGGACGTCTACGTCCTTCCTTCATCTGAGTGTACTGAATGGGTGTATTAGGCATTTTTCCCTGGTGATGTAACTAACCATGGTATAAAGATGAACACCTGACCTTCACACCCCTACTGTATGTGCTTGTTGAACATTGCATTTCAGATTTTTTTGCTCTTATGATAAGCTCCAGTCTTTTGGCAAGGCATTCCAGTAGATTTAAGGAATCTGTCCATTCATCCACAGGAGCATTAGTGAGGTCAGGGATCTATGCAGGACATGCAAGTTGTTCCTCTCCAACCTTAGTACACCATGTTTTTTATGCTTCATTTCAGAACAGGTTTAGTGCCTCTTAGTTCTATCTTCATCTTCTGTACTTTTTATCCTGTGTACAGGGTCGTGGGGAGAGGCGAGGAGAGCGACAGCACAAAGTGGGGTACACCTTGGATGGGGTGCCCGTCCATCACGGATGGATGTCTTTGGACTGTGGGAGGAAACCAGAGTACCCGGAGGAAACCCACCAAACATGCGGAAAACATGCACACAGACCGGAGTTGGAATCAAACCCTCGACCCTGGAGGTGCAAGGCCACGGTGCTGAGCACTATGCCACCGTGCCACCCCTATTAGTTCCAGTGAACAGAAATTGTAATGCTACAGCATACAAAGATGAATGTCTTCCTCCAGGTTTGTTGCAACATTTGTGGGTATGATGGGCAGGTGTTCACATACTTTTGGCCATATTGTGTAATACATCACTGATGAAAGGAGATTGTATGAGATCCATAAGAGACCATCGACGTGCAGAAATTGAATCGTTGAAATCTCACTAGACAAGCACAGCAATGGTCTTCAAGGTGATCTAACCGAGATGGTTGCGTTTGGAAGCCTAATACATCGACCAAACACACACATAAACACACATGTTCACAGTATACCTCATTTATAATAGATTATTGATAAGGATAAGACACGTTCTTGGGAAATCACTAATCATGAAACACATTTTTTCCCCTCCGAATCCTTCAAGTGATTATGATTCGATCACAGCATTATTACACTTCCCAGCATCCACCTTTATATCAGTATAACTGAATGATTATAACTTGAGTGAATCAATAGACACATAGACTCAACCTGAATGAATCAATACTGGTTCAGTTGTGCCTAATGTGTTGTGTATGTGCTAATGAAGAAAGGAAATAGTGTGACTGTGTCTGTTAGGACATGGAATGGACTGGTACGACAATGGAAACAGAGCAATTCAGACAAATTGTTTAAAAACTCCAGACATTATTTGGACGATCCTTAAAAAAAAGAAAGAAAGAAAAAAAAAATCTCAGATAACGCATTTTTCCTCTGTTGCGCTACTCCCCTGGCTTAGAATAAGGCGTCTTCCTGCCAAGCTGCTCTTGGAGATCAACTCCCACACACACACACACACACACACACACACACACACACATAGAGAGAGAGAAAAAAAAGCCAGAGAGAGAGAGTCTGCAGGGGGTCAGGGAGTGTATATAGAAATGCATTCGTGCTTATGAAGGACAGCGTTTCCTCATTTGCAATGTTCCCACAACATCCATTTTTTGTGTGTGTGTGTGTGTGTGCTTCACAATCAATAATTCTCCAATTTCGCTGACACACTCTGTGAGCATGCATATGTGTGTACTTGATTATGGGTTTTGAAATTGAACGTTTGGTAGTTGAGAAATTCCTCCCCTAAACCGAGTCAGCAATTGATGAAGGATTTCCAGCATCCTCTGCTAATTCGCTCCAGAAACCCAAGTGGCCAGACATCATTTATTGGAAATGCTTCCCACCCTGAATCCCCATCAGATTTTTTATTTGACTTTTGCCATGGGGTGTGTGTGAGTGTGTGTGTTTATATGCATGCGTATGTGTGGATAGCAAGCACACACACATACACACATCCGCAAGCACTGCCACGTCGTTTGGGGTCTGTTTTGGCCCCCTTGCAGCCCCCAGCACGCAGCAGGAAAATAGGAGACAGCCCTGATCTGTGGCGGGGTTGAATACTCGGACGATGAGAACATGTGGTGTAGCGAAGGGGGTGGGTGGGGGAATGGTGCTGACTGGCCTACGGAAAAGTGAGAGAGAGAGAAAAAGAGAGAGAGATGTCATGATTCAGAGGAAAAATAGTATGTTTTACAACCTTGTTCGTTCAGATCGAAGGCATGTAAAAACATTAGAGCTGTCCGATCATCACAATATCACAGTAAAACGCTTAATTCCTAAGTGATACAGAATCACACACACACACACACACACACACACACACAAACTCGTTCAGAAGAGCCAGATGGTTGTAGGCTGAAATGCCCATCGGCCTGGATGACAGGAAGTAAGCATACCAGAAGCATCTTGTGATAAACATAACACATGTACTGATAATATATGTAGTGCTGAGATGTTATTAAGCTTTCGATTAAAAAAAAATAAAAAGAGTGAGAGAAAGAGAAAGAGGAACGGAGAAGAAAAGAAGAGGCAAGAGTAGACGAGCCGTCTGTGCGACAGAGCCGATAGAGGAGCCGGGGTGTTAAAAGGAGGAGGAAGAGTGATAAATAAAAGGTTGGCTGGGAGTGTGAGTGTGATCTGGGGGAGAGGAGGAAGGGCTTGGCGAGGCCTGATGTTTCTGGCGAGGCCCTCGGCCCCGTCTCAGAGTGGCTCTGCTCAGAAGGGGAGCCCGCTGTTTTTGATTTTTTTTTCTCGTCTTTTTCTTCTTCTTCCTGTTCTTTTAATGGCTAAAATTGTGAGCTCATTCGCACCATGATCTTTGCTCAGCATTCCACACTTGCACACACACACACACACACACACACTTGCACACACACACACACGCACACACCCACACCCACCACCATGCTTCATTTCTCTAATATCATTGGACTTCTTTATTACTGTAGAATCACTGTACAGTGTTTTTGCAAAAATAAAAGTACTTTGAAAAAATATATTTATGTATTAATAAAAGAACAGTTTAACAGCAAAATGAGAAAAACAAGATCTTTCAATGAAGTAAGAAATATAGCAAACTGATTTTTCACGCATTGTTTTCTTTGCATCAAAAATGTGTTAAAAAGCTAAAACATTTTGTCAAAAATTTGTCAAAATGGTTTGGGTTATATACAGTAAGTATTAATTTTGTGTTATTTGTCAAAAACCTATAACTTCACCTCCCAGTTTTATCATAATGAATAAATCAGAGTGCAATTTGTATGCAATTTAATATCATCAATATGTTGATATGTTGAGTTTTAATTAAAAACATTTGCCAACTGAAACATTGATTGTGTTTTTGTAGTGAGTCATACAGAATGTAGTGGCAGCAAATTAGATCAAGGAAAAAAGTGTTGGGTTTCAAAACCTTTTCAATTCCAAAGATTCCTAACAATCATGAGAAAGATTATAAACAATTACAAAAACTTCAGTTTACAACATCAACAGCTTTCTCCTGTACCAGTTTTAGTTTCACTTCAGTACATGACGACAACACACTTTCATAATGAGAATGCACCGTATGCACCGTTTAACCAACAGCTTCCCACACACAGCGTGTGCATGTCAAGTGTTAGTCACTCATCTTCCATACCGCTTTATACTGTATTCAGGGTCGCGGGGTCCTGAAGCCTCTCCCAGGAGACTTAGGGCACGAGGCAGGGAACACTCTGGACAGGGTGCCAATTAATCGCAGGGCACACACACACACATACACACACACACTCTCATTCACACACTACGGGCAATTTGGGAATGACAATCAGCCTAACCTGCATATCTTTGGACTGTGGGAGGAAACCCACCAAGCACGAGGAGAACATGCAAACTCCATGCACACAGAGATGGGAATCGAGCCTGGCCGGGAATCGAACGCGGACTCTGGAGGTGCAAGGCGACAATGCTAACCACTACACCACCGTGCCGCCCCAAAATACATACAGTAGAATTTTATTTATTTTTTTTTTTTGCAGGTCCCATTCTTAGGGTGCAAGTTGGTGAGAAGGTCCAAGTTGTGTTTAAGAACAAGGCCACTAGACCCTTTTCAGTTCATGCTCATGGAGTGAAGACCAGTAAGGCCCAGCCTGTTGATCCAGGTACACGACAGCCAAACAGACATCTACCACTTTAATAGTGTAATGGTTTTACACTCTTGTTACACCAATGTTTTATAAATTAAAAACTATACTCTAATTTGTGTGTGTGTGTGTGTGTGTGTGTGTGTGTGTGTGTGTGTGTTAGGTCACATAACGAGGTATAACTGGATTATCAGTTCCGGTCCTGGACCCACTGAGCCAAACTGCACAACCTATGCCTATTACTCATCTGTGGACTTTATAAGGGTAAAAGCTTTGTTACATGTTCACTAACACACTTTGTTTCAATGCACATCATGCCTTAATATTTTTTGCTCTGCTAGGCAATAAATATAAGTTGGCTTTTTAATTCAATACCCAAATTGTTATGCACACCTTTAGGGATAAAGCTTCTTGTGTAAATTAGTACAACCAAACAGATTGTCATATCATATACATATACAGTACAAAAATATAAAACCACTACTAAGACTTAATACATCAGAGTTTTAAAAGTGTTATCTTTAATTATGATAAAGCCTGCTATATGAAGGAATAGTCAGAAAATTCTATTTTTTCAGGATTGAACTGTTTATTGAACCATTTTGAGAGTTAAAATTTTTATTTTTTTTAATATCACCTGGGGATGTGTTGGTTTTTTTTTGTATCACATTTGAAACACCAGGCGTTTCAGGTGAATCAAATTTTTGTGTGCCTTAAAAACCTTACACACACAAAAATGTTTTACAGCATTTAACAACTTTTTACAACATGTTTAGTACTTTACACCGTGTGTAAAGTATATTTGGCAACTTGTTTAAGTTTCATGAAATGCCAAAAAACAATTTCTGTCTTTGTTTAGACAAAGATTGACTTTGCATTTCTCACAGTAGACATGTGAGAAGTGACTTCCCGGGCAGTGCTTGCACCTCTGTCTTGTTTTCCATGTTGGTAAATGGTCAATGCCATCTTTTCTCACATCAGGGGGTACAGCAGCAGCTCGTCTTTTGCGTGGGGGTGCTTTCTCTGCTTCTGGGGAGGACAGTGGTCTGCCACATCGGATCTTGCCTTTTCCTGCGCTTATGAGAGAAGTCCCAACCGAAGCTTGAAATCTTCTCAATGGCATTGGTTTCTTCCTAGGTTTCAGTTCTTTCTGGTCTCTCTTGTAAAGATTCCATGCATTTATGACTGCCACAGTGACAGTGTGCCACCAAATGTACAGATACCATCTTCGGGATCTAAAGGAAAACTTGTAAAGAACAGACAACATGTCAAGAAGATCAACACCACCCATAAATTTGTTGTATGTCTCCACAATAGCAGGTCTTGGCACCATTATGTACTTTTTGGATTTTCGATCCCACCGTTTCACATTTGTCACTGGGTCAACTCCAACAAATGAAGAGAGCAGATTCACAGCCTTGTTGTCACACCATCTCACAATGACAGTGTTTTTCTCATTCACTCTGAAATCCCATGACCCTCTTCCTTTTTTCTTTAAATCATTTTCTTCCATCATACTGCAGTTCTTCACCCTGTTCATTTGAACTGTCCCCAAATAGTACAGTCCTCGTTCTTTTAGGTGATCCACCAGAGGTACTGATGTAAAATAGTTGTCAGCAAAAACCTTGTGATTTTGTCCTGCTGGAAGGGTCGAAGTCAATTTCAGGACAACATCTCCAGAAACACCAACATCTGACTTCTCCTTATCTGGATTTTCCGCACCTTGGCAGACAGCAAAATCATAAAGGAACCCAGTTTGTCCAGCACGTGCCCACATCTTGAACCCCCATTTGTGGGGTTTGGTGGCATGTAAACACGAAGGTTAGACTTGCCTTTGAATGGCACCATTACTTCATCCACTGCATGAAATTCTTCAGGAGGAACGAGAAGAAACTGTTGTCGAAGTTTTTCTAACCATGGTCTGATTTTCCAAAGTTTGTCTTTCTTCTGGTCATCAGACACACTGAGGTTGTCTTGAAAATGAATGAGTGTCAGCAATTTCAGGAATCGTTCTCGAGACATCACATCACACACTGTGGGGTACTTCGTCTCCATTTCCCAATAGGCTCTTACATTGGGCATCTGTACCAACCCCATGTGCATGTACATGCCAAGAACCTGTTCAATTTCTTTGGGTGTTGTGTTGACTGATGTTCCCAGTTTCTGTACACTGTACAAGTTAGTTTGCTGTGCAATTTCCTGAATCATTTCATCAGTAACAAATTGCTTGAAATAAATGTATGGTGTCCATTCTGATCTTTCTATACAGACATTATCAATATGTCTATCAAAATCAACATTTGGACTTTCAAATGGCACTTTTCTCCATCTGTATGCTTTCTTTTTTACTTTGTCTTTTGCTGACTGCTTTGTTTTGCTCTGTTTTGATGTTACTGGTATGTCTGTTTCATCTACAGGTTCATCTTCTTCATCACTATCACTATGTGATCCCTCTGTAGCTGCCATTCCCTTAGGAGTCCATTCCTCATCACTACCATCGTCATCTTCCTCCCCAAACTGTTCAATTTCACTTGAATTTCCATCATTTATCATATTTAGGACGTCTTCTACACTGTACTTTTTTGCCATCTAAATAATCAAATCATACAAACAATATATTGTTATATTTACAAATTATATATTGACTATTTACAACTGACAAATATACAATTCTGCTCAAAATAAGTACTAAAAGAAATATTCAAGCTTAAATTAAATAATATATTTAGTGCAGTTTGAATTACTGTGCATATAAAACAAACTTGATGCACTCATGCACTAAAACAACAATTGATGTACTGACCCATGAAATACATTTATATACCCATAGTATCATATTTGATTCACACTTTTTCACCACGGTTTTTCTATAAAATATTTTATGAAAAATTAAGGTATTATGAGCTGTGTCACCTTGGTAAAGGCTTATTTTGAAATATAATATATATATTTTTTATTTCACTTACTGTAACTGTTCCAAAATTAGGGAATCTTATCACTTGAAAATTGCTCTAACTTCCACCTAGCATGCAGCCATGTTGGATTCTGGGGGAAAAAGTGGCCTTTGCCACCTGTAGTGCATAGATCATCCTCCAGGGGGAGAATACATGTATAGGATTGTATACAACAGGTTTTTGAGGAAAATGGTAATCCTGTTACTGAGGTACAGGCCTTAGAAATATATGTATCCAATATAATACATATGGCGTTATAGGGGCGGACCTAATGCATTAGATTACTCGTTCTGTCAAAAAAGTAATCCAAGTACTCTTACACATTACTTTGTAACGCGTTACACCCAACACTGATAAACACACACGAAAATGCGACTCATCATGGCTTACCCCAAAGAAATGGGACGTACACTATGAAAACTGAACCTTGCACTATGAATGAAATCCAAATCTGGAGTAAAAGAAAAGTTCTGAGCAGTTTTGTGCCAGATGATAAGCGCAAATTTTGAAAGCGTATTTCGCATGCGTCAAACTGTGGGTGCGTCTTAAATCGACCTCTAGACAGTATTTATTGCAGTTTTTTGTACTACTTAGATATCTGCCTGAAGTTTAGTCTGCACCATAGGAGAAATCAAAATGTTAAGTAAAAGCGATATGTGGCGGATTTAATAATCTACTTTCAAATAAGCTACCAATAAGCCATTTGCTCAATGTAAAAAAACACCTGCACCAATTGATATTAATTATAAAAGCTAAACTTCCCTGGGATTACATAATATTTGCATATAAGTGTTATAAGTGAAATTTAAAACGCTGGAGACATGTACATGGGCTTTAACCTAAATCAGTAATAGTAGCACACACTCACACTCACACTCACTCATTCTTGTGGACAGGGTTTAGCTTGTGAATGAATGAATGGACTAGACAGAAGGTGTAGATCTTGTATTAGTGCTTTGGGGCTCTCAGCAGTGGAAAAAGTTTCATCATATCTGTAAATTTTCACTTCTTCACACAGAACAGTTCTTCCTGTTTTCGTGAGATTTCCTTTTTCCTTTTCTCTGGTTCTTTTCTTTCTCTCGCTCTCTTTTCCCATAAATTGGTCCAATCATGCGATCAAAATTAGGGGTTGTGTTGAAGTGTTTGTCCTCTGCAACTACAGTGTTGAATGGTGGGAGGAGTCCTGTGGGTGTGCATAAATGCTGCATAAATGCTGTGGAATGGGAGGGTTTTTTTTATCCTTTATGTATCGAACAAGGTCTCCATGTGCTGCACAAATGCGCTAAAACAGATGCATTGTCATATTATCAAATATCATCCAGCGATTCATTTCGAAAGTGAAAGTTCTGGAGAAGTCACGCAGAGGCTCGGGAGCGCTTAATAAGGACTAGACAGTGCCGAGCGCGCGCTCTCTCTATCTCTCTCTCTGGAGATAAGCAGCAGCAGCAGCAGCAGCACTCAGGAGCTGTACTGTAAGTATCAACGGGATTTTTAATGCACAGGTACAGTAAAAGTTAATGCGCTTTTTGGCCACGGTGTCCTCAGGCTAAACATGTGCATGTGCAATAGAAAAACATAGACCTACATAAATCTAATCGATTTACGCAGAATAAAAAGCATATCCTTTTTAAACTACAGTTTTTCATTTGTTTGTTTATTTATATTGGGGTCACCTGTTAATAGATCACTTGAAACACTGTGTCTGCATATACTGTATTTATAAGCGCAGTGAGCTTTTCTTTTCTGATTTGACCTGCTATAAACTGTATTTGTTTGGATAAAATTAGTTATTCTGAAAACCCACATTTCTATTGCAGCTAAAACTACATTACACTTATTACCACACCATGGAGTTGCCTTTACTAACCAAAGCTACGTATTGTGTCTTGGAACTTTGGTATCTTATTTTGAGTTTAAATGTTTAGTTACTGTAACTCATGTGTTATACAAAGTCTTCTAAAGAAGCTTTGAGTTCCTGACAGTGGACTAATAACAATATGTATGCATGACATATTGGGCATGAACACACTTCCACTATTTGTTTTAAATATTAATAGGAAAATATATTGTGTTTTAGGACGGAAACCATGGCTCGAGGAAGTCGTATTCTCTGTCTCCTGATTCAAATCCTGCTTATCACGACTGTCTGTGGAAGTAAGCAAAATTATTCTAATTAAAAAGTTTACCTTTTGTGTCACATGCTTTAACATTAAAAGTAAATGATGAGTGACATTATGCAGTAAATGTATAGTGTGTTTATATGTGTGAAACTATACAATTTATATCCTTTTTTTTTTTTTTGACAGACGTTACAGTAAACTGTCCAAGTCAAAATGGGACTGTTGGAAAAACATTACATCTAACCTGCATTGTTGCATGTGAAAGATGTATATTAAAACATGTTTTATGGAAGAAAGCAGATAATTATGTCAAAAATGTAACGTGTAACATCACTGTTGACAAAAATCATACATTTAATTGCGAAATTGAAAATACTTCAGTGGAATACAATGGAACATTTACATTTTGGGCACAAATGACAACTCGACCTATAAGTAAAAGTTTCACCGTGAACATAGGTAATTTTCTTTTGTTGCTCCATAAGATAAATACTTCTTCTATATGATTGCAATGTACATTGTTACATTTTGCATTATTTTATTCTTTCGACAGCATCGCTTCCCGATAATCCCATTAATGAGGAAACATATTCAGGTAATCTACTTACATTGTGTTCAATAACCATTTTATTTGCTGCAGTTGATGTAATGTGGCCGTAAGGTAATATGATGGCTTTTACCTTTCACAGAGAAAAAACTTGAAGGAAATAGTCGTTCACCTACAGTTGCCCTGGCTGTAGTTGTCACATTATGTCTTGCCTTAAGCATCGTGGTTGGGGGTCTCTTAAAAATAAAGAGAGACAACAATATGTCAATTTCAGCACCATGCACCTGCAAGATGATCCCAGAAACCACCATGATATAATCCTAATACATAGTTGTGACACTGTGCCAGACAAGCTTTCTTTTTTATGCCTATCTCTTTCATGTCAGAAGGACAGAAATGGCGGGGAGAGGTCTGCAGTTGAGATGAAAAGATATGAATTATGAAGATATGAATCTTAGATATGTAGCACAAGTATTTTTTCTTTCCTTCTTTTTCTAACTATTGGTTTCTGGTTTCAGTGAAATTTTATGTTACTTATCACTATGTGATTCCTCTAATAGATTCGCGTGAACTGACCCATGTTCTGAATTTTAGATTTTGTGGCATCTGTAGTTTAACAGCCACTTTATTATTAGTAGTAGTAGTAGTAGTACTAGTAGTATTAGTATTAGTATTATGTTACAAATCATTTATGTTCTCAGAAAGAAAAAGGTACCATACCACACAAACAATTTGCAAGTTGTGTGATACCTTCATAAACATTTACTTTTTACTGGCTACTCTGATCAAAACATATAGGAATATAATTAAGACTTTATTAAGATCTTAAAAGACAAGCTCTTTTGGAGGGAAAAAATACCTATACAGTACTTTTTTACAGAGCATTGATAATAAACTGTAACCTGAGATTTATTTTTTAAATAATACATTGTGGTTGGTGCAGGTCACTAAATACATTTTGTTTTGTATTTGGTGTGCTTTTATATATTGTGTATTTAACTATTGAGTGTTCTGTTGTACTCTGTTCTTTTTGTTTTAAGTTGTAAATAAACATATTAATAAATGTGCAGAATTCACACTAAATGGTTGGATGTTTCGTTTTATTGTGATGAGATTTTGCTTGGACTGTAACAAGAACATTTATTTTATGTTTTTCACATTGCAAACACATCCTTAAATTATATTCATGATTATGGGCACAAAGCTGGAGCTGTGGGATGCCACACTTCCTGTGCATATGAGCTGGTTTATTTTGATAGTTTTCTTCATATAAACAAGGGAGAAAAATCACAGCAAAATGGTTTACAGAGGAACCAGAAACACAATGTTACACAAAACACAGCAGTAACAGATAGTTTCTTATGGTTTACATCAAGACAGTTGTTTGAATCTCTTCTAGACCACACACAATGTAGAATATTTAAATTTATGAACAATTTAGTGTCATGATCGCTCTTCAAACAGGTAGAGCTAACTAGTGGAAAGTACTGTAAGCTCTAAAGCACATGATGCTGCTGGTAAGACATCTGATATTTGTTGTCTCCGGGGACCACAAATGTTACAAATTCAAGTTGTCTGATGGAAAACGGATGAATATCATCATGCTTTTGTTCATCCACTTATAATGATTTTTTAACACATTTTTCTTTAGATTCTCTGAAGCTTTGATTACTTCTGAGAGTTAATTAAGACATTTAGGTTTATTAAGAGGTTTAATAGGTAGTTTCAAATTTCAACAGAAAGCACTGATCTGTATCACAGAACAAAGTAGTTTGCACACTTTCTAGTTTAAAATATTTTTGCTGACTTTGAACTTTGGACTTCTGATTTACTGTAAACAAAACTTATTATGCAAGCAGGCCATTTATAATGTGTAGGCCCAGGACACAATGTTTTTGATCTTGTCAAATCAGTCTTTTTCTTCTTGGGAATCTCATGCTGTTCATAAACATTAACACAGGGCAGAGATGTAACGGAAACACTTGTTGCAATATAAACAGAGAATAATAATTATTTACAACTGTTGTATCAATGCCAGAATCAGTGTTAAACTGCAGTTCCCAAAGCCTACACTCACCGTCACTGAAAACAACAACACACATCAGTTACCACCTCTCTCATTTTTCATCTAATTACTGATCACACACACACACACACACACACACACACACACACACACACACATACTGCTTCCAATTATCTACTGTACAGTCACATTTCCCCCTAAGTATTTAGGGACTTCCTAACCACACTCGCTTTACAACAGTGAAACTCTTTAAACTCTTTATCATGTTCCTCAAACCATTTCCGAAGCTTTTCAGGGTGGCATGGTGTGTTAATCCAAATAAAAGAGTTCACTGGCATTAAGAAATACTGTTTCCATGAAAGAGTGTACTTAGTTCACAACAATGTGTAGGTATGTAGGTGGTATGTGTCAAAGCAACATCCATGTGAAAGTCAAGAACAGAGCATCTGGTTAGGCCTTGTTCCATAGAGTATCCTAGTTACATGTCCTCCTCAGGTAAAAGAACTATACACACAACTGGCCGTCCACATGATGTAAAGTAAAGCGTGAGTTATTAAACCAGCAAACTTCTTCCATTGCTTCTATTCCAAAGTCCAGTTCTGATGCTCACATACCACAGTACGTGCTTTCATCAGTGGGCACAGGTCAGCAAGAAATATTAACGAGCCTTTCGGACTCATGACCGTGTAACCGGATTACTGGTTGTCCTTCCTTGAACCACCATTATCATGTACTAACCTCTGCATACTGGCCACATCCTCCAAGACCTGCCATTTTTGGAGATGCTCAGATCCAGTCATCTAGCCATGTCAATGTGAAAGCTGGGCTGTGAGGCTCTGACTTTCCCCAATAGGAATGCTATAAAATGTAAGCTTTGATATGTTTTATAATAAGCCTGGCTCATTTATGCTACAAATGCCCTTTCTGCTGTCAAATACCAATAGGGTCACTCCAGCCACATCAAAAGATAAGAAGGCTGCATGTTGCTTCGTTGCCAACATTTAGCTCATGCTCACGCTAATCACAAAAGTTGCAAAGAAAAATACTCATTGGGACTAAATTCTTGAGCCTGCAAGACAAAGTGGCTTTTATTCCTGCATGTTGAACTGAGATTTATTTATGAAAGAAGTCATTAACTGTAATATGTACAGCACGAGCAATGTACATTATCATCATTATCAGGTATTCTAAAACCTGCAAGGACTGGATTTTGTAATTTGATCCTTAACCTTGTTTGCATGTGTAGAAGTTATATTGACAAAAGAGCTGCAGACAAACTGTTTGTCATACCGTTAAAGTCAATCAAATAGAAATGGAGGTGCTTAACTATTTAATGTATTTTATAGTTAAGGTATTTTTATAGTGTGCCACAGTTTCATAGTGGGTAAGGGTCAGGGTTAAGGGTTCGATTTCTGCCTCTGGTCTGTATATGTGGAGTTTTCCCTTCTCCTTATGCCTGGTGGGACAGTCCCGGGTCAAAAGACAAAAGAAATACACATTAGGCTAACTGGCATTTCCAAATCCCACGTAGTGTGCGAGTGAGTGTGTGAGAGTGTTTGCTTGTGTACCCTGTGATGGATTTATTCTCATGCATAATTCCCCTGTTGTCAGGGCTTGTTGGATCTTGTAAGTGAATTATCATAGTGTATATGGATTCCCCCTTTTTTTCCTGTTGCACAAGTTAACATTTTTTCTATTGGTGTCAGTTCCATTCCAGCCCACATGTAAAATGTTAACTTTTAAATCATTTTTTAGTTGTATTGAAAAATATATATGTATTATATTAATTATCCTCAGTGGGAGAAATATAATAATTTGTAATAAAATACCAAATTAATTGCTAATTAAACTCTTTGTTCAAATATGCTACATTCTCTTTACTTAAAGTGACGAAAAAAAAATATTATTGCAAATACAGTGAAAGCTCAGGAAAACCAAGGAAAAATGGATAAACTAAGAAGTAAAGCATAACACAAAACAGGAAGGGGAATCATCACGAGACTGTGGGTAAAACATTTGAGGAACAAGTGTTTCAGGAATATATACTGTAATTTGTCATGCAACCCGGAGTAACCCAGTCTTTTTCTTCTGTGCATCAAAGACATTTAGGTTAAGTAAGTTTAAAAATTAATATGAGACATAAATAAGAATAAAAAATTTTTTAATCAGGGTTTTAATCTTTGATATTTACACCTAGATGTTTACAAAACATCTTTGTGGGCAGACCCAATTTTATAAATAAATTATAAATATCTAATAAATTATATAAATTATCCTCAGTGGGAGCAATATAAAAAGTAGTAATAAAATACAAAATGAATTATGAACATTCATTTTCATTATGAATATTCATTCTCTTTTATACTTAAAGTGACATAAATGAACAATGTTTTAAAAAACATAATAATTTTTCAGTTGTTATTCGTTTTGCCGGTTTCTCAATTTAATCACCTCTTTAGGAGGTGAAATACAAGCTCAGCTGGATCAACTGGAATTTATTAATGAAATTTGTATTATTTAGTCTGCACTTAAAATTGTAATTTTAGTTGTATAATATAAGTTGCACTGCATGGATTGCTTCAATTTCTCTATACTCGTATAGTGACAACAGGTGCGGACTGGGACCGAAAAGTGGCCCTGGACTTTCTGGCCCCCAGCAGCCCATATCATAATACATTGGCTCATTAATGTAGAGATAAATTTTTAACACCAGTTACAAGTATAAAAATAT
>JAOVVB010000028.1:12235870-12246726 GCA_028570985.1 Heterobranchus longifilis | reverse complement strand
GTTTTTTTTTCTTTTTTTTTTTTCTCTTACTTCTTTCAGCCTGATCAACAAACTCAACCCTGGGATCATCAAGAGGGTGAACAGGCTCTCGACCCCCATCGCTGGATTAGTGAGTGGCATTTTATCACATGTACTTTTTAAAGAAGTTAAAAGTTATCCTTCATGCGGGGGGTGTGTGTGTACAGGAGCACCTTCAACAAGAGCAGCATTGCTTACACACTCGTACACTTGATGTAGGATTAAAAGCAACATGCCCTGATTGATATGGATGGCGTGTTGGAGCCGCGACATCACCATCCATCTGTCTTCCAAGGCAGACTGACCAGCTTTGATAAAACTTGATGCAGTTGTTGTGATTGACGTGATCTGCATCCCAAATGGAAAATGCTGACCTTGCATTTCAAACTATTGACTAGTCTGGATGTTCTCTGGGTTGGTGGTGTAGTGTTGAGATTAGCCAGCTTTCACAACTTGAATCTTGGTTTGATTCAAGGACAGAAATATGACATGTGACACAATGCTAGCTTTCGAACAGTTATGTTGTGCTGCTGGTATTGGTATTCTCAACTTGTGCACACATTACTCTCTAAATGACTGCTTTTTACACACGTCCCACTTTCCTCCCTGCAGGACAACGTGAACGTGTTCCTGAAGGCCTGTGGGAAACTCGGGCTGAACGACGCACAGCTCTTCCACCCCGGAGACTTGCAGGACGTGTCCACTCGCGTGACCGTCAGGTAATCGCAGACAACACGCACCAAAATGTTCAGTTTCAAGAAGATTGCACAAACTGGAATTTTCGTGAAGGCTGGTTAATGCAAGCAAGTTTGAACCTTATTGATTAGTGTACACCGATCAGCCATAACATTAAAACCCAAAGCATTGAACCCAGTGTTGTATGGGTTTCACTGGGGCAGCTCTGTCACCTCGGGCCGCGTGACGCCACAAGACCTCTCATGCCTGGCACTGGGATGTTAGTGGTGGACCCACTGGGTGCTGTGGGTTGCAGGGTGGAGCCTCCATGGGTCAGACTCGTTGGTCCAGCACATTCCACGCATGATTGATCGGATCGAGATCTGAGGAATTCGGAGGTCGGGTCAACACTCTGGGACTCTGTGTGTCTAGCTGGGAATGACTGGGTGTTCTGATAGGAGTGTCGTAGCTAACATTAGCGTTTTTCAGCAGTTAGTGCTGCTTTGGCTTTTCTATGCGATGGGACAGGACGAGCTGGCCTTTTCTTCTTTTCTAGTCTCCTGGCCTTGGCTCTCCTTTTCTCTTTGTACTTGATAAGTTTCGTTATAGAGTTTTATTCATGGCCTGGATTTCTTTATAAGGTAACCTTAACTGATGGCCACTAAATCAACACACAGTACTTATTGACAAGAAAAAAAGCAAGAAAAAGTTTTACAATTTAAAAACTGAACTTTTTGATAAGTTATCAAATTATTTTGGATGTTTTAGAGTAAAGCAAGCATGGTGACACATGGAGATATTTCTTCGGTCATTTCTCACAATGTCAACTTGAGTTACAGTAGCTGTTTGACTCAATAAGGGTTGAAGCCCTGCTCACACACTCAAGTCTGAGTCTTTAAACGCCGTGTCCATGGTGAGTGTGTTTGGAATCTGCTTACGTGAGGGGTGTGAGGGAATGTTATTGCTTTAACCCCTGACCCGCGACCCGTCGTTAAACCGCTGAGGATAACTGATGCGCGACAATGGACCACTGGTGTGACCGCAGAAATGCGTGTTTACTTTAGACTAAAATCTGTGTGTGTTTTATTTTATTCCTGTCAAGAATTTCATCATGTTTTCCAACAATGAGGAAAAATACAGAGATTCAAAACTGAGTAACAATGGTGAGCAAGTGTTGGGGTCGTCTATTATAAATCTTTAAATGGTTTAATGAGAGCATACACGCGGCAAAATAATACCCAGATTTAACAGGAAGATGAATTATTTATTGTTTTTTAACCAACAGTTTACCGGTGGCTAAAAGCAATAAGCACCCTGAGTTCGTTACTGGCTTAAAAGTTTCCAGGTACAAATGTGCCGTGGAACAATGTCGATTGTGCATGACCAAAAAAACGTCTTGTCCCAAGAATAATGAAGTTCCTGAAAGGTTTCTAAAGTCCACAGATTTTGACTAGAATTCATGGGACGTTTTTCATACACATTCATTGTGCGAGTTTCCCATTGTAAGTTTAGTTTTATTCTCCAGTGCAAGGAAATGAGCCGAGTTTTCACCTCGGGACTGTAGATCAGAATCAAATGTATCTTGGTGAATAGTAGGGATGGAAATCACCAGGGGCCAGCCGATACGATATCACGATACCCAAGTGCTGCTTCCATTTGTATTGCGATTTTTCTAAATATCACACTTTTTCTCATTTATTAATTTTTTTTCTTTTACTAATTTTCCCAGTTCGATATTTAGTTTTTTTTCTTTTTTTTTCTGCCTGTTGGAATTGTAAACAAACTTTTACATCTTTTACAATTTGCATCTATGCTGTGCTGCCTGCCAACATGTGCGTAGTTTAGAGCAAACCACCTGTAGGATTATGGAGGAAGAGTGACTTCAAATGCAAAGACGAAATGAGCATCGTTATTAAAAAATACATTTATATAATCAGTACACAAATTAATCGCTGAACTTAACTCACTTCCTTTCTTTCCAGTGCAGTCGAGTAAGATTTAAAAAGTACAAATGAATCAGATGCTATTATTGCCTGGCCACTATATAATGATTAGGGAGATCCGGTTAACTGTGCAGCGCTTCTCCACTGCTCCGTCTCCAACACCATGACGTGGACGAGTTCAGCACACACTTGTTGGGTTTGGTTGAGTGGAAGTTTCCAAATTTAGCCTCGCGACCCCATGCCGTGCTGAAACTATAGATGATCTATATATGTTGAGTGTCTATTTCCGTCCGACTTTCACCCACCTGCCCTTATTGCTGTTTAACTCCAAGTCTGTCGCTACAGATCCCCACGCGACCGTGTGACCGCTCCCGAGTGTCGTTTACAGCACTGTTAATGTTAGAAAGTGTCCCACCGCGCCGTAGACCACGTGTTCGGGTTCACGTAACGTGTGCTCCTGTGTAAACACGTGTCGAGTCAGTTGTTTTGAAGGAATTTTAGCGATCAGTGCTGATCTCGGGAAGTGTATCGGAGTAAAGCAGCTGCTCTGATCCTCCAGCTGACTGGTTTCACTTCTGTCCTTACAGGCATCAAGAGACCTCCAGGAGGCTGAAAAATGTAAGTCCAATTGATTTGATTTTCTTGTTTTGATGCAGAGTTTTCATGACCTAGGATCAGCTCAAGGATTATTAGCAATTGTATGAAAAATTTTAAAGTTTGCATGTCTGTACGTTTAAAGATATTTGCAAGAAAACTATTTGTTGGTAATAAAAAGATGAGTAATGTTACACATCACATCATTTTAATAGGGTTTTCATGGGTATGTTTCAAAAAGAGATGTGCTACTGTGAAAATTAAAAGGACACACCCTTATATCATGGAAAAAAAAAGACCATGAAAATATCATTAGTTCATCTCAAAATTCAAGTAGATTTTTTTTAAAACACGTTTGAGTGTGCAATTAAATTCCACGCAAATGAAGTCGTAGGAACATCTACTCCTAAATAAATTCAATTGTCACGTTTCAATGTGACAAAAGTATTGGCACCCCTGCGTAAGGTACCCAACTTCCCTTTTTTTTAAACATATCGGTACCTTCAGCTATACAGTGGTACCTCGGTGTATGAAATTTAACCCGTCCCGGAGGCGAGTTTTTTAAGTCGAAATTCCCACAGGAAAAACTGTAAATGCAGATAACCCATAAATATTACCAATACTACCAATTTTCAACACTATAATCATATTTCTGCATATAAAAAAACAATAAAACATTTAGAAAAGTGAATTAAGTAAAATATGAAATAAATAGACATTAAACCTTTCTTAACCTTAATTTATGATTCCTCTTGGCACCGGAAGTGGCTCCGTTTTCTCTTTGCTGTGATCCTTGATGACATTTTTGGGACCCGTGTTGCTTCGTCATAACTAAATCTTGCACAAAATGGCAACAAAATAGAAATGTATAAACTCTCATCTGTTTTTTTTCCACTAACGCAAACAAGTTTTGATCGGCAACCGGCGTCACGCCCGACCCATTCAGACGCTTGTCTGGCAAAAAATGCTTTGCATGTCGCAGCAAATTTCTTGCAAAAATTTAGCTTCTAAGGCGAAAATGTGTTCGTATGCGGAGGTACCAGCGTAATGTAATGGCGTATAATGCTTCATGAGTGCTTAATCTCTCCAGATCCTCCCTGGTCCTAGATCCTCTCCCATAGACGCTTATCTCATAGGCAGTTTAATTGATCTTTTTATTTTTTATTTTTTTAAGCTTCAGGAACTGTTGAAATGATTTAGGTAGATATTCATTGGTCTAAAAATGAAATTAACAATATGCCACATCTTTTGGAGGAAATGCTGTTTGGTGCATTACTGCCACCTACTGGACTGGAGTGGGAGAAAGTAAAGTTTGTCTGGGGAAAAACATCACTTTGTATGAGGCGCGATATTCAACAACAATATTAAAAAAGTTTCACAGGGTTTCAGTGTTGATTAGATCCTTTTAGTAGATTAATACTTTAAATCATGTAAGAGGATGTAGCTAATACAGGCGCTTGAGACAAATAAGGCATGCATTAGCGCTAATGAATCGACTTGCACTGCACAGCTCTTTGCATAGGGTGCCGATAATTATGGTCCTGGCTGTATAAATCCCAGACTCCTCTTATTTGGCTTGGACTTGATATTTCGCTCGAGTTTGTGTGTTGGGTAATGTGTAACACGTGTTCAGATGAGGTGTTCATCTTATTTAGTTTCTTGTGTAAGATCTTAGTTTATTTTAACACTTCTCTCTGTAGAAGGCCGCCTTGTACGAACATTTCTAGTGTTTATCATCCAGAAAGATCTTCTAGTCATTGAGCAGAGACAAAAGAGTCACAGGAACACAAGAGCCATTCATACACGGCTCCGAAACACACAGAGAGAGAGAGAGAGGGAGAGAATTCATTACATGGTGTTGGAGAGGTAGAGACGGCACAGGATTGTGTGGTGGAGGGATGATTTGGGAGAATATGGAAGAGAGAAATCAATAGGTCCTAGTGGGTAAGTGGTTGTATTGCTCATTTTGGGGTTAAAGGAGGAGAACAGAACAGGTGCACTGTAATGTTTTTTTCTGTTTGTTTAGCTCAGTGACTTCAAATCCTGATTAAACATGAATCTATTTCCACAAAACTTTAAAATATGATTAATAAAAGTGAAGGTGTGGTGTAATTAGTTTTAGCAGCTTTTGCTTAGTAATACCAATACATACATTCACACGTGTAACGTGGCGCATCTTGACTGATCAACTTTTTTATTGTATTTATTTATTTTTGGAGGAAACTCTACATTAATACTTTACCTGCCGCTGTATTTAAAAACTAGAAAGGGTGGGAGTACTTTCTTTTTACATGAGAGAACAATGTAGTGTTGTAACCAGAAATGATTCATTGTGCTCTCTCTCTCTCGCTCCGTGTCTCTCTCTCTCTCTCCCCCCGTCCCTCCATGTTCATTGTCAGGTTCTGATCACGATATACTGGCTGGGAAGGAAGGCTCAGGCTGACCCATCCTATACTGGACCACAACTCAACTTTAAAGCTTTCGAGGGATTGCTGGGCGTCGCCTTGTCTAAAGTGAGTCAGAGCCAGAAACTATGACCAGTAGCTGTTGAAAAATCACTGAAATTTCAGGAACAGGTTTTTTTAAATTTATTTTTTATTTTTTTGGTAATGTCTTTGGAATTTTGAAA
Organism: Heterobranchus longifilis; assembly: GCA_028570985.1. Taxonomy (NCBI): domain Eukaryota; kingdom Metazoa; phylum Chordata; class Actinopteri; order Siluriformes; family Clariidae; genus Heterobranchus; species Heterobranchus longifilis. The sequence goes on along the minus strand of JAOVVB010000028.1, from coordinate 12,240,867 downwards.
GAAAATCTAAAAAAAACAACAACAACAACAACAAAAAAAAAAAAACAATGCATAGTTAAGTCCCCTACATATGAACAAGTTCCGTTCCAGGAGCTTGTTCGCAAGTCCAGTTTGTTAAGTCCAAACAACATTGTTTAGGTACTAGGATACCAACACAACTGGCTGTATATTGCAGTACAGTGTTCTTTTAGACTCATGCCGATGGTTGATCGATTAATTTTGAAAGGACATCGGCACTGCATGATCGAACATCCACAATTGAACATGTGTGAACATCTTCGAAGATTCGTAAAAAGAAAAAAAGTTTTAGTATGTAGGGGATGTCCTGTATTGGTAGAAGTTTGACAAATCACTTGTGTATCAAGGAAGTCGCAGTAAACCTAAGGACTGTTTGCTTCCTGATCTCGTCTGCACGGCTCACCACATGTTGCTTGTCCAGAATAAAAAATCTTGAGTTACAAAAAGCTTTTAAGGAGGAGGAGTTGTACCTTTTTTTTTTTTTTTTTTTCCCCTTGCTGAACCTGTAGGCTCTAGAGGAGGCGTCATGCTCCAGGTCCAGTGTGAGGGACAGCGGCTTCTCAGAGACCTGGTACCCTGACAGGGAGGTGCCGAGCTACAGGAGGGAGGATTCAGTGGAGAGCCTGGACTCGGTGGAGTCTCACACTCTGAGTGCAGTGTCGGATTGTACGTTAATAGCAGGAAGTGAAGGTACGAGTCCTAACGAGGGTTTTTTTTTTTTAAGTTGCTTGTCAGACTTGCACCATTTGATCACATGCTGTTGCCAATGTAGAAAATGTTTAAAGGTTTAGTGACTTCGACGTGTTCTTGGCACGTTATCGATCGGGTCTGATGTTTGCTTTACTGCTGCCAGAGTTTTAATCAAAAGCAAATTGGGTGTGGCTTTGGGGTTTATTCGAAGACAGATGGTGTCCACAAACGTGGGAGCCTAAACATTGACAATCTACACAATGATTGTCCATTGTAAATCGTATAGGATTTTTTTTTTTCCCTAGTTGAGGGAAATCAGTTGAGTTGAAAGTAATGCGCTGTTCAATCTGCTGTCGTTATTGGAAGGTATCATGACCATGTCAATGTTATGCATCATGATATCATGGAGATGTATCATTAGTATGATAACACCAGAGAAAGCAAAAACTTTATAAGCCCATGTTTACGTTCCTTCCATTATGCCGGGATTGTCAAGTGCATGGTAATGAAAGTTTGTTGCGTTACATTCATACTTTCTCAGCGTTCATGTAAGTGTGACATACTGGACCATTCCTCACCACTGAGGTCATACAGGCATTGTGTGTGTGTGTGTGTATGTATGTATGTGTGTGTGGAGCTTGGTCATCCTACACGGTTGTAGTACTGTAGTAGTTTTACTTTTTCTGGTTCTTCTCTCCCTTTTTTTTCCCTCCTGTTTTTCATCTTTTCCTCTCTTTCAGCGTTTGGCAGTGACGCAGAGGCAGAACACTGCTTTAGGATGACTGAAACTCTGTCTGCACCCGGGAGAGAGAGACAAACCCTCCCAGCCGTGCTAAGGAGGAAAAGATCCGAGCAGCATGAAGGTGGCAGGGGTCACGTCAGTCCTCTTCACAGGTACATCCTATATTTTGTTCGTGCTTAGGTTCAGGTTTTCTAAAAATGTCGCGAGGAATTGTGGACTGGAATCTCATCCAGTCTGGGAAGCATTTGGATTATTTATTTGTACAATCCAAAAAGTCTTTCTTACATTCAACACAGCTTTTCTTTCAAGTCCTAAGTCTGATTTCCTCACCATCTGTTGGTTGTAGTGATAGTGAGAGGGGCTTAGTCAGTCCCTGCCTTGACCTCCCTCCCGTTTCCGCTTTCCACCAATGGGCGCACGATTACCAGAGCGACTCGGAGTCTGACTCTGACCGGCCCGAACCGGACCTCGTTCAGGACGACCTCGCGAGTCGTCGATTCCGCTCGGCAAACCAGACTGCACCTGCGAACTTCGCCGTTCCTCTGAACCCCGGAGTCATGAGACCGTTTCCCGCCGTGACCCCGAGTGCAAGAAGGTCATGGGTCACAATGTCTGATGCCTCTCGGTTGCCTTCTGTTCCTCGTGAATGCTCGAGCCAGAGGTTAGAGTTTGGAGTGACTTGAAGTTGCATGGCGTCTTAACATTGCCGCGGCCTTCTAACACTCGTGCGTTGTTTGTGTGGTTTTATTTACTGGCTGCTTGATTAACTCCCTATCGTGAGAGGAGTTGACTTTAAATGTGGTTTTAATTTACTTTTTTACTAATCTGCATCTCGTCGTTGATCTGAGCTGGCAGAGTTAATCTTGTTAATCAGTGTTAATTCTGCTTTTTTTTTTTTCTTTTTTACTTACTAACGTTTCCGTTTTTAACCAGTTTCTTGCGAGATTTGCACAACCATCTGCAAGCATTTTTTCACGTGCATGTGGAAGCATATTCTAGTCTTGCTGCATTCTTAAATGCAATATTCACGTCTCAAACGAACCGCAGCACGCCCGACCTGGAAAAGTCCTGTCTGCCGGACGAGCTCCTTCTGCAGGCTTGGAACGAAGACTCGAGCGAATCGGACGAGGGCCGAGGCAGCGCCGACCCTGTTCAAGATGACCTCTACGCTCGCAGGGTGCTTCAGGCCACCCATCAGACCTCCGTCAACACTGATTCGGACAAGTTCCTGCCCAGGTACTGGACTCCACAGGAGGACGCCCATGTGGGGAGGATCAGACAGGGGTCACAGCGCAGACCCTGGTACAAGAAGATGCAGGGCTTCAGGTTGGTCTGACGGGCAGAGTGATGGAATAATTTTAGTCAAATTTTCTTTCCTTTACTTAAATCTACTCTTTCGCTTAGGAGTCAGTAAATGATTTACTCTCCTTCTTTGATTTCTTTCTTTTTCTCTCTCTTCTCCGGCATCCTCACGTTCAGTCAAAAGCCATCTGGCTCATCTGAGGAGGACTCCGACTTTGATGTCACACCCTGGTTGGGAGCTTCTGCTTGCACCTCTACACCCACATCCAGATCCCAACAAATGTTTTAAGAACACCAAGAATTACCTTCCATCACTATTGTCCTCCCTTTTTATCATGCCAAAGGCTCGGATTTCTTCTGCTTCAACATGAGCCAGGCTCAGGCATATTGTTGGGCTTGACGGCACCTGATTTGGGAACCAGTACCATATTTAAACCATGTACACTAAAGCTAAAGCTTGTTTAGAGCTAATACCAAAACTTTAGTGTTGAATGTAAAGACCTTCTTCTGTTCTGGAGGATGTTTTTGTTTGTTTATTTATTTTTTTCTTTTTTGGATCCATTTTTCTTCTTTTCTTTTGGGTCCAGACACCTGATTTAACATTTCTGTCTTGATGGGTGTGGTCCCTTTCAGAAATCCTTTCAGATCTTTAGAGATCACTCGGTTGTATTTTAAAAGAGTAAAACTTTTATTTCACTCCTTAAAGCCACGGTCCTATTGGTCCCCTTGTATGGTTTAATATGAGCGTATATGTTGAACGCATGAGTTATTGTCAGTTACTGTACTAATTTAACTTTTTAAAACAGTATAACTTTTTACGTGCAATATGTTGCAATAGCACTCGTAGCTGTATTTACTTTTACAGTGAAGATGCACCAATGTGGTGCCATGAATGAGATATCAAAGGGGAAGGAATATGCTTGGTAAAAATCGGACTCCTTAACCATTTCCTGCTTCCTTAATTTGCAATGGACAAGTAGAGCGCTTCAGTGGAAATCTGTCTCGGATTGGATTCGTTAGTGATGAGAGGAACGACTTTTCTCCCCTTTGTGTCGGCAGAGTAAACACTTCACAGCGATCATAGCCACTTTGCACAAATCAGTTTTTAAAATCCTGATTTAAATTCTTTGAGCATGTAAACGTGCATCTCATCAGATCGGCATACGTGTAAAGGTTTAAGCTGGAATCTCTGATCAGAATAATTTTACTCGGATTGAAGAAATATTGTCTATATGACTGTAGCTATAGATGCAATGTTTACGGTGTTTGTGGCTGTAGTATTTAATAAATAAAGGGTTTATGTTGGAATTCAGTCATCTTTGCTTGAATAATTTCAAATGCAGCGCTGCATCTCTTTGCATCAAACTCTAACATGCTTTGTGCATTGGGAGTTGATATAAGTTAAATTTTCAATTGCAAAGTAAACTACACAATTAGTTACATGTTTACTTTAAGACTTTAAAAAAAATGTTGCGAAGTGGAACAAAAGTGATGGTCAAGGGGGGGATCTTTGTATAATTTGTAGGCACTAACTTAAAAAAAATATATATATATACTGTGTGTGTGTGTGTATATATGTATGCATGTGTCATTAAAGAATGCACATAATTGTTTTATGTTGTATATTGGCTGCTTAAGGAAAGTCATGGCTCTAATATCACTCGCTCTAAAACTACTTCTCAACTATAAAAATTGTCGGTTTGTCATTATCTTCATTTCCTAGAGTGCCCATGGGACGTTCCCCTAGGGTCGGGTGAGTGCCATCTGTTTCGGCTTTCTATGCTTTGGCTTTGTACGTGCTGATGAGAGCTACTGTGTAGTTGGGTTTGTCATGTCTGATGTCTGCTTTCCCCGTCTACAGGTTTGAGGTTGGCTTGAAACTGTGTTGCCGCTACGTCTTTGTGTTCTGCCATTGCGTTCTACTGCATATGGAAATATTAGTACATCTCAAACCTGTTCTGCTTCAGTGTCTGCTTGTAGTCTATCTGTATGTTGGAGTAGATATATCAGGCTTGGTATGGCTGCTTAGCAGTTTGGACACGCCTACGAATTCTGTGTTTTAGAATATTTTGTTTAGTAATTTATTTTCCACATTCTTGAACAATACTGAAGGTTTCAAAACTATGAAATAACCCGTATGGCATTAGGTAATTAACCAACACCACCAACACTCTCACTCACTCATCTTCTATACCGCTTTATCCTGTATTCAGGGTCGTGGGGACCTGGAGCCTATCCCAGGAGA